>OY294067.1:159455707-160020707 GCA_958510875.1 Endomychus coccineus | reverse complement strand
CGCCATGACAGCTGTCCCGTGATAGTCACGTGACCCTGTACATGTGATACACTTTTTGTAAGCAGCCTGTATACTCTTTACAAACAACATATCCTTATCTCACACCTTATCACATACATCCATTCCTTATCACCTGACCGACACCCCTATGGCCGCCATGACAGTTCTTGATCGTAGAAGTAGTCCAGTACATCTACTTATATATATATATATATATATATATATATATATATATATATATATATATATATATATATATATATATATATATATATATATATATATATATATATATATATATATATATATATATATATATATATATATATATATATATATATATATATATATATATATATATATATATATATATACATATATAAACAAGTTTAAAGTTTCTTTGCCTAATTGGCCACTATCGTGTATGTAACTTAAGAGATATAGAATTAAATTTTCTGAATTATGAAGATAACTTAGATAATTTAACATAGGATTATAAAGATGAATAAACGTAAAAGACTGAACCATAGGCGGGATTCGAACCAACATTTCTGGATTTCTAGTCCAGGGTGTTTACCAATTACACCACTTCGGTCCTGTTAGATTTTTATATTTATAGTTATGATTCTTAAAAACTAATACATAATACAACACATCAATAACACTTATCCAACATTATATAACTCAAATTTACTAATCCTAACTTATATCTATAACATTTTTCAATAGTTTGTGCTATCTCATGATAGTTTTTGTAATCATTTTAATTATGATTTCTGCCTTCGTAAGACTGTACGTTTATTCACTTTCACTGAAGTTCTTGTTTTTCACTCTTATTCTAATTACATTGTTGTTTATTATGATTTACATTGTTCATTATATTATACTAACTATTATTTAACTTTTAACATTGTATTTAATTCCATATAATATCTTTTTATTAATCTTTTCTGATTTTCAATGTTCGGTAAGTTCTAATTTTATCATTTCATTGTTTAGGAATTGAAATCATAACAAATTCCCCTAAATCAATTTTAACATATTAATCAACATTAATATTTAAAATTTATTCATCTTTTGATTTTATTTTCTTTAACTAGATTTATTAATAATTATACTTGTATATTTGATCAATATTAAATATTCCCCTTATCTTTCCAGTTTCAGGATTCATTAATTCATAACTATTTTTAGCATTTTCATTTGTTACCACATATGGACCTTCAAAAACAAAACATAATTTTCCACATATATTCTTTTTATTATTAGTTACTCTCATTGCTCTTACTATTACTAATTCACCTATTTCAAATTTAATTAACTTGCCTCTTTTTCTCATTTCCCTACTCATATACTTTCTTGCATTTCTTTCTATCCTATTACTGATATCTTTCAAAATTTCATTTCGTTCTACTGAATTTTCATCTAACCATTTTCTATCAGGTTCTTCACCTTTCATAATTAATACAGGTGTTTTCTCTGTTGTAGTATTTGGATAATGATTTAAACATTTTTCTACCCTGGATATTGATTCATCCCATAGACGATGTTTACCCTCACAAGATATCCTTAGATATTTTATTACTTCCTGTATATATCAGTAGATTAAGTGGACGAGTTCTACGCCAGGAAGTGACGTCATCGACCGGATGTTTCGCGCGCAACTTCGGATGTAACGTTACTAACCCGCGAAATTCAAACGTGTCCATAGAGCTTACGATGATCACCGAACTTCCAACCATAGAGGTCTGGGTCATAGAATGTGAGGTTGGTTGTATGTAACGTTACTAACCCGCGAAATTCAAACGTGTCCATAGAGCTTACGATGATCACCGAACTTCCGACCATAGAGGTCTGGATGTGAGGTTAGTTGGACGTAACGTTACTAACCCGCGAAATTCAAACGTGTCCATAGAGCTTACGATGATTATAGAACTTTCGACCATAGAGGTCTGGATGTGAGGTTAGTTGGATGTGACGTCATCGACCCGCCAAATTCAAACGTAGAGGTGTTTTGGTGATGTTTATCATGGCCGACGTTGGAAGCGAATGTCAGAAGAATAAACGTCGAAACCACAATATGACTGATGTTGTAGCTACATCGCCGCCATCTTCTGATGAACCGATGAACTATCATACTTAAATGTCAATGTCAGACCAGTTAACTTCAAACGACTACATCTATGAATGAACCGATCAACCGTCATGCATACCTGTCAACGTCAGAAATGTTAACATCAAGGGACGACATCTATGAGGTCACAATTCAAAATATGACTGATGTTATAGCTACATCACCACCATCTCTTAATGAACCGATGAACTATCATACTTCAATGTCAATGTCAGAACGGTTAACTTCAAATGACTACATCTATGAATGAACCGATCAACCGTCATGCGTACCTGTCAACGTCAAAGGACTACATCTATGAGGTTAATGTTTTTGCGCGGGAAATTTATGAACCGATGAACTATCATGGCTGGATGTCAATGTCAGAACAGTTAACGTCAAAGGACGACATCTATGAGACTCCAATTCAAAATGTTACCGATGTTGTAGCCTATATCGCCATCTATCACTAAACCGATGAACTATCATAGCTGAATGTCAATGTCAGAACAGTTAACGTCAAAGGACGACATCTATGAGGTATTTTGTTAATGTTTTCGCGTGGGAAGTTCCATCTCAATTAAAAAAAAACGATATATTAATGAACTATCATAGCTTGATGTCCATGTCAGAACAGCTAACGCCAAAGGATGACATCTATGAGGTTAATGTTTTTGCGCGGGAAATTTATGAACCGATGAACTATCATAGCTGGATGTCAATGTCAGAACAGTTAACGTCAAAGGACGACATCTATGAGACTCCAATTCAAAATGTTACCGATGTTGTAGCCTATATCGCCATCTATCACTAAACCGATGAACTATCATAGCTGAATGTCAATGTCAGAGCAGTTAACGTCAAAGGACGACATCTATGAGGTATTTTGTTAATGTTTTCGCGCGGGAAGTTCAATCTCAATTTAAAAAAAAAACGATATATTAATGAACTATCATAGCTTGATGTCCATGTCAGAACAGCTAACGTCAAAGGACGACATCCATGAGGTGGTTTGCCGATGTTTGCGGGAGGAATTTCAAAAATTTGACTCATGTTGTAGCTATACTGTCATTTATTATTAAACCACACCGTAATTCCAAAAATAATGAACTTCTATGAGGTATCTTGTTAATGTTTTTGAGCGGGAAATTTATGAACCGATGAACTATCATGGCTGGATGTCAATGTCAGAACAGTTAACGTCAAAGGACGACATCTATGAGGCTCCAATTCAAAATGTTACCGATGTTGTAGCCTATATCGCCATCCAATAATAAACCGATGAACTATCATAGATGAATGTCAATGTCAGAACAGTTAACGTCAAAGGACGACATCTATGAGGTATTTTGTTAATGTTTTTGCGCGGGAAGTTTCATCTCAATTCAAAAAACGATATATTAATGAACTATCATAGCTTGATGTCCATGTCAGAACAGGTAACGTCAAAGGACAACATCTATGAGGTGTTTCGCTGATGTTTGCGCGAGGAATTTCAAAAATTTGACTCATGTTGTAGCTATACTGTCATTTATTATTGAACCACACCGTAATTCCAAAAATAATGAACTTTCAAAATAACCTACAAATTTCCTCAACGTTAAATGATTACTTACGTATATGAAATTATTACACCAGAAACCACATTGAGTATATGAGAACACGTGGAAGCAATTAATTTTGTATACACCTGCGTCATCACATTCAGTTTATACGAGAATAACAGCGCGTATAAATGAGTACAATGGGACTCACTCATTAGGTGAACTATGAAATTCGGTGTCATGGCGGCTATCGCGGGAATTTCAAACGAGGTGTCTGTTACGTAGATCTTCAAGGAGGTGTCATGGCGTCTGTCACGTGAACTGTCATGGCGGTTATCGCGGGAATTTAAAACGAGGTGTCTGTTACGTGGATGTTCAACGAGATGTTGTGGCGTCTGTCACGTGAACTGTCATGGCAGCTATCGCGGGAATTTCAAACAAGGTGTCTGTTTCGTGGATCTTCAACGAGGTGTCGTGGCGTATTTCACGCGGGTCTTAAACAGAATAGAACTTTTTCTAGAACCTAAATTACACAAAACAATACCAAATTGAGAGGTATAATAGCTACAGCTGCAGCACTATCAACCGTCATGCATACCTGTAAACGTCAGAAATGTTAACGTCAAAAGACGACATCTATGAGGTACTTATGTAATGTTTGCGTGGGAAATTTATGAATCGATGACTATCATGGCTGGATGTCAATGTTAGAACAGTTAACGTCAAAGGATGACATCTATGAGACTCCAATTCAAAATATTACTGATGTTGTAGCTATATCGCCATCTTTTAATAAACCGATGAACTAATACACCTGAATGTCAATGTTAGAACAGTTAACGTCAAAGGATGACATCTATGAGATATTTTGTTAATGTTTTTGCGCGGGAAGTCCCATCTCAATTCAAAATATGATCTATTAGTGAACCGGTGAACTATCATGACTGGATGTCAATCTCAGAACAGTTAACGTCAAAGGACAACATCTATGAGACCCCAACTCAAAATATTACTATATCGCCATCTATTAATAAACCGATGAACTATCACACCTGAATGTCAATGTTAGAACAGTTAACATCAAAGGACGACATCTATGAGATATTTTGTTAATGTTTTTGCGCGGTAAGTCCCATTTCAATTCAAAATATGATCTATTAGTGAACCGGTGAACTATCATGACTGGATGTCAATCTCAGAACAGTTAACGTCAAAGGACAACATCTATGAGACCCCAATTCAAAATATTACTATATCACCATCTATTGATAAACCGATGAACTATCACAACTGAATGTCAATGTCAGAACAGTTAACGTCAAAGGACGATAACTATGAGGTATTTTGTTAAAGTTTTTGCGCGGGAAGTTGCATCTCGATACAAAATATGATCTATTAATGAACCGATGAACTGTCATAGCTGAATGTCAATGTCAGAACAGTAAACGTAAGAGGACGACATCTATGAGACCCCAATTTGAAATATTACTGATTCTGTAGATATATCACCATCTATTATTAAACCGATGAACTATCATAGTTAAATATCAATTTCGGAACAGCTAACGTCAAGGACCACATCTATGAGGTGTTTTGGTAACGTTTTGTCTGGAAATCACTCTCAAAATTAAAAATTGTCACTTATGTTGTAGCTATGTTGTCGTTCATTAATACCACACCCTAATCTCAAGATAATGAACCAGCAAAATAACCTAGAAATGTCTACTTACATATATGAAGTGTTTACACCAAAAGCACATTAAGTATTAAGTATTCATTTCTACATGCACCTGCGTCATCACATTCACTTTATACTGATTATGAGAACGACAACACTCGTACAATGAGAGGAATTCATTAAGTAAACAAATAACAATGAGTGAATCATTTTTTTTTTTACTACATACAATCTGTTGAATTTCGTTTAGGATTGAATGCGAAAATATTAAATTTGATTGTACATATCGATAGTTTGATTAAAATTCTAATAATGCATCCCAAACGTTATTTCGTTTATATTGGTTCACACAACATTTGAACGCGTATATTGTTCAAGTGCTTGGAATTGAAAATTCGAATTTTTGGAGCTTAAGTAATAAGAAATCTAAGGTATGGTGTATATACTAGCGTGTGTATTGAAATCAAACTTTTGAGAATATCAATGAAATCATACAATTCCAGCAGCCCGAAGGTTCGTTTGCAATTTTACGAATGATGATGAACGATAAAAATGAATATTTTAACTTTTCTTTATAACTTAGGTATTGACGTAACGTATAAAACTCAGAATAATTCGGAACGATTGATTTTCATTGTTATCCACGATTATCAACCTATATCTAAATCAGTTCGAGATGCAGACTTTTCAATTTATCGATATTTCGAAAGCCCACTTATACTGAACTAAGAATTTACAATACTTCAAACTATCCATTTCGCTTAAAATATACATAGCAGTATATTATAGAAACTTTGTTAAAGATCACATAAAAATCGAATGATTCGAGATGTAGACTCATGAGCTCTGGAAGCCTTAGGATCAGTTGCAAGAGGTGCAAGTGCTATCGAAAATACGGTGGTTAACCAGCTAAAAACAACGGAACGCATTGGGTAGTGTTCAGAAAAAAATCGATAACGATGTGGAATATTTTGATTGTTTTGGAAATTTGAAGCCACCAAAGGAACTCGTTCGATATTTGGGTGGGAACGTTAGGATTTTCTACAATAACTACACCTATCAGAACTATAATCAAGTGATATGTGAACAGTTGTGCGTGAACTTTCTCACCGAAATTGTCGAAAGTATCAATTAAACCTTAGTCAGTCTATATCGAAACATCAAGCGAATCGCATCATCATGAGAATCGCATCATCATGAGAATCGCATTAGTTGACATTCAGGGGTTCTTCATTGACGATGCCTTCCATCCAAAAGAAATGTGTATACAAATTGGATTCAAACGTCATTATTCTTATTCAAACCGCACACATCTTATTCATCGCTGAATGCAAAGGAGCGAAAGTCCGTATGGTATTTACAAAAGTCTTATCATGGACTCGATTATGCATCTGGAAATGTGGATTAATAAATAATATTCTTAAATCGATTCAACTATGTGCAGTCGACTATATTTATGTTCGTGGTCAGCAAAAAGCAGAGTTTTTGAGAAGGAAGTGTATAGAATTGGATATTTTCCCACACATCGTAGATGTTCACAGTTTCGATGGTACTAAATGTGAAACGGGGAAATTCGAGCAAACAATTTGACCTGTCTGAATCATCGTAATGACGGTGGTAAATACATGTGTGCAGTTCAACATGTGGATAAATCACAGCAGTGGTTTCTGAATGTAATACTACCTAAATTATATGTATTTTCTGAAATAAATATTATTATTAAACCTATCTCCTTTATATAATTATTTATTCAGATGGTAAATAGCTTTGTTTACATTTTTAACAAACCTTTTCAATATTAATACTGATAAAGAAGATAAAATAGCATACGAAATTGCTAAAATTTTATGAATAACTCCTTCTAGTGTGGATGATGCTGATATTGTCTCTTGTATAAGATGTGGTAAACATGATGATTGCCATTCAGCGATATGCTCCATCACTTCGATCATGGAATAAGAGTTTGAGTTTATAATGTATGATTGTCTTGTGGAATGTTAAACGTGTAAACCTCCAATTGATTATCGTTGATTCATTGTAAAATTCATTGGGTAAGGTAACACTCCCCCACAAAATTTGTTTTTAACACCCTCACTCTCATCATCCTCACTATTTACACTTAATTTGTTCAGCAGTCTTATAACTTTAATTTTATCTGCGTAATAATTCAAGTCTCTTCTTAGTTTATGAACTTTTTCCACGAATTCGCAAAGTCTGCGTAAGTATTCTTCAAACGATATATTTGTAGACTTACTAGATATCTACATTATTATTTTAAGAGTCACAGTCCTTCGTAAGAAATTCGAATAACTTCCAACTATTCGCACTAGAACACATAGGATTCACACTATTGGGGTGATGTAGACAGATAAATTCACAATTTCCTCGCTCTAATTTTGGACATTTACCTTTCAAATTCACCACTTCTACTCGATCTAACTCCAGTTTTTGGAACGCCCCCCGTAGAAACTTAGCTTTTATCTTCCCACATACATAAACAGTAGCATCCGGATCGATATTTTCCTTCAAAATTTCATACAATTCATCATATTCCTGATAGCCTGAGTTCCATGGAATCCCGTGATATTTTTCACAATGAAATATTTTCTTCATTTGCCTCGCGGATAGTTGATCCATCGATTTTGGTGGTTTGAATAGAAAATATTTCTCCAACCTTTTCTCACAGTCCAACAAAGAGAGTTCCTTGATATTATATACGTTTGAAGAAATCGGGAAACTTTGAATATCAACCACTATAGATGACATTTCAAACTAGAATGATAAACTATTCAAATATCTAGTTGCATATGGGTGGATCATTGACATATTTCTTTGATGTTATCGAAATTTCGAAAGAGTACGTCGAAGCACAAAATTTGTAGTGATGTTGGACTTATTCTATAGTTGACGTCATCGACCTCCCCTCCTGTCTCAGAAAACATTTGAAACATCTTAAAGGTGTAAGAATTTGAAGTATCTCTTCGAATGCTGCGCATGTCCATTATCTCACATCGGTATGGTAGTAGTGCGATTCGATAAAAATCGACACCCATATCATGTAGCACTCTAAAACAATCAAGTATATACGATCCTGGTTTCGGAACGATACCCGAAATTTGATGCAATATGATTTTTCTCATTCTTCTATGTTTATATTTGAACTGACCTTCTATATTCATATCGATTATCTTCCAATGTTCTGGAGGGGGAGGATCGAAATCTCCTCCGAAATAGAAAATATCAGCATACGCCCAATCGGTCGAGGCCCCCACAAGGAAAGTTACGAATTCTCCAGCGATTATCCAATTTTTGGATGGTAATTGTAATTCTTCGAGGATTTTCATCAAATTCGGCGGACATACGCTTATTACGAATTTCTTCGCATCGTACACGGTGGTAAGCACACTATGAATAAAACTGTTGTATAATCGAGGAGACATTATTACGAACTGAGTTCGATTTAGTTGGAGCAGTCACACACTCCCTCATACTCTGCGCTATTGACTTTTTCAACCCAAAATATACAATCAAAACTAAATGGTATTCTTGCGGGTGAGAGATAAGAGGTCGATCGAACTGGTAAGTATACATCTAAAATCGTGAAATCATGAACATTTTCAGACGTGGGTTCGGATCCCTCTGCATCTTTCTCACCAAAGAATACCATTTTTAATCGAACGCGCTAATTCATTTGACGATATGATGGATTGAAGACCTGCGTGACAGACACCTCGGCAGGTGATAGCCGTCATGACACCTCGTCATATTTTTATGATATTCGATGTGGTTAGAGTCCTGCGCGAACCTTCACACCAACAATCTCTCTGAATCATTCTTCCCAAAATTGCGTCGAACAAACATAACAAAATCGCAATCATGCGAACCTTCACACCAATAATCTCTCTGAAAATCATCGATATTCTGAAGATGAAATTTGGTGAATTCTTCACAAGTTGATTTCGATCCTACACCCGTAGCAATTGACTTAAATAATGATTGACAATAGTGGAAAACGATGAAAATCAATCGTTTCGAATTATTCTGAGTTTTTATTCAAATACCTGAATAAAACAAATGCATTACTTGAGTAATTATAGTAGTATAGAGTATTATGCTGCTCAGAAATTATGAAGCTTGAATGGAATTTGGATTGTTCAAGTTTGTTAACTGAGCTCAGTGGTATAGGTGAGTCGATCAAATGTAATTTAGAATGAATGACCTCATAGAACAGTACTACGTGTAAGGATCTAAACCACTCCACTAGGTCTCAGGATCATTTTCGAAAGTTGACGAGTATAGATCTTTTCTAAATGAGTAAAATACCATTCACTTTATTTTCTAAAACGTTCTTCTTTATTTTCTGGTGAAAACGTATTTTAGTTACACATTTTGAGAGCTCTAAAACTATTTCTTGCAGTTTTCTCTCCTGTGGTATTAGAATAATCAGTCATATCACCCAAAACATGATTGAATTGAATCAATATAATATTTTTATATACATAAAATAGTAACATATTATCTATACTTAAAATGTCTTTCTCTTTTCAGATTAACTCCGTAGGTGTAGTTGTATCTATGTAGAAGTATCTAGTGTACATATAAAATAATTAAAAATAAATTTTATATTTTATTTACTTGAATCTTATAGTTAACTATAATTCATATTACCAAATAAAATTCTTTCTCTAAAACATAAATTCATTCTGATACACCCCTGTTTAACAAATGTACAACGACCTGATGTGAGAAATGTGCCTGTCAACAATTATTATAGATACATCAATGTTCCATCATGTGCGGGAGATAAATAAAAATAATTTACACATTATGCTGACTCATAATTTCTGAGTAGCATAATACTCTATACTACTATAATTACTCAAGTAATGCATTTGTTTTATTCATAGATTGATTTAAATAATTATTAACAATCGTGGATTACGATAAAAATCAATCGTTTCGATACTTCATTTCATATTTAAAAACATATATTGAGCAAAATGGACAGTTTGAAATATTGTAGATTTTGAGATCAGTATGCTTTCGAAATATCGACAAATTCACATCGAACTATAATAAAAAACGACCTGCGCGAGGTTAAATGAATATTTTGTAGGTGAAGCTCCAACTAAATCGAGAAAAATCAATCAGTTGCAATAAAATGTTCTCCAAAGATAGTGTTAGATCTGATTTTAGAAGAGTTCGAAATGTCTGCAATGCATGAAAAATCCCCATCAATTTGGGAGGGTCTTTGAAAACAGGGTAACACCATATCAGATTGTCATTAGTTAATCATCAAATATCATGCACGTTTGCGGGCAAAGTAAAAGGGAATTTTCGAGAGCAATACAAACGTTTTTCTTGGGAGGGTCCAAACGTTCTTTGGGAGGATCCAATCGTTATTGGGAGGGTCTTTGAAAAACAGGGTAACACCATATCAGATTGTCATTAGTTAATCATCAAATATCATGCACGTTTGCGGGCAAAGTAAAAGGGAATTTTCGAGAGCAATACAAACGTTTTTCTTGGGAGGGTCCAAACGTTCTTTGGGAGGATCCAATCGTTATTGGGAGGGTCTTTGAAAACAGGGTAACACTATATCACAATGTCATTAGTTGATCATCAACCACCGTGCACGTTTGCGGGCAATGTCAAAGGGAATTTTCGAGAGCAAATGCGCTGAGGCGGCACGAGAAAAAACATTTCAAAACACACAGTCTCTCATGCAAGCATTGTGAAGTTACATTTTCTCGCCGAGACAATTTGAATCGTCATATTATGATATTCCACAGTCGAGATAAAAGTATAATTTACTGGTCCAACCCAGATGTTCTACTGCACCGGTTAGAAGAAATCATACCTCTACAAGGATATATCGAAGAGAAACGTAAAATAATTAATGAATTAAGAAGATTTTGTAAAAAACGGTATTTGAATAAAAACTCAGAATAATTCGAAACGATTCATTTTTATCGTTTTCCACTATTGTCAGCGCGTTCGATTAAAAATGGTATTCTTTGGTGAGAAAGATGCAGAGGGATCCGAACCCACGTCTGAAAATGTTCATGATTTCACGATTTTAGATGTATACTTACCAGTTCGATCGACCTCTTATCTCTCACCCGCAAGAATACCATTTAGTTTTGATTGTATATTTTGGGTTGAAAAAGTCAATAGCGCAGAGTATGAGGGAGTGTGTGACTGCTCCAACTAAATCGAACTCAGTTCGTAATAATGTCTCCTCGATTATACAACAGTTTTATTCATAGTGTGCTTACCACCGTGTACGATGCGAAGAAATTCGTAATAAGCGTATGTCCGCCGAATTTGATGAAAATCCTCGAAGAATTACAATTACCATCCAAAAATTGGATAATCGCTGGAGAATTCGTAACTTTCCTTGTGGGGGCCTCGACCGATTGGGCGTATGCTGATATTTTCTATTTCGGAGGAGATTTCGATCCTCCCCCTCCAGAAGATTGGAAGATAATCGATATGAATATAGAAGGTCAGTTCAAATATAAACATAGAAGAATGAGAAAAATCATATTGCATCAAATTTCGGGTATCGTTCCGAAACCAGGATCGTATATACTTGATTGTTTTAGAGTGCTACATGATATGGGTGTCGATTTTTATCGAATCGCACTACTACCATACCGATGTGAGATAATGGACATGCGCAGCATTCGAAGAGATACTTCAAATTCTTACACCTTTAAGATGTTTCAAATGTTTTCTGAGACAGGAGGGGAGGTCGATGACGTCAACTATAGAATAAGTCCAACATCACTACAAATTTTGTGCTTCGACGTACTCTTTCGAAATTTCGATAACATCAAAGAAATATGTCAATGATCCACCCATATGCAACTAGATATTTGAATAGTTTATCATTCTAGTTTGAAATGTCATCTATAGTGGTTGATATTCAAAGTTTCCCGATTTCTTCAAACGTATATAATATCAAGGAACTCTCTTTGTTGGACTGTGAGAAAAGGTTGGAGAAATATTTTCTATTCAAACCACCAAAATCGATGGATCAACTATCCGCGAGGCAAATGAAGAAAATATTTCATTGTGAAAAATATCACGGGATTCCATGGAACTCAGGCTATCAGGAATATGATGAATTGTATGAAATTTTGAAGGAAAATATCGATCCGGATGCTACTGTTTATGTATGTGGGAAGATAAAAGCTAAGTTTCTACGGGGGGCGTTCCAAAAACTGGAGTTAGATCGAGTAGAAGTGGTGAATTTGAAAGGTAAATGTCCAAAATTAGAGCGAGGAAATTGTGAATTTATCTGTCTACATCACCCCAATAGTGTGAATCCTATGTGTTCTAGTGCGAATAGTTGGAAGTTATTCGAATTTCTTACGAAGGACTGTGACTCTTAAAATAATAATGTAGATATCTAGTAAGTCTACAAATATATCGTTTGAAGAATACTTACGCAGACTTTGCGAATTCGTGGAAAAAGTTCATAAACTAAGAAGAGACTTGAATTATTACGCAGATAAAATTAAAGTTATAAGACTGCTGAACAAATTAAGTGTAAATAGTGAGGATGATGAGAGTGAGGGTGTTAAAAACAAATTTTGTGGGGGAGTGTTACCTTACCCAATGAATTTTACAATGAATCAACGATAATCAATTGGAGGTTTACACGTTTAACATTCCACAAGACAATCATACATTATAAACTCAAACTCTTATTCCATGATCGAAGTGATGGAGCATATCGCTGAATGGCAATCATCATGTTTACCACATCTTATACAAGAGACAATATCAGCATCATCCACACTAGAAGGAGTTATTCATAAAATTTTAGCAATTTTGTATGCTATTTTATCTTCTTTATCAGTATTAATATTGAAAAGGTTTGTTAAAAATGTAAACAAAGCTATTTACCATCTGAATAAATAATTATATAAAGGAGATAGGTGTAATAATAATATTTATTTCAGAAAATACATATAATTTAGGTAGTATTACATTCAGAAACCACTGCTGTGATTTATCCACATGTTGAACTGCACACATGTATTTACCACCGTCATTACGATGATTCAGACAGGTCAAATTGTTTGCTCGAATTTCCCCGTTTCACATTTAGTACCATCGAAACTGTGAACATCTACGATGTGTGGGAAAATATCCAATTCTATACACTTCCTTCTCAAAAACTCTGCTTTTTGCTGACCACGAACATAAATATAGTCGACTGCACATAGTTGAATCGATTTAAGAATATTATTTATTAATCCACATTTCCAGATGCATAATCGAGTCCATGATAAGACTTTTGTAAATACCATACGGACTTTCGCTCCTTTGCATTCAGCGATGAATAAGATGTGTGCGGTTTGAATAAGAATAATGACGTTTGAATCCAATTTGTATACACATTTCTTTTGGATGGAAGGCATCGTCAATGAAGAACCCCTGAATGTCAACTAATGCGATTCTCATGATGATGCGATTCTCATGATGATGCGATTCGCTTGATGTTTCGATATAGACTGACTAAGGTTTAATTGATACTTTCGACAATTTCGGTGAGAAAGTTCACGCACAACTGTTCACATATCACTTGATTATAGTTCTGATAGGTGTAGTTATTGTAGAAAATACTAACGTTCCCACCCAAATATCGAACGAGTTCCTTTGGTGGCTTCAAATTTCCAAAACAATCAAAATATTCCACATCGTTATCGATTTTTTTCTGAACACTACCCAATGCGTTCCGTTGTTTTTAGCTGGTTAACCACCGTATTTTCGATAGCACTTGCACCTCTTGCAACTGATCCTAAGGCTTCCAGAGCTCATGAGTCTACATCTCGAATCATTCGATTTTTATGTGATCTTTAACAAAGTTTCTATAATATACTGCTATGTATATTTTAAGCGAAATGGATAGTTTGAAGTATTGTAAATTCTTAGTTCAGTATAAGTGGGCTTTCGAAATATCGATAAATTGAAAAGTCTGCATCTCGAACTGATTTAGATATAGGTTGATAATCGTGGATAACAATGAAAATCAATCGTTCCGAATTATTCTGAGTTTTATACGTTACGTCAATACCTAAGTTATAAAGAAAAGTTAAAATATTCATTTTTATCGTTCATCATCATTCGTAAAATTGCAAACGAACCTTCGGGCTGCTGGAATTGTATGATTTCATTGATATTCTCAAAAGTTTGATTTCAATACACACGCTAGTATAAACACCATACCTTAGATTTCTTATTACTTAAGCTCCAAAAATTCGAATTTTCAATTCCAAGCACTTGAACAATATACGCGTTCAAATGTTGTGTGAACCAATATAAACGAAATAACGTTTGGGATGCATTATTAGAATTTTAATCAAACTATCGATATGTACAATCAAATTTAATATTTTCGCATTCAATCCTAAACGAAATTCAACAGATTGTATGTAGTAAAAAAAAAAATGATTCACTCATTGTTATTTGTTTACTTAATGAATTCTTCTCATTGTACGAGTGTTGTCGTTCTCATAATCAGTATAAAGTGAATGTGATGACGCAGGTGCATGTAGAAATGAATACTTAATACTTAATGTGCTTTTGGTGTAAACACTTCATATATGTAAGTAGACATTTCTAGGTTATTTTGCTGGTTCATTATCTTGAGATTAGGGTGTGGTATTAATGAACGACAACATAGCTACAACATAAGTGACAATTTTTAATTTTGAGAGTGATTTCCAGACAAAACGTTACCAAAACACCTCATAGATGTGGTCCTTGACGTTAGCTGTTCCGAAATTGATATTTAACTATGATAGTTCATCGGTTTAATAATAGATGGTGATATATCTACAGAATCAGTAATATTTCAAATTGGGGTCTCATAGATGTCGTCCTCTTACGTTTACTGTTCTGACATTGACATTCAGCTATGACAGTTCATCGGTTCATTAATAGATCATATTTTGTATCGAGATGCAACTTCCCGCGCAAAAACTTTAACAAAATACCTCATAGATATCGTCCTTTGACGTTAACTGTTCTGACATTGACATTCAGTTGTGATAGTTCATCGGTTTATCAATAGATGGTGATATAGTAATATTTTGAATTGGGGTCTCATAGATGTTGTCCTTTGACGTTAACTGTTCTGAGATTGACATCCAGTCATGATAGTTCACCGGTTCACTAATAGATCATATTTTGAATTGAAATGGGACTTACCGCGCAAAAACATTAACAAAATATCTCATAGATGTCGTCCTTTGATGTTAACTGTTCTAACATTGACATTCAGGTGTGATAGTTCATCGGTTTATTAATAGATGGCGATATAGTAATATTTTGAGTTGGGGTCTCATAGATGTTGTCCTTTGACGTTAACTGTTCTGAGATTGACATCCAGTCATGATAGTTCACCGGTTCACTAATAGATCATATTTTGAATTGAGATGCGACTTCCCGCGCAAAAACATTAACAAAATATCTCATAGATGTCATCCTTTGACGTTAACTGTTCTAACATTGACATTCAGGTGTATTAGTTCATCGGTTTATTAAAAGATGGCGATATAGCTACAACATCAGTAATATTTTGAATTGGAGTCTCATAGATGTCATCCTTTGACGTTAACTGTTCTAACATTGACATCCAGCCATGATAGTCATCGATTCATAAATTTCCCACGCAAACATTACATAAGTACCTCATAGATGTCGTCTTTTGACGTTAACATTTCTGACGTTTACAGGTATGCATGACGGTTGATAGTGCTGCAGCTGTAGCTATTATACCTCTCAATTTGGTATTGTTTTGTGTAATTTAGGTTCTAGAAAAAGTTCTATTCTGTTTAAGACCCGCGTGAAATACGCCACGACACCTCGTTGAAGATCCACGAAACAGACACCTTGTTTGAAATTCCCGCGATAGCTGCCATGACAGTTCACGTGACAGACGCCACAACATCTCGTTGAACATCCACGTAACAGACACCTCGTTTTAAATTCCCGCGATAACCGCCATGACAGTTCACGTGACAGACGCCATGACACCTCCTTGAAGATCTACGTAACAGACACCTCGTTTGAAATTCCCGCGATAGCCGCCATGACACCGAATTTCATAGTTCACCTAATGAGTGAGTCCCATTGTACTCATTTATACGCGCTGTTATTCTCGTATAAACTGAATGTGATGACGCAGGTGTATACAAAATTAATTGCTTCCACGTGTTCTCATATACTCAATGTGGTTTCTGGTGTAATAATTTCATATACGTAAGTAATCATTTAACGTTGAGGAAATTTGTAGGTTATTTTGAAAGTTCATTATTTTTGGAATTACGGTGTGGTTCAATAATAAATGACAGTATAGCTACAACATGAGTCAAATTTTTGAAATTCCTCGCGCAAACATCAGCGAAACACCTCATAGATGTTGTCCTTTGACGTTACCTGTTCTGACATGGACATCAAGCTATGATAGTTCATTAATATATCGTTTTTTGAATTGAGATGAAACTTCCCGCGCAAAAACATTAACAAAATACCTCATAGATGTCGTCCTTTGACGTTAACTGTTCTGACATTGACATTCATCTATGATAGTTCATCGGTTTATTATTGGATGGCGATATAGGCTACAACATCGGTAACATTTTGAATTGGAGCCTCATAGATGTCGTCCTTTGACGTTAACTGTTCTGACATTGACATCCAGCCATGATAGTTCATCGGTTCATAAATTTCCCGCTCAAAAACATTAACAAGATACCTCATAGAAGTTCATTATTTTTGGAATTACGGTGTGGTTTAATAATAAATGACAGTATAGCTACAACATGAGTCAAATTTTTGAAATTCCTCGCGCAAACATCGGCAAACCACCTCATGGATGTCGTCCTTTGACGTTAGCTGTTCTGACATGGACATCAAGCTATGATAGTTCATTAATATATCGTTTTTTTTTTAAATTGAGATTGAACTTCCCGCGCGAAAACATTAACAAAATACCTCATAGATGTCGTCCTTTGACGTTAACTGCTCTGACATTGACATTCAGCTATGATAGTTCATCGGTTTAGTGATAGATGGCGATATAGGCTACAACATCGGTAACATTTTGAATTGGAGTCTCATAGATGTCGTCCTTTGACGTTAACTGTTCTGACATTGACATCCAGCTATGATAGTTCATCGGTTCATAAATTTCCCGCGCAAAAACATTAACCTCATAGATGTCATCCTTTGGCGTTAGCTGTTCTGACATGGACATCAAGCTATGATAGTTCATTAATATATCGTTTTTTTTAAATTGAGATGGAACTTCCCACGCGAAAACATTAACAAAATACCTCATAGATGTCGTCCTTTGACGTTAACTGTTCTGACATTGACATTCAGCTATGATAGTTCATCGGTTTAGTGATAGATGGCGATATAGGCTACAACATCGGTAACATTTTGAATTGGAGTCTCATAGATGTCGTCCTTTGACGTTAACTGTTCTGACATTGACATCCAGCCATGATAGTTCATCGGTTCATAAATTTCCTGCGCAAAAACATTAACCTCATAGATGTAGTCCTTTGACGTTGACAGGTACGCATGACGGTTGATCGGTTCATTCATAGATGTAGTCATTTGAAGTTAACCGTTCTGACATTGACATTGAAGTATGATAGTTCATCGGTTCATTAAGAGATGGTGGTGATGTAGCTATAACATCAGTCATATTTTGAATTGTGACCTCATAGATGTCGTCCCTTGATGTTAACATTTCTGACGTTGACAGGTATGCATGACGGTTGATCGGTTCATTCATAGATGTAGTCGTTTGAAGTTAACTGGTCTGACATTGACATTTAAGTATGATAGTTCATCGGTTCATCAGAAGATGGCGGCGATGTAGCTACAACATCAGTCATATTGTGGTTTTGACGTTTATTCTTCTGACATTCGCTTCCAACGTCGGCCATGATAAACATCACCAAAACACCTCTACGTTTGAATTTGGCGGGTCGATGACGTCACATCCAACTAACCTCACATCCAGACCTCTATGGTCGAAAGTTCTATAATCATCGTAAGCTCTATGGACACGTTTGAATTTCGCGGGTTAGTAACGTTACCTCACATCCAGACCTCTATGGTCGGAAGTTCGGTGATCATCGTAAGCTCTATGGACACGTTTGAATTTCGCGGGTTAGTAACGTTACATACAACCAACCTCACATTCTATGACCCAGACCTCTATGGTTGGAAGTTCGGTGATCATCGTAAGCTCTATGGACACGTTTGAATTTCGCGGGTTAGTAACGTTACATCCGAAGTTGCGCGCGCAACATCCGGTCGATGACGTCACTTCCTGGCGTAGAACTCGTCCACTTAATCTACTTATATCGCTCTGATGGATTGGATTGAGGATGTCTGATGCTTGTTAATTGATGAAAAATTAAATTCCCTTTACAAAAATACTTGAAACGGATACTTTTGAAATATGTTGCGTTATCTGTAATTAACTTTCTTGGTCTACCAATTTCTTTAAAATAGTTTTCTAAATTATGCATTACGTCTTTACTTTTTGTCGTTTTGCAAGGATATAATTTTATATATTTAGAAAATAAATCTACTACAACTAAAATATGTCTATTTCCTTTTTCTGTTACTATTAACTCACTTAAAAAATCTATTGCTACTACTTCTAAACATTCTTTTACTATAATACTCTTTGCTAAATTATTATTAATTATATTTTTAGGCTTTGCTCTTTGGCATATATCACATTTCTCAATATTTATTTTCAAACCTGCTATATCTAATTCATTCAAAACTAATTTTATGTGATCTTTATGATCTCCTACTGTTCTAGAAAATATTAATATGTCATCTATGTAATGAACTACAAAAATTTCAATCTATTTAATATCTGATTCATACTTCTAACTAACGCACTGCATGCACTTTGAATACCAAAAGGCGTAACTTTAAAACGATACACTTCTCCATCTATCATAAAACAAGTGTAATCTCTACAATTTTCGTGTAATGGAATCAGCCAGAAACTATGCCTTAAATCAATTTTACTAAAAACTTGTGCCTTTACTATTCTACCAAAAATTGACTCTATATTTTTAGGAGCTTCATATTGTGGTACTGAAAATCTATTTAATGTTCGAGCATCTAAACATAACCTAATATCACCATTTGACTTTTTTGCGATGACAATAGGGTTTATATATTTTGTTTTACTTCTTTCTATGATGTCTTGTTCTAGCATTTCACCGATTTTCTTTCTTACATCTTCTATGTACTTGTATGGGATTGGATAGTTCTTGGATTTAAAATTTTCAATTTTCTTTGACTTGGAATTTATGAATATATTTACTAGCTATACGAGTTTCATCTATTATTAGTCCTTTATGTTGTGAAATTATTTCTGATATGATTCCCCTATACTTCTCGGATACTTTCATCTGCGAGATTATTTCATTTAAATTTCTGCTTAAGTCTTTTCTTCCGACCGTATTTATTATATTGCAACCTTCATTTGGTCTGTCAATATTTTCATTTTCCGCCTTCCCTATTTTTATAATTTCATCTAACAACTTTATTTCCTTTTCCTCGTAATCTATTATAATTCCATGCTTTTCTAATTCATCAGTTCCCATAACAATATCCAATTTCATATTCGGTACTACAAATAATTGCATTTCTAGACTTGACTTCCCTATTATAATATGCTCAGTAATCATTTTTGACACTTCAGTTATTTTCTTTCCACTAATATTTACTAACTCTACTTTTGGTATCTTTAAGTGATTTGTTAATTTTACTTCAGACAATAGTTCTTCCCTTATTAATGATATTTCTGATCCCGTATCACACACAATTTCTACTTCTTTCCCTTTTAAAAACCCTTTTAATTTAATTAAACCTATACTTTTCTTTTTCTTCCCTTCGCTGTTCGTAGTCAATGTATTCCCTCTGATGTTTGTATAACAAATTGACTTGGTATTCGTGCTTACTTGAAAATCCTGTTGTTGATTGTTCTGACTTGGAGAGTCTTCCCTTTCCTGTTCTCTTTCAATTCTATTGCAATTTACCTCCCTTTGATTATTTTGATTCCTATTGTCTTCATTACGACTTTCATTTCTATTGTTCCTATTAATATAATTCTGGTTTCTATCATCCCTATACCTATTTTGGTTATTATTATTGTTGTTGTATCTATTTTCCCTGTTATTATAATTCTGGTTCCTATTCTCTCTATTTCTATATTTGTTTTGATAATCATTATTATTTTGAAATCTATTGTTATTATAATTTTTATTTCCCCTATAATTATTTTTATTTTCATAATATGCATTTTGTTGCCTACTTCCTATTGTATTTTTATTATCGATTCGGTTTAAATACGATATTAATTGATTCATGTTTTTAAGGTTAGAAATTGCTGTTGCCTCCGATATTTGGCTTCGATATTGTCTCGAAATATATAGCACTATTTCTTCCTCTCGCATCTTTGGCTCTAAATATTGCGCTTCATTATACAAACTAAGTGCATAAGCACTCATGCTTTTTTTAGTTCCTTCTATGTATTTCTTAAAATATAACCTCTCGCGACATTTCGATTGCTCATTTTCACCCCAAAAATTTTCTAAAAATTCAACTATAAAATCATCTAGACTATTTATTTCCCTTTACTTACAGTTAAACCATAATAATGGTTCATGAACCAATCGTTCTCTTATTAATTTTTTCATTCTCTCTAGACTCCTTACATACTGTATTTCATTTTTTAAATCTTTCACAAAAATGCATGCATGTAATAATTTTATATTTCCATTATATTTTATCGTACTTTCATGACCTACATTTCTGTATTCTATATTCATTCTCTCTTCAGATCTATTCTCAATTCTTTTAATCCTTTCTTTCCTGTTCACTTATCATTTTATCCTTATTTTCTTTCATACTTTGTACATTCTCATTCAGATTTTCTTCAATATTCTTCCCCATATCATTCATCCGATTTTCAATAATATCTATTTCTTTCTCTACATTATTAAATTTCCTATTCACAAAACTATTATATTCATCTAATTTATTATCTATTCTTTCCCCAACATGTTTTCTTATTTCCTTCTTCTCAGTTTCAAATACTCTCATAATTTCCTCAGTTCTTTTATCAAACTTATAATTCACTTCCTTAATTTCATCTTTTATATCATTCGTACTTTTTCTTATTTCATTAAGCAATTTCATTATTTCCGTTTGACTATCTACTGTTGGTATTTTCTCTGCACTAATTATTACATCATTTCCATCAAACCCTATTAATTCTGGAGTACTTTGTCTATCTCCTTCCATTTTTATTTTCCTTATTAATTAATCTAGTTTTCCAAATTACTTTTATTACGCGGTTCTATTTGAATTTCCTTTTCAGAATAACTTTTTATCTTCCCTTTTTCAAATGGTCTCACGTTTGAGCGACAATTATTAACTAATCTCTTATGAGTTTATTATTTAATTATGAATTATTATTAATTCATCCGGCTAGCTTTTATTTGTATTTTAAATCTTATGTTTGTTTTGATTTGAATAATGAACTTTTACCTTTTTATTTTATATCTATGGAATAAAACACAATGTTCTTTGAATGCTAACTTTTAATTTTAAATTTAACTTTTAAAAACTTTGTTCGAAGACTGGGAACACTACTTGACTTGTATAATTTACTTATTTGCTTCGGTTACTTCCAACCTTACGAAGCTATTGGAACACTTGGGTTCACCGATGTTTATCCAATAATCTAAGGTTATGGAAATCTTTTGAGTAGCTTGAGTATCTTGACTCTTCAGATGTTGATGGCTAACTGACTTGGCTTGATCTTCAGAATCCTTTTATAGGCCTTCAAAAAGGACGCCAAGTATTGTCAAAAGTAACCAATCAGGTGCTTACTTTACTTATCAAGGATAATTAATTAATTATTCTAATTACATTGTTGTTTATTATGATTTCATTATATTATACTAACTATTATTCAACTTTGAACATTGTATTTAATTCCATATAATATATCTTTTTATTAATCTTTTCTGATTTTCAATGTTCGGTAAGTTCTAATTTTATCATTTTATTGTTTAGGAAATGAAATCGTAACAATATATATATACATATATATATATATATATATATATATATATATATATATATATATATATATATATATATATATATATACTTTTTTTTTTTTACATTCAAACCTGGTCGGGGCTGCTGCGAGCTCCGACGACATCGCAGCAGTCGCGCCAGAAAAACCTAAAAGGCGGTTAACCGAAGCTACTCCTCCCCACCGGTCGGTAAGTAGCTTCAGGTTCCTAAATCGTGTGCCCTAAGTATTCTAATTGAACCCAGAATGACTGCCTTTTGCATCCGGTCTATCAAGATCTGCGCCGAGTTCCTACAGGCCGGAATGATCTTCAAGTTTGAACGCAGCGAAGACCGAATTCCGCCCAAAACACCGATGATCAGAACCACTAATACGACCTTGTGGCCTGGGTATAGCGTGCGGAGCTCGAACAGGAGATCTTGATATTTTGTCCATTTTTCCTCCTCTTTCAAGACTATGTTCTTCTCTGCCGGAGCGGAGAATTCGATGACATACATAGTCTTGATTAGTTTATCGAGGAGGACAACGTCAGGCCTATTTGCTTGTATTGACCTGACGGTCGGAAACGGATAATTCCAGAAGATCTGGCATTTTTCGTTTCCGACAACGGACTCAATATCTCCTGGCATGTAAGGCAGCACCGGCTCTTGGTCTATTCCGTACGAGTGCCTTAGATGGTAATACAGCACCCGTAGGGCCGCATTATGGCGATGGGTGTACGCCGAGGCCGCTTTTGCCGGACATGCCGACAGAAGGTGGAAAAGCGTCTCAGGCACCTTTCGACAGGCCCTGCAGCTGACATCAGGGACCTGCACACCCATCACATTGCGGCGATAGACCAAGGTGTTAATTACGCCATCTTGGCAAGCTGCGGTAAATCCTTCAGTCTCGGATGTAAGCCCGGCTGACCTTAGGTAGCCGAAGGTCAGCCTAGTTGACAAGCCGAGCGTTTATATATATATATATATATATATATATATATATATATATATATATATATATATATATATATATATATATATATATATATATATATATATATATATATATATATATATATATATATATATATATATATATATATATATATCGAAACATCGAAACGCTCGGCTTGTCAACTAGGCTGACCTTCGGCTACCTAAGGTCAGCCGGGCTTACATCCGAGACTGAAGGATTTACCGCAGCTTGCCAAGATGGCGTAATTAACACCTTGGTCTATCGCCGCAATGTGATGGGTGTGCAGGTCCCTGATGTCAGCTGCAGGGCCTGTCGAAAGGTGCCTGAGACGCTTTTCCACCTTCTGTCGGCATGTCCGGCAAAAGCGGCCTCGGCGTACACCCATCGCCATAATGCGGCCCTACGGGTGCTGTATTACCATCTAAGGCACTCGTACGGAATAGACCAAGAGCCGGTGCTGCCTTACATGCCAGGAGATATTGAGTCCGTTGTCGGAAACGAAAAATGCCAGATCTTCTGGAATTATCCGTTTCCGACCGTCAGGTCAATACAAGCAAATAGGCCTGACGTTGTCCTCCTCGATAAACTAATCAAGACTATGTATGTCATCGAATTCTCCGCTCCGGCAGAGAAGAACATAGTCTTGAAAGAGGAGGAAAAATGGACAAAATATCAAGATCTCCTGTTCGAGCTCCGCACGCTATACCCAGGCCACAAGGTCGTATTAGTGGTTCTGATCATCGGTGTTTTGGGCGGAATTCGGTCTTCGCTGCGTTCAAACTTGAAGATCATTCCGGCCTGTAGGAACTCGGCGCAGATCTTGATAGACCGGATGCAAAAGGCAGTCATTCTGGGTTCAATTAGAATACTTAGGGCACACGATTTAGGAACCTGAAGCTACTTACCGACCGGTGGGGAGGAGTAGCTTCGGTTAACCGCCTTTTAGGTTTTTCTGGCGCGACTGCTGCGATGTCGTCGGAGCTCGCAGCAGCCCCGACCAGGTTTGAATGTTAAAAAAAAAAAAAGTATATATATATATATATATTTTTTACATCTAGGCGAACTCAGTTCGCCTAGATTTTCCAGACTCTACGGTCGAATCACCTGAAGATGGCAAATGCGACTTTGCCGAAACGTCGTGAAATTGGTCCTTTTGGGGACCGGAACCACACAACGCGGATCAATACCCGAGAATCCAGTTCTACATATATATATATATATATACAGGGTGTCCTCGAACTGCGTGGCCAAAATAAAACCGAAGATTCTTTGATTCGAAAAAAAGTTGATGAGCCTTTTTACTTTTGCCTCAAGTGTCTTGTTTACCCGGTAGAGGGCTTCAAAATTGCAAAAATAATTTTGTTTTTTCGGTATAACTTGAGAACGTGATGGAGAACTTTTACAATATTTAGCAGGTGAGTTACTGTCAATAATGGCCATTTTTGAGAGTGGAGTACAGAACCTCAGAGACCATAGAAATGGCTCAAACTTGAGGATGTAACGGGAAAAGTGTCCAGAACTTTTTTGTGGTCAATGTAATTCACTCGATATTCTTTATGTAGATAGCTTATCTAATTTGAAAACTTTCCTTACTGTTAGAAAATTTTGATAAAATCAACGGATTAGCTTGAAAAAATTAATTTTCGAGTCTCTGCAATTTTGGCTTACTAATTTTACTTGATTAAAATACCTTAGTTGCCTTTGCTTTTCTAATGTCATTTTGGCATTTGAAGAATTCATTCTCAAAACTGTCAGTTTTTACTTTGCTTTCCGTAAAAATTTTATAAAATTATGGCTCAAAATTTCACTAACACTAAAATGGTTGATATGTTATTGATTTATGGACTTTGTCATTGCAATGGCCGGAGAAGGGAAAGATATCCGCATCGCAGAATTCCAAATCGGCAAACCTTCGCGAAACTGGCAAATTTGAAACAAATCGCAGAGAAACTGGACGCAGACGGACAAGAAGGACGTTAGAGCTCGAAGAAGCGATATTGGAAGCGGTTGAAACTGAACCTGGGATAAGCACACTACGTTTGGGACTTCGTATTGATGCCTCAAAATCATTAGTTCATAATGTACTGAAAGAAGAACTGTTGTATCCCTATCATATTAAAACAGTTCAAGACTTATTGCCCATGGATTCAGGTCATCGGCTAGATTTCTGTCGGCTTATTGTCCAAAGACAAAATGCAAACTCCAATTTTTGTAGAAGAATTCTGTTCACGGACGAAGATACTTTCACGAAATGTGGTCTTTTTAACCTCCATAATGAACATTTCTATGCTGATGAAATTCCTCATGAAACGGAAGTTACATATTTTCAGAATCAAACTAAAATCAATGTTTGGGTTGGAATTGTGGATAACTTTATTATTTGCCCTACCGTTATACCCGATCGATTGAACGGGGAGAACTACTTGAACTTTTTGGAACAAAGGCTACTCGAACTGTTGGAAGACTTGCCCTTACACATTCGTCGTGGCCTTGTTTATCCATGATGGTGCACCTCTTCATTTCACATTAGCTGTGAGGCGACATTTGAATGCGGAATATCCAGATCGCTGGATAGGTAGAGGACACGATGCACCAGTGAACTGGCTGGCCCGCTTCCCTGATTTGACGCCCTGCGACTTCTTTCTATGGGGCGCTGTGAAGTCGAAAGTTTATGCAGCTCCAGTAAACACACGAGAGGAATTGTTGCAACGAATTAATCATGAAGCGGATTTATTGAAGAATGATCCTGAAGTACTAGCCAGAGTTCAATCCAATTTCTTGAAACGAATTAATTTGTGTATTCAGGAAAATGGTTAACATTTCGAACAATTGATGCCTTAGAGATTTCTCAAAAAGTTTTGTTGTTTCTTTTAATTTAGCATTTGTTTTTCCTAAATAATCACATCGTTGCAATGGCAACAAAGGTATTTTAATCAAGTAAAATTAGTAAGCCAAAATTGCAGAGACTCGATAATTATTTTTTTTAAGCTAATCCGTTGATTTTATCAAAATTTTCTAAGAGTAAGAAACGTTTTCAAATTAGATAAGCTATCTACATAAAGAATACAGAGTGAATTACATCGACCACAAAAAAGTTCTGGACACTTTTCCCGATACATCCTCAAGTTTGAGCCATTTCTATGGTCTCTAAGGCTTCATGCTGCACTCTCAAAAACGGCTATTATTGACAGTAACTCACTTCCCAAATATTGTAAAAGTCTTCCATCACGCTCTCAACTTATACCGAAACAACAAAATTATTTTTGCAACTTTGAAGCCCTCTACCGGCTAAACAAGACACTTGAGGCAAAAGTAAAAAGGCTCATCAAATTTTTTTCGAATCAAAGAATCTTCGGTTTTATTTAAGCCACGCAGTTCGAGGACATCCTGTATATATATATATATATTATATATATATATATATATATATATATATATATATATATATATATATATATATATATATATATATATATATATATATATATATATATATATATATATAACTTAAGAGATATAGAATTAAATTTTCTGAATTATGAAGATAACTTAGATAATTTAACAATTACACCCTGGACTAGAAATCCAGAAATGTGGGTTCGAATCCCGCCTATGGTTCAATCTTTTACGTTTATTCATCTTTATAATCCTATGTTAAATTATCTAAGTTATCTTCATAATTCAGAAAATTTAATTCTATATCTCTTAAGTTACATACACGATAGTGGCCAATTAGGCAAAGAAACTTTAAACTTGTTTATATATATATATATATATATATATATATATATATATATATATATATTCTTTTGTTGATATTCTTGAACCATTTGTAATATTTGTATGTTTTCTTGGTATATTGGTTCGTATATATACTGATAATGAAATAAAAATTCTGTTTTGACGTTTCGACAATGTTTATTGCCTTTATCAAAATTGTTAATTAACAATTTTGATAAAGGCAATAAACATTGTCGAAACGTCAAAACAGAATTTTTATTTCATTATCAGTATATATACGAACCAATATACCAAGAAAACATACAAATATATATATATATATATATTTACATCCCACTATTATACATAGGTCATCCTTCATATGGTGCAGCAATAAGTCATCTCCCGGAAGGAGTGGAAATATATAAGTTTTCTCCGTGTATATTGGATTACATTCCAATGTAGATGTCGAATCTGGTCAAAAATAATAAACTTTTAATTTTGATTTTCAGATAAGTTCATATCTTTAGGTACTCCAACTAAATCACGATCCTTGAATCATCCGAACGAATATATCATCATGCAAATCGCAGCTTTAGGTCCTCTTGTATATACGAATTATACGAATTACTGTTTATCAGTAGCCCAACAGTGTTGTTACATTTTACGTATTTACGAGGTTCATTCAAAGATCATCTATGTTTTACATGGTCGTGGTCGGTGATTTACAAGGTATCTTGTGTAGATAAGATATGTATTGAAACTACCTATACAATTCAACAAACTCATAAGCTTATGTGTGGACTTCTTGTATGTATTGAATGTAATTATATTTTACTATAGTTCTAAATAGTTCTTCATTTGAGGTTATATTTTCATACGTTAAGGTACAGCGTTCAGGAATAGAATAAACATTCTACCGCCAAAATATGAAACACGAATGGTCACAAATTTGACGATTCTCTTAATGAATTTTGAATGTCTGATATATTTTCCCAATATCAGTTAACACTACACCATATATTACTGTTGAAACAATACAATTTTTTTCGTTTGAGCACAAGAAAAGTGTTCACTCTACTGCTGTGAAATGTATGTCTAATTTACGAGTATTTCAAATAGAATCAGATTAGCTTCTAGTGATTGTGGTCAAAATCATGTAGGTGTGTAGTAAACAGTAGCTTAAAATTGGATAAGAAAATAATATTTTTCACGGAATGACTATATTTCCCAAGTAGTTTCGAAATTATTATTAATCCACAAATTATTAGTATTTTATATTTATAACGCAACACCTACTTGTGTTGCTGTAACTGTGATGAAGGTATTTTTTATAAATCTTAATCTCAATAAACATTGTCGAAACATCAAAAAGCATACCATATATTAGAAATGGTTCAAGAATATCAATAAAAGAATATATATATATATATATATATATATATATATATATATATATATATATATATATATATATATATATATATATATATATATATATATATATATAATGTTCTGCTTCACGTTTCCGCGGGCGTTATATGCTGTGTTGGGTTGCCGGGATATACTCCGCGTTGTCGTAGATTGATTTCGATAGAAACCGTTGATATGACGACGTTTCGGCACAATCTCATGTGCCATCTTCAGTTCTTCTCTTCAGGGCTGCTGCTCTGCTTCGAGTTAACTTGAAAACATTTATATTGTTATGATTTCATTTCATAAACAATAAAAATTTAAAAATAATAACTTACCGAACTTTGAAAATCAGAAAAGATAAATAAAAAGATATTTATATGGAATTAAAAACAATAATAAAAGCTAAATAATAATTAGGATATTAAAATTAACAATGTAAAACATAATAAACAACAATGTTATAGAATAAGAAGTGTTAAACAAGAACTTCAGTGAAAGTGAAGAAACGTACTATGTAACGAAGGCAGAAATCATAATTAAAATGATTACAAAACTATCATGAGATAGCACAAAACATTGAAGAATGTTATAGATATAAGTTAGAATTAGTAAATTTGAGTTATGTAATGTTAAAAAATATTATTGATATAATATAGTATGTATCAGATTTAAGAATAAGTAACTGTCAAGAAAATCATAAATATGGGAATAATCATATTAATAATAACCTAATCATAGGTTATCTTATACCAAAGTGTGTGGAAAAATGTAGGCAATATTAATTTAAAAAGAAGGAATCTCTATCAATTAAAGTAAGTTGAAAAGCTCCAATAATTCAAAAATTATAGAATATTAAATTCTGATTGGTCGAGACGAATTCCTAGTGTCAGGCTGGTAACAATCAGAAACTTCTGTCAGTTCACAACAATTAACTTGGCATTCTTGATATGGAAAGAAAGCACCTGATAGGTGGAAAATGACATCAAGTAGCGTCGGTTTTGGAGGCCTATAAAAGGATCTGAAAGACAAGCCAAGTCAGTTTGCAAATAATATCTGAAGGGTCAAGAACTCCAGCAACTCAACAAATTTCTAACCTAAGTTTATCAAAATAAACATCGGTGAACTCAAGTGTTCCAAACTTCGATAAGTTCCAAGTAACCGAAGTTAGTAAATAATTATTAAAAGTCAAGAAATGTTCCAAGTCTCCAAACAAAGTAAAAGGTTGTAATAGTCTCCAATTTATAAGAAGTATCCAACGATTGCCATTCTTCGATATAATTTCAATAAAGCATCGAAAAGTCTTATATCTTCTCTAAAAGAATAAAACTAAGTATTTTCAACAGTTCCTGATTCTCAAGAAAAAGAAACCAAAGTTAGTTACCTGTGATTATCGTGAAACAGCAGAGAATTGTGTTAAAGTGAATCAAAGAAATTAAATAGAAGTAAATTGAACATTGCCAACATTATTAAACACACTTTTGGATATTAATTAAACGTAAGTTTGTTTATAATTTCTACATCATAGTATTATCTGTAAAGCAAAAGGAAGATTGTTGATTATAACAGTATAAACAAATATTAGTTGTAAGTGATTTTTAGGTTATATCATAGATCATCATGAAACGTAAAATTTATTTACCCGAGATAAGAAAAGAGTCATAGAAATTGAATATTGTGAAATTCAAAGAGCATTGTGTTTAATTCCATATAAATAATTCCATAGATAAACTTCAAGTTCAAAAGTTGATAAACTAAATCGAAGCAAACATTAATCCAAATACAATCAATCAAATTAAAAATAAAAGCTAGCCGGTAGAATTCAAAACATTGAAATATTCAAATTAATTCAAATCATAATTAAACAATATAAACTCATAAAAGAGTTTATTTAATAATATATATATATATATATATATATATATATATATATATATATATATATATATATATATATATATATATATATATATATATATATATATATATATATATATATATATATATATATATATATATATATATATTTCAAACCTGGTCGGGGCTGCTGCGAGCTCCGACACTATGGAGTGTTTTTTATGCAAGGTAATAAAACAACCTTCAAAAGAAGTTAAATCTCCTTGTTTTTCTTGCGATACTTGCAGAAACTTCATTTGTACAGAGTGTCCGGATCTAACAGCATCTGAATTGTAATGCATGCCACTACTGAAACGTACTTTGAAATTCAATTGCAAAAAATGTAAGAACAATGAATTTGTTGAAAGTTTGCAATATATCATAAAAGATAAGGAGGAAATGATTAATAATAAGAACGAAATTATAAAGTTACTACAAGAGAAATTAAACAAACATGAACTGAAAAGTACTTATATAACAATGCCTACTTACTCTGAGACTCTACAACAGAATTTAAACACACCGCTCAACATAATTGGAATTAGAAGTTTGAAGTCATCAAAATCTGGATCTGTCATCATCAAATGCAAAAACAAGACAGAATTTAGTATTTTGGAAAAAGAATTCAAAAGTAAAATGGAAAACATAGAAGCATCTAAAATGAATAAACCAAAAATTAAGATACCAATGTTCCAACAAAACTTATCAAAAGAAGAAATTGAAACTTCTATACTGCTACAAAATGAAGCCCTGGATGATATCAAAATTACATTCATTAAAAAGGGAGGAAACAACATGTCAATAATTTATGGAGAATGCTCCTCACCGACCTTTAGACAATTAATGCGACTAAATAAGGTATACATTGGTTGGGAACGTTATTCGGTCTTTGAAGACATTACAATTCCGCGCTGCTTCCAGTGTCAAGAGTTTTACCATAAAAAAACAAAACTGCCCCAATAAACTAGTTTGTCCTCTATGTAGTGAAGAGCATGAGCAAGAAAATTGTCCAAAAATTAATAAAGTATGCGTCAATTGTGTCAAATCAAATAACAAATACAAATTGAAGTACAATGTTGACCATTACTCGACTGATACTATTTGCCCGACGCTACAATTCCACATAAATCTTAAAAGAAGTAAAATTGACTATACTAGTTAATGGTATTAGTAGATCAAGATATCATCCTGGAGAATTTGAAATTACTTGAGCAAGACCACTTAGGGGAATACGTAGATCCTGGGAACATTATACTATAAAAAACTGAATCTTTCAACATTACACACTTCAATATTAGAAGTGCTAACAAAAACTTTGATTTCTTAGCACTCATTGAAACTTATAAACTAGCATGCGACATCTTTGTTCTAAGCGAATGTTTCAAAAATGTATCCGTAAATAACCTTAATATACCAGGCTATACGACAATATATAATGACGGTGACTTCAATAGAAACGACGGAGTTTTGATACTAATAAAATCAAACCTCAACTACAATATTTCAAATCATAAACTAATTTTATGCGGCGTATCTTTATGTATCATGAATTTAACAATCAATAATGTGTCCTCTAGAATGATTGCTCTATATAGAACTAACCCAACTAATCTGACCTTGTTTGTTGATGAACTAAATTCATACCTGGACACAATACAAACCAATAAATTGGACATTCTTATTGGTGATGTCAACATTAATCTATTAAATGAAAACGATGTTAACGTAAACAAATATCTTGCTGTACTAGCTAAACACGGATTTGTGCCGTACATACAAAATCCCACAAGAATAACTCCTCAAACCAAGTCATGTATCGATCATATTTTCCTTAAAAAACCGAACAATAATCAAAATTTGATTTTCAACTCATATATTCTTAAGTACAACATTACAGATCATTACCCAGTGTCACTAAATATCGAGTACAACTCCGATAAAGCAAAAAACTTCGACAACACCAAAAAATTCAGAATAAAAATAGACTTTGAAAAGTTGATGACTTTACTACAAAAAGAATCATGGGATACAGTAATAAATGAAAATGACCCTCAACTTGCAACTGACTTCTTTTCAAATAAACTTAAAAACATTATTGAAAATTCCAAATGTACAAAACTATGGCATAAAAAACACACCAAAATCAAACCTTGGATTACCGAAGGATTAATTACATCAATAAGAAATAGGGACAAATTAAAAAAACAACTAAACAAACACTTCTCATACAAACTAGAGAAAGAATACAAAATTTACAAGAATAACCTAAATAAACAACTACATAAAAATAAAAATAACTATTATCTTAAACAAATTGAAAGTAACAAAAACAATTTAAGAAAAACCTATCAACTAATTTCAGAAGCCACTAATGAAAGAAGCAACAATAAAAACACATTATAGATTACTGACAATGAAGGTGTTGTACTTAATGATAACAAACTAATGGCAAATTATTGTGATAATTATTTCAGTAATATAGGCTTGAACATGGTCAAAGACATTGATACTTCTTTGACAATTAATGAAAATATTCTAATAAATCCCAATTCCATGTTTCTAAACCCAATAACAACAAATGAATTGATGGAACATATATCTGCATTGAAATATAACACTTCCTCCGGCATAGAAGGAATATCCACAGAAACAATTGAACAGAATCATCAATATTTTTTAGAACCTCTTAAACACATATTCAACATGATTATTCAAAAAGGACACGTTCCCACTCAGTTCAAATCTTCTATAATTATCCCAATTCATAAAACTGGCGACAAAACGAAAATAACTAACTATAGACCTATCAGCATGATAAATTGTTTCGCAAAAATCTTTGAAAAATGCTTAAAAATTCGGTTAGTTAAATTTTTCGATGAAAACAAAATTATACATGACTACCAATATGGTTTTCGAACTGTCATAACCACCACAGATGCCATGTACAACGTTATCAGAAGTATTACAGAGGAACTGGATGCAAACAAAAAATGCATCGCAATATTCTTGGACTTGGCAAAAGCATTTGACACTGTTGATCATACAATACTTCTCAACTTATTGGAGCGTTCTGGAATACGAGGAACAGTGTTGGATCTTTTCCGCAGTTATCTGATTGATCGCAAACAGAGTGTCCAAATAAATGATACACTAAGTGAAACTATGACTATAAAAATGGGGGTTCCCCAAGGAACAGTTCTTGGTCCAATACTTTTCCAAGCATATATAAACTCACTGCTCTGCTTAAAAATAAAAGCAAGAATAATATCATATGCTGATGATACAGTTGTAATTTTCAGCGGAAATACATGGTTTGATACTAAAAACTCTATCCAACAAAGCATGGAAACTATTGATAAATGGCTGAGTATTTATCGCCTCTCATTGAATGCCAGTAAGACCCACTATCTTGCCTTCTCTATAACATCGTCAAATAGACCCAGCTTTTCCAGTATAAAAATTCCGGGAATGAAAAACGAAATTATAGAAATGAAAGAAGTTAAATATTTGGGCATTATTATTGACAACCGTTTGAAATAGTTCAACCATATAGATTATCTAACGAAAAAAGTGAGGAAACTAATATACAAATTTTATCCACTACGACAGTTTTTATCAAAAAATCTACTCATACTGATTTACAAATCTCTAGCCGAATCCATCTTTCGTAACGGTATTTTGGTGTGGGGAGCAGCGTATAAAAGTTCTTTACAAAAGCTGAATACAATACAAAATTATATACTAAAGATAATTTTGAAGAAAAAAAGATATTTCCATACAAACCTTATATACACAGAGGATAGCAGTAACATTCGAACACTATACTTCCATAGCTTATGTGTGTATGCATTTAAAAATAAATTACTTCAGAACACCATTCCCACTTTTTATACTACCAGAAATACCAGTAAAGAATCACTACCCACTCAAAAATTCAACAAGAATATATGCCATCGTTTTCTAATCTACGCGTTACCTAAAACTTGTAATAGCCTACCCCTAAACATAAAACGCATAAAATATTAAAAAGCCTTTTCGAGAGAAGCAAAAAAATTTATTTTCACAAATTACTTCAAATTAATTGAAATATTAGAAAATTAACAGTTACACTAACACTACATAACACTTCTATTTTGTCCCTTTACCTCTTACATGAACATATATAGCTTCAGATCAACATTTCTTAGTTAGCACAACACAAGTGTTAAGTCACTTTGGTGCTATTTGTATATACAATCAATCTTGTACTACCTTTATGTAACACGACATGTACAGAGTTAGTATTTATTTTCCGATTATAATTAATTTTGAAATACTAGTTTTTAGCTAATTAAACGTTATATTGTGATTAAAGAATTAATGATTTGTAATTAATTAACTCTATCTCATTGTACTTGTAATTCTATTCAAATTGTAACTAACTTAATGACTATTAAATAAATAAATAAATAAATAAATGTATACAGGGTGTCCTCGAACTGCGTGGCTAAAATAAAACCGAAGATTCTTTGATTTGAAAAAAATTTGTTGAGCCTTTTTACTTTTGCCTCGAGTGTCTTGTTTAGCCGGTAGAGGGCTTCAAAGTTGCAAAAATAATTTTGTTTTTTCGGTATAACTTGAGAACGTGATGGAGGACTTTTACAATATTTGGCAGGTGAGTTACTGTCAATAATAGCCGTTTTTGAGAGCGGAGCATAGAGCCTTAGAGACCATAGAAATGGCTCAAACTTGAGGATGTAACGGGAAAAGTGTCCAGAACTTTTTTGTGGTCAATGTAATTCACTCTATATTTTTTATGTAGATAGTTTATTTAATTTGAAAACTTTTCTTACTCTTAGAAAATTTTGATAAAATCAACGGATTAGCTTGAAAAAAATAATTTTCGAGTCTCTGCAATTTTGGCTTACTAATTTTACTTGATTAAAATACCTTAGTTGCCTTTGCCTTTCTAATGTCATTTTGGCATTTGGAGAATTTATTCTCAAAACTGTCAGTTTTTACTTTGCTTTCCGTAAAAATTTTATAAAAATAATGGCTCAAAATTTCACTAACACTGAAATGGTTAATATCTCGATAAAACACGAATAATAAAAACAATAGAAATGGGGAAACGATGTGATTATTTAGGAAAAACAAATGCTGAATTAAAAGAAACAACAAAACTTTTTCGGAAATCGCTAAGGCATCAATTGTTCGAAATGTTGCCCATTTTCCTGAATACACAAATTAATTCGTTTCAAGAAATTGGATTGAACTCTGGCTAGTACTTCAGGATCATTCTTCAATAAATCCGCTTCATGATTAATTCGTTGCAACAATTCCTCTCGTGTGTTCACCGGAGCTGCATAAGCTTTCGACTTCAAAGCGCCCCATAGAAAGAAGTCGCAGGGCGTCAAATCAGGGGAGCGGGCCGGCCAGTTGACTGGTGCATCGTGTTCTCTACCTATCCACCGATCTGGATATTCCGCATTCAAATGTCGCCTCACAGCCAATGTGAAATGAGGAGGTGCACCATCATGGATAAACCAGGCCACGACGAATGTGTAAGGGCAAGTCTTCCAACAGTTCAAGTAGCCTTTGTTCCAAAAAGTAGTTCTCCCCGTTCAATCGATCGGGTATAATGGTAGGGCCAATAATAAAGTTATCCACAATTCCAACCCAAACATTGATTTTAGTTTGATTCTGAAAATATGTAACTTCCATTTCATGAGGATTTTCATCAGCATAGAAATGTTCATTATGGAGGTTAAAAAGACCACATCTCGTGGAAGTATCTTCGTCCGTGAACAGAATTCTTCTACAAAAATTGGGGTTTCCGTTTTGTCTTTGGACAATAAGCCGACAGAAATCTAGCCGATGACCTGGATCCATGGGCAATAAGTCTTGAACTGTTTTAATATGATAGGGATACAACAGTTCTTCTTTCAGTACATTATGAACTAATGATTTTGAGGCTCCAATACGAAGTCCCAAACGTAGTGTGCTTATCCCAGGTTCAGTTTCAACCGCTTCCAGTATCGCTTCTTCGAGCTCTACCGTCCTTCTTGTCCGTCTGCGTCCAGTTTCTCTGCGATTTGCTTCAAATTTGCCAGTTTCGCGAAGGTTTGCCGATTTGGAATTCTGCGATGCGGATATCTTTCCCTTCTCCGGCCATTGCAACGACAAAGTCCATAAATCAATAACATATCAACCATTTCAGTGTTAGTGAAATTTTGAGCCATAATTTTATGAAATTTTTACGGAAAGCAAAGTAAAAACGGACAGTTTTGAGAATAAATTCTTGAAATGCCAAAATGACATTAGAAAAGCAAAAGGCAACTAAGGTATTTTAATCAAGTAAAATTAGTAAGCCAAAATTGCAGAGACTCGAAAATTAATTTTTTCAAGCTAATCCGTTGATTTTATCAAAATTTTCTAAGAGTAAGAAAAGTTTTCAAATTAGATAAGCTATCTACATAAAAAATATCGAGTGAATTACATTGACCACAAAAAAGTTCTGGACACTCTTCCCGTTACATCCTCAAGTTTGAGCCATTTCTATGGTATCTAAGGCTCTGTGCTCCACTCTCAAAAATGGCCATTATTGACAGTAACTCACCTGCTAAATATTGTAAAAGTTCTTCATCACGTTCTCAAGTTATACCAAAAAAACAAAATTATTTTTGCAATTTTGAAGCCCTCTACCGGGTAAACAAGACACTTGAGGCAAAAGTAAAAAGGCTCATCAACTTTTTTTCGAATCAAAGAATCTTCGGCTTTATTTTTGCCACGCAGTTCGAGGACATCCTGTATATGTATATATATATATATATTTGTATGTTTTCTTGGTATATTGGTTCGTATATATACTGATAATGAAATAAAAATTCTGTTTTGACGTTTCGACAACGTTTATTGCCTTTATCAAAATTGTTGATTGAAATTAGTGTTTCCATGTAATTTAGAAAAGAATAGATGATTTCGATTAATGAAATGCGTCTGCAGCCGACTTGTGTTTTAAGATCCAATTAAAACTGCAGAAAACATTGGATCGGTTGTGTGTGAAAGAGTAATGTATGGCTAACTACAATTTGAAATAGATTGAATTTGATTAAATACAAGACATTCCAATATTGTACAATTATAAATATCTATGAATTATTGTATGAATTAGTTACTCTATGATGAGTATTTCTATCATAACTATTCAAGTTTAAGATAATTCTATGGAATTTAACCTCAAAATTGTTATTCTATAGTGTCATAGTTAAATAATACTTCATCTTTTTTAGGTTGAATTTTAAATAGACAATGGAAAGTGGCACTTCAAATTAATAAAATTTTGTTAAGTTTGAATTAGATTATTGTACAGTTTCGAAAGATTGGAATCTATTTTGTCATTTACACAATTGTTCTTTTTAATTTGAATAGATTCTAATATCAAACGTTTGTTGTCGTTTGTTTCAATATTTAAAATTTTTGTATTGTTGTAGTCGAAAGTATGGTTAGTGTCTTTCACATGTTTATTGAGCGCAGTTGATGAATTTTTGGTATATTTGTGGCCATTTAATCTTTTTTCGAGGTATTGTGAAGATTGGCCAATATATACCTTTTCGCAATCTTTGCAAGGGATGGAATAAACAGTATGGGTTATTTTTTTGAAAGGTACGCTGCTTTTTAATTTTGTAAAGAGACTTTTCTGATTTAAATAACTCTTATGACATATATGTAGGTCATAAGGTTTCACTATATTACAAATTTTCTCTGAAAGTCCACTGATATATGGTAGTGATATGTAATGCCTATCATTAGTTTTCTCATTATTGGTATTGATTCCACCAAATGAGTTATAAAATTTATGAATTTTGTCTTTAGTTATCGAATTTACTAAATCAATGGGATAACCATTTCTTATTAAAGTTTCTTTTGTTTTTGTAATAGATATAGTTCTCAGTTCAGGAGAACTTAGTCGAATAGCTCTATCTATTAGATTTATAATAACATTTTTCTTATATTTTTTAGGTATATTAGAATTGAAATTAGTATACCTTCCTGACCAAGTAGGTTTGGTATACCATTTTGTTAGAATTTTGTTATCATTTGATTTTCTTACTAAAGTTAAATCTAAAAAATTTATTTCGTTATGATTTTCTAATTCAATCGTAAATTGTAACTTATGGTGAAAGGAATTGAAAGAATTCAAAAATTCATTACATTTGTTTTCAGGGATTGCAGCAATACAATCATCAACATATCTTTTGAAGAAGGCTATATTATAATTTAGTTGAGATACTACTTTTTCTTCAAGGAATTCCATTACTATTTGGGCTATGATACTTGATATTGGAGAGCCCATTGCACAACCATCTAATTGTTTATAACAATCATCTTTATATTGTAAAAAATTAGCGGTGAATGTATATTCTATAGCTGTTAAGAACTCATTCATAGGTAAATTTGTATATAGTTTTATTTCATCCCATTTATTTTGAATTATTTGTTTAGCTAATTCTAAAGGGATATTTGTATATAAAGATGTGACATCTAGTGATACTAAGATATAGTTTTTAGGTATTGTAATTTTGTTAATGAATTCCTTGAAATCCCAAGAATCTTTGATGTAAAATTCATTTTTGTAAGCTATGTTTTTTAGTATGTTGGATAAGTATTTAGCCATTTCATAAAAAGGTGATTGAATGCTGCATACTACAGGTTATTAATTTGAAGTGCCACTTTCCATTGTCTATTTAAAATTCAACCTAAAAAAGATGAAGTATTATTTAACTATGACACTATAGAATAACAATTTTGAGGTTAAATTCCATAGAATTATCTTAAACTTGAATAGTTATGAAATGGCTAAATACTTATCCAACATACTAAAAAACATAGCTTACAAAAATGAATTTTACATCAAAGATTCTTGGGATTTCAAGGAATTCATTAACAAAATTACAATACCTAAAAACTATATCTTAGTATCACTAGATGTCACATCTTTATATACAAATATCCCTTTAGAATTAGCTAAACAAATAATTCAAAATAAATGGGATGAAATAAAACTATATACAAATTTACCTATGAATGAGTTCTTAACAGCTATAGAATATACATTCACCGCTAATTTTTTACAATATAAAGATGATTGTTATAAACAATTAGATGGTTGTGCAATGGGCTCTCCAATATCAAGTATCATAGCCCAAATAGTAATGGAATTCCTTGAAGAAAAAGTAGTATCTCAACTAAATTATAATATAGCCTTCTTCAAAAGATATGTTGATGATTGTATTGCTGCAATCCCTGAAAACAAATGTAATGAATTTTTGAATTCTTTCAATTCCTTTCACCATAAGTTACAATTTACGATTGAATTAGAAAATCATAACGAAATAAATTTTTTAGATTTAACTTTAGTAAGAAAATCAAATGATAACAAAATTCTAACAAAATGGTATACCAAACCTACTTGGTCAGGAAGGTATACTAATTTCAATTCTAATATACCTAAAAAATATAAGAAAAATGTTATTATAAATCTAATAGATAGAGCTATTCGACTAAGTTCTCCTGAACTGAGAACTATATCTATTACAAAAACAAAAGAAACTTTAATAAGAAATGGTTATCCCATTGATTTAGTAAATTCGATAACTAAAGACAAAATTCATAAATTTTATAACTCATTTGGTGGAATCAATACCAATAATGAGAAAACTAATGATAGGCATTACATATCACTACCATATATCAGTGGACTTTCAGAGAAAATTTGTAATATAGTGAAACCTTATGACCTACATATATGTCATAAGAGTTATTTAAATCAGAAAAGTCTCTTTACAAAATTAAAAAGCAGCGTACCTTTCAAAAAAATAACCCATACTGTTTATTCCATCCCTTGCAAAGATTGCGAAAAGGTATATATTGGCCAATCTTCACAATACCTCGAAAAAAGATTAAATGGCCACAAATATACCAAAAATTCATCAACTGCGCTCAATAAACATGTGAAAGACACTAACCATACTTTCGACTACAACAATACAAAAATTTTAAATATTGAAACAAACGACAACAAACGTTTGATATTAGAATCTATTCAAATTAAAAAGAACAATTGTGTAAATGACAAAATAGATTCCAATCTTTCGAAACTGTACAATAATCTAATTCAAACTTAACAAAATTTTATTAATTTGAAGTGCCACTTTCCATTGTCTATTTAAAATTCAACCTAAAAAAGATGAAGTATTATTTAACTATGACACTATAGAATAACAATTTTGAGGTTAAATTCCATAGAATTATCTTAAACTTGAATAGTTATGATAGAAATACTCATCATAGAGTAACTAATTCATACAATAATTCATAGATATTTATAATTGTACAATATTGGAATGTCTTGTATTTAATCAAATTCAATCTATTTCAAATTGTAGTTAGCCATACATTACTCTTTCACACACAACCGATCCAATGTTTTCTGCAGTTTTAATTGGATCTTAAAACACAAGTCGGCTGCAGACGCATTTCATTAATCGAAATCATCTATTCTTTTCTAAATTACATGGAAACACTAATTTCAATCAACAATTTTGATAAAGGCAATAAACGTTGTCGAAACGTCAAAACAGAATTTTTATTTCATTATCAGTATATATACGAACCAATATACCAAGAAAACATACAAATATTACAAATGGTTCAAGAATATCAACAAAAGAATATATATATATATATATATAACTTAAGAGATATAGAATTAAATTTTCTGAATTATGAAGATAACTTAGATAATTTACCATAGGATTATAAAGATGAATGAACGTAAAAGATTGAACCATAGGCGGGATTCGAACCCACATTTCTGGATTTCTAGTCCAGGGTGTTTACCAATTACACCACTTCGGTCCTATTAGATTTTTATATTTTTGTGAATATAAACCTCTGAAAGGATAGTAGATCATTGATGAACACAATGCGATTCGATGCCCTGCCATAGATCAACTATTCACGCACATTCATCTAAAGTTCAGACGTTTTTTGAAGTAAGGATTGTAGGTTAGTACTGCTATGTTTGGCAGTTACTTGACAGTTCTTATTCAAATGACAGCATCCTGGTTCTTATATATTTCAATAGAAAAGACTGAGATTTGTTCTGGTTAATTATAAACAAGTTTAAAGTTTCTTTGCCTAATTGGCCACTATCGTGTATGTAACTTAAGAGATATAGAATTAAATTTTCTGAATTATGAAGATAACTTAGATAATTCACCATAGGATTATAAAGACGAATAAACGTAAAAGATTTCGAATCCCGCCTATGGTTCAATCTTTTACGTTTATTCATCTTTATAATCCTATGGTAAATTATCTAAGTTATCTTCATAATTCAGAAAATTTAATTCTATATCTCTTAAGTTACATACACGATAGTGGCCAATTAGGCAAAGAAACTTTAAACTTGTTTATATATATATATATATATATGTAGAACTGGATTCTCGGGTATTGATCCGCGTTGTGTGGTTTCGGTCCTTAAAAGGACCAATTTCACGACGTTTCGGCAAAGTCGCATTCGCCATCTTCAGGTGATTCGACCGTAGAGTCTGGAAAATCTAGGCGAACTTGATTTTCCAGACTCTACGGTCGAATCACCTGAAGATGGCGAATGCGACTTTGCCGAAACGTCGTGAAATTGGTCCTTGAGGACCGAAACCACACAACGCGGATCAATACCCGAGAATCCAGTTCCACACATTAGGTCCGCGAGAACCTAAGAAGAAACATATATATGACACGGCTAATGTGTATAATCTGTCTATTCTATAGAATAGACGGTGCGAAACTCGCCAGTCGCGGCTAGGGTATGTAGCTGGCTAAAGTGTATAATCTTATGTTATTTGCATGTTGTAACTCGGGTATCCGTAGAAATCACACTATAATCCCTGAATGTGTTACAACATTTACGACAACGAAAAAAAAAACAAATCAGCTATAAATCACATATATTGTCGAAAAAATCTACAGTAAGGATAATAACATTATATAAAGCAATTTTTTCGAAACCAAGTCGTTCGCTCAAACTACGTCGACGCACATATTTTCGATGGACCAAATTTTCGACAGCTCTAACGTAGCACTGAACGATGTCGACGAGATCGGAAAATTTTACATGCTGATCGAAATAATATTGAATATTTTCATAATCGCGATGAACAAGAATATCTTTATTGAGACTATCCACAAACTTACACATTCTTCTAGAATATTCAATTTCGATTTTTTCGTTAGACATATCGCGGTCATCGAATTCAGATAATACATATCGTTCAAGACATTCGGACGAGACGTAATTGTAATAATCCATATTGGTCATTACCGAGTAATAGAATAAAAATCGCGTTTCGTTCAATCTTATGCGGCCATCGTGTAAGACTTCCACATAGCCGCCAATTTTTTCAGTCAAATTGACTACAAATGCCGACGACACGAGCAATGTGATATAGGACCACTCATAATCGTGCAAGCGGGATAGATTTTTGCACGACTCCGAAGAATCCGAAGACTTCAATATGAAGTATATGGAAGCCCACGAACACAGTGCCGAAATTAGTCCGATTATTACGATCATCAGTAATATACTGGACCGACCACGACACGATAACGATCTGTTCACCACTACAGGTTTTCCAACTATGAAAGGACCCCTTTCGTATCTCGGTACTGTCGTATTGGGAATATTTTTCGTTAGTTCGAAATTATTGGACGGTGATGATCGCTTCGATCCCCACAACGAAGAAAAAGAAAACGACGACGACGACGGGAGGTCATTATCTCGATTACAACGACACTGTACCTGCGACGATTTGACGAAATTATCGTCATTTTCAATAGTTACCGAACGATGTTCCGAATCACTGCTAATACTGGACAATAGATGTTTTCTTTCTTGCGATGATGTATTTGAACATACTCCCGTTCGCGGTATATCATCCATACTTTCGTATATATGATCTGTTTCGTCCTTACCAGGGATCTCTCCTAATGCCGACCTGCTATTCATGAGCATATAACTAGCGACAGTAACGACATCGCCTGCTGACTTTGTATCGATTCGATTTGTTTTCGGTGTAGAGTTTAAACGAGCAGCAAGCGACATTGGTAGCACTCCGACATTCTGATATGGACCAACCTCGGCAATCGTTCGATTCCCCGTCGTTAGTGTGCCATCGAAATTGGCATATTCGGACGGCATCGGTGGCACTCCGATATTCTGATAACGATTAGCTTCGGCCATCTTCGCTCCTACATTTTGGTAACAACCATCTCCGGCCATTGCTGCGGATAATATATTCGATATAACAACAACGCTGAAAATATTTTCTCAATAACTTTGAACGACTTCTTATGGCGCGAACAGAACCAATTGTTATTATTATTATTATTATTATAACTATTGAAATCTAGCGATGTGAAACACGTGAAAGTTGCGACGATACTGTTTCTTCCGTTGACATCGCAAGGCTTATATAACATGGTTCACAAATTATGAAATGCAAGAACGAAGTCGATCATTATTGCTCAATGTACGACTACATCGATAACGCGATAGGCGACGGAACCAAATAACAAACCGATATAGTGTTGTATTCACATTTTAATAAAATATTCGTTTGAAAATATAATGCACATTAGCAAATCGAAAGGTATAAAATAACGCGTTCCGTGCGAACATTCAGTCAGTCTAACATCATGAAACGTGCAACCAAGTTCATCCTATGGATATTGGGAAAATTGAATCAATTTTCGAACAATATCAACCGATTTCCAAAATTAATAAACGACGACGAATATTCATCGATGGAGGAAGATTTCCCAGGTCCACAACAAGATGTTAATATCAAATCTGATACAAGAAGCGTTAACGACGACAACGATTACGAAAACGACGAATGGTTCGAAGCAGCATCATCGGAAAATGGAGCAGAACCAAGTGATGAATCCCACGACAGCGAACGCAACATCGACGATAAAGGACAATTATCGACCGACTCTGAATCCCCGATCGTGAACGAGATAACAGTAAATACCATCGGAAATGAAATAACAACCCTAAACAGTTTGTTAGGAATATACGTGCAAAACAAGGAGGATCGTTTGACGGAAGAAATAGAAGAACCGGCAACCGCCATTGAGGAATGCTACAACGACCCGGAAGAAAAAGTATACATCGATACGATGAGGCTATGCAATACATTGATTGACAGAATTTTTTTCATCGATTGCGAATATTATAAATATTGTTCGGAAAAAATATATTTCAAATTTGCTGGCACACGCGGAGATCAAACTACTCATTTGAATGGCGCACCGTATAATTCAACAACTGGGAGAATTATTACAAAATTCAGAGAGCTGGGAGAACTGTGGGCCATGACAAACGATCAATTTACTGGTATGATCAAAAATTTACGTTGTGGCACCTGGGAAATAGAAGAGAAGACTGTTTCACCGAATCTGATTGTCCAAAATATTCTCACCGACCCCGAGCCATTACCGATCATCGTGAATTGGTACGAGAATGCCTGCAAGGATTTCTTCGACGGATATTTACATAAAACGTGGGATAACGATAGGGCGACGATAGTTCTCACGTTGGGTAATCAGCAATATTCGAAAAAAAGTCGAGTGGTATACACTGAAAGGCACAAAGTTCAAATATATCGTTCAATATGAATTATTCCACCATCCGTTCGATGCTCTAATATTGACTTATAACCACACTACCACCGATTATCATTTCGCGGGGAAATGTGAATTCTCGTTTGACGATTTCCACGATGTGTTAGGATGTGGGAGTGCCACCGGCCACGGACATCATGACCAGCAACAGTCCTGTGAGACTAGAAGCAAAAAATTACGATGTATGCTCAAAAATGTACTAAATTATTTTATTTTTGAAAAATATATAATGTGATATTTATTGTAAATTTTTCGTCTTTCGTTCAAAACGTAAGTCGTGCTCGGAAAATGAAATTCATTCTATCGTAGAGAAATTTTATCGACTGGATTGTTCATCGACCAACTTCCACGATTCTCTCGTTCGGAGAATGAAATTGTAAAACATTTTAGATGAACAAACTTTGTCGACTCGGAATCTATCGTCGAACGAATATCCAAACCGGCATAATTCTCGTTACGAAATTCCAACGGCGGATTTCTTCTAGCTGCGGAGAAACTTTCTCTCACATGCGTCATACGCACTAGCTCCATCGAGAAACAGTTTTGTCTCGAATGAAATTTGTTGAAACGAAATCTCACCGGTGGATTTCTTCGAGCTGTAGAAACTTTGAACGTGAATCTCGTTCGAAAAATGAAATCGTAAAATATTTTCTGATGAATAAACTTGGTCCGCGTAGAATTTCTCGTCGAACGAATTTCCAAACTCACAAGTTCCTCGTCATGCGCACTAGCTCCATCGAGAAACAGTTTTGTATCGAATGAAATTTGTTGAAACGAAATCTCACCGGTGGATTTCTTCGAGCTGTAAAAACTTTGAACGTGAATCTCGTTCGAGAAATGAAATCGTAAAATATTTTCTGATGAACAAACTTTGTCCGCCTAGAATCTCTCGTCGAACGATTGGTTGTTGAAACGAAATTCCACCGGTGAATTTCTTCGAGCTACAAAAAGTTTGAACGCAACTTTCGTTCTAGGAATGAAACAGTTTTGTCTCGAATGAAATTTGTTGAAACGAAATCTCACCGGTGGATTTCTTCGAGCTGTAGAAACTTTGAACGTGAATCTCGTTCGAAAAATGAAATCGTAAAATATTTTCTGATGAATAAACTTGGTCCGCGTAGAATTTCTCGTCGAACGATTGGTTGTTGAAACAAAATTCCACCAGTGGATTTCTTCGAGCTGTAAAAACTTTGAACGTGAATCTCGTTCGAGAAATGAAATCGTAAAATATTTTCTGATGAACAAACTTTGTCCGCCTAGAATCTCTCGTCGAACGATTGGTTGTTGAAACGAAATTCCACCGGTGAATTTCTTCGAGCTACAAAAAATTTGAACGCAACTTTCGTTCGAGGAATGAAACAGTTTTGTCTCGAATGAAATTTGTTGAAACGAAATCTCACCGGTGGATTTCTTCGAGCTACAAAAAGTTTGAACGCAACTTTCGTTCGAGGAATGAAACAGTTTTGTATCGAATGAAATTTGTTGAAACGAAATCTCACCGGTGTATTTCTTCGAGCTGCAAAATCTTTGAACGTGAATCTCGTTCGAGAAATGAAATCGTAAAATATTTTCTGATGAACAAACTTTGTCCGCCTAGAATCTCTCGTCGAACGATTGATTGTTGAAACGAAATTCCACCGGTGAATTTCTTCGAGCTACAAAAAGTTTGAACGCAACTTTCGTTCGAGGAATGAAACAGTTTTGTCTCTAATGAAATTTGTTGAAACGAAATCTCACCGGTAGATTTCGTCGAGCTGCAAAAACTTTCACAGCAGTGATGACTCATAGTCACGTGACGTATGCGTGACGTATCACGGGGGCAACGAAAATTGTGGAACGCAACATCCAGCTCTCGCGAGAAGCTAGCGCCAAGTCTAGACAGTCAAGGGGGCTCCACGTACCCCCATAGCACCCCCTGCACCCCTGTATATATATATATATATTCATAACCTCCGCGACGGCCTGCTCCTTCTTACTACTACGTTGTTCTTACTCTGGTCAAGGAGGTTTATGTTCGCGCGCGTGGAGCTCTCTGATTATATAGTTAATTTGGGGTCAGCTGAGTGAATACTCGATTCTCATTGGACTAGAGCCAATTGACGTCACAAAAATCCTAAAATCTACTGATTTCTGACGAAAATCACGGTAGAAGGGGTAAAATTTTGATCATATTCGATTCAGAGTTCCGACAGCCAAGTCGATTGAGGTTAGATCGTACAATATCAAACCTACCCCATCCACAGATTTAGTAATTTCATGGAATGCGTGTATATCTGTGGTAGGTTCTACACTATAGATGTGGGATAACAGTTCAAAAGAACTTCAACAGATGGCGCTCGTCCGCTCACTGTCACAAATTGATACAACATACCAACAGATGGCGCTCACCAAGTTACCACAGTCAGTCTGCATAAAATGTTCGATATATGGCGCTCGGTTAGTTATGACGAATTTGTATTGCATTCACATAGATAACGCTCCGTATGTTATAACAAGAAATTTCTATAACAATCCGACAGGTGGCACTCATCCGTACACTAGTCACAGTGTATCTCATCGAGTTGCCTCATTCTGTATAAAATGTTCGATAGGTGGTGCTCGTGTGTCACTTTCAGTCTATATGCCGTGTAAAACGTGTGGCGGTTCGGATCACAAACGTACTACTTCGAAAAAATGTGCACATCGGAAAATCAGAAAAAAACAATTCGAAAATAGTGAACGAGTGTTGACTGTACCTATCATATGTGACGACGACGGTGTCGAGGTGATCTCATCGGAATATATTATTGAAGAACGAATTGAGGATGATTCGTCCGTTATTCCGGTAGCTATTACTGAAAACGACGAGGAATGTGCCGAGGTGACTTCATCGGATAGTTCGTCCGTTATTGACATTTTGGGTGTTTCGGACGTGGAAGATTGGTCGAGTACATATTCTGATTCACGAGATGCGTCGATGACTGTTCGATATGGTGATTTCTTCATCGTACACACCCGCGATAAGGTCATCGAGGATAGCTGTTGGGCTCTGACCGAGAAAAGTTGCAAGTCTCTGATCGCAAACGCTGTCTTTATTGGTATGGAATGTTTGAAGCACGATTCGAATGTTGTATATATCGCGGCAGCTATTCGGCGAGGAAATCTGTCTACAGTTTTGCACGGCGTTCCACACAATTGGAACACCGAAAGAAAATTTCAAATTACAAACGACTTTGTATTTTTGCGAGAAATGTCGGATGATCAAGTTGATCGTATTCGAACGCATGTTTTGGCCGGGGTATGGGAAGATACCAGCAAGAATGTTTCGCCGATCACGGTGATTGATACTATTTGTCGTCACTGTCCGGAGCCACCGGCGATTATTGTGGGCTGGAGTGACGATAAAAATGAAGACTTTTTCGATGGATATTTTCGATTCGTATATGACAATAGAGGGTTGGTCTTGTTGATTACTAACGATCGAGTAACGACGACGGTTGAATGGTATTCATTGAAAGGGACAACGTTGAAGAATTTGGTCCGATACGAGTTATACAAGTTCCCGGTTCGTACAATGATTTGGAGTCGTACGATCGCTACGACTGATTCCACTCGTGATTTCACGTTTGACGATTTCCACGACGCACTGTGTACGAATAGGCACGAACGAGACGAGCCATGTGAAAGTAAAAGCGTTAAATTACAATGTATGACTAAAATTTTGATGAGTTTGTAGATTTTGTGAAAAATATACCAGTATGTCACGTAATCGTTGTTCTGTATTATTTCCATAACATTCATTCCTAACGTGACTGTCACGAGATACAAATTTCACCCTTATGCGATTAACAGTTTCATTTCTCGAATCGTTCGATGAGGATCTCGAACGACAAAGTTTGTTCCCCATAAAATATTTCACAATTTTATTTCCCGGACGAGAACTATGTGCTGAAATAGAAACGATATCGTTTTTTGTCTTATTCCCATAACAGAGCAGTTAAATAACAAGTTGTTTGTCACTAATTTTATTGATACAATGAAATTGAAATAAAACAAACATCAGACAGTACAAATTTCACGATAAAATTCTAAAGTAATTATTATAACGTTGTAAAACGCAATTTTTTCGAAATCCGATCTTTCTTGAGAGTAGCGACGACGATTCCCCTTTCGATGTATCAAATTTTCCAAGGCTCTAACGTAACACTGAATTATATCGACAAGTTCGGAAAATTCGACGTTCTGATCTAAAAAATAATACAGCGATTGGTTGTCGTGATGTATCGCTGACATTTCACCCAAAACATCAACAAATCGACACAGTCTCGTGAAACGTCCTAAATTATCGTGCGATGTTATTCTAACGTATCGTTCGTCGAATCCAGATACGATGTACCGCTCGAGACACACGGAGGGGACCCGATTATAATAATTCGCATTTGTCATTATGGTATAGTAGAACAGAAATCGCGTTTCGTTCAACGTTATGCGATTGTCCGATAGAATCTTCATATGATCAATTCTTTCTGTTAGATTTACCAAAAAATCAGACGATACAAGCAATTTTATGTACGACCATCTGTAGTCGAGCGGATACGAAAAATTCACGCACAATTCGGAAGGCGGGGACGAGGGATTCATCATAAAATATACCGAAGTCCACGAACAAAACAGCGAAGCTATTCCGATCGTCATCGTGATCCATAATAAAATTTTATAATAATTGTTGGATTGATACGAAGAAGGTGCTGCTACTGCTGCTGCTACTGCTGCTGCTGCTGTTGTTACTGTTGTTGCTGCTGCTGTCGCTGTAGGTCCATCGATGATAAACGCATCTGTTTCGGATGTCAAATCGATCGCGTCGGGCGAACATTCCGTTCTTAGGTAATAATTTTGCGGCGACGTAGACGAAGACGCACCATCATCGCTCTGATGACGATAATACTGGGATCGTGTCGGTTTTGTAATATTCTCACCGTCGGTTTCGATTATTGTCGAACATTGTCCGGCATCGCAAACCGTATAGGACGACGACGAAGACTGTACAGCACCATGTGATGTTCTTTCCGACGTTGACAGTATATTGTCCATAGGTTCGTATATGTGATCAACGTCGACGGAAAATTTCTTCAAACGCGTTATGCTCGTCTTAGGAATATAACCGGCAAGAGTGACATCGCTGTTTGCAGAACACCGAATGTCATCTCGATTCGACGTATCGATTTCTATCGAGCAAGCTGGACTCGCACATTCGACCGGCACCGCCGGCACTTTCGGGGTCGCGTAATGACCGTCGGATTTGGCCATCGCTCTACAGTTTTCGCACACCGCTCGTCGATTTTTTTTCGCACTCCCGTTCCTCGTCTAATTCTACACTGCCATCTGTATTGCTATACCATGCGTACAGAATCGAAACGTTATCGACGAACGACGGTATGTTGTAGAAAAAGAAGAATAGCGAAATGAAAATATGTATTATAGCTCCCGTGTACGTGGTAGTCATCGTCGTTATGGGACGGCGGTTCCTCGCTCGTGTCTTTTTATTGTGGTGCGAATATCGCATCTTTCATTATCGCGCACATTTTTCCGGCGTCAGTTCGAAATCCCACCAACGAACAAGCGAATTCCACGAACGTATCGGTCTTCACTCCGATATCGTTTAGATGTTCATTTTTCAATTCGTACCCTCCGATTCGACTTGGATGATCGTCACTTTCGTAAAACGTCCGTAAACATTCGTTTTCGTTCATTTCGACGAACGGTATCGAACGATGTTGCGATACGATCGGTAAAGTTAACAGGTCGGTATGATACAAATGGTTGGTTAGGAACGCGTCGCTACTTACGTTCGTCGCGGTCGTCGTAGGAGAAACGACGTTTTCTAGAAAGTCATCGTACGCCTCGTCGAATACGAAAATTTTATCCTTGCTTTTTCACGAGCAAGCTTGGATATTCGTCAGACCGAATACTTTCGATCTGTCGAATCGGAAATAATCCGCTTCCGTCGAAGATAAAACGCGCGGTGGTACCGTTCCGCGCGATTCCAATATCAGATCGTCGGTGAGGGACGTTGCGATGTTCTCTTCTATATTCAGGTACATAGAGAAACGAAGGAACGCGTACATGGATTTGTCTGCGGTGAAAGACGATATTACACGTATTTTACCCGTTCTGAATAATTCCGGCGCGTCACGAAACGTATGCAACGTTTTCTTCGACACCTTCCCACCGTCGTCTCGTGCGAAAATAAAAGAAGGTAATTCGTACTCGGCGATCAGTTCGTAGCGTTTGAGCCGTACAACGTCCATGTTCGTGCTAGCGGAAGCGTAGATTTTGGCCATGTGCGATTTATTCACGACCTCTCGTCTCGTCACAAGCGTGGGTCGTTGATCTACCAGACCTTGTCGGTCGAACGGAGTTCTCAAACCTCCGTTGCAAACGATCACATCGCCCGGGTATTCTACTAGATTTATGCGATCTCGTACGTTTTGAACGGTGATCACGACGACCGTGTCTCCCTCGCCGAAGGCTTTGCCGTTACACTCGGGGTCGCAACATCCGTCTCCGAGTTCTGTCAATTTAGCGTTCACGTATTTAACGGCGCAATCTCTCACGTAACTCCGACCGCCGATACATTCGACGTACGTTTCGCCCGAATAGATCGTTCGCAACGACCGAGGCATGGCGAGTTTACCGTTGGACCTGTCGCGACATACGTTTTTCGATTCGCATTTCAAACTTTCGACCGAAAATGTTTCGTCGAATCCGCAAGATTTCTCCTCGTAAAATGGAAACTCGTTCGTACACTGAAAATATTCCGCTCTATCGATCGGATGTTCGATCGTGAACGCGGGATGACGCAAGCACGTTTGAGTGGTCTCGTCGACCGATAAGCATCTACCCGCACCTCCGTATATCGTGCGCTCCGGGCAGTCGTGTAAAGTGAACACGGCGTCGTCGTCGCAACGACCGTATTGATTCGATCTATATTTCCACCCGATCAGACCGAACCCCGCCAAAGAACGAGACTCGGATAACGCCCTGTCGTCCGAGAATACTTGCAATATCGTGTTGTCGGAAAACGAACCGGTGATAGGAATCGGAAACGCGGGCGTGCGGCGAATATCATTACCCGCTTCGCATATGTTCACGGGGAATAATTGTTCGTTGTCTGTGGGGTCGAATCGGTGCGGCAATTTTATCGTTATCGATTTATCTAGCCATTCTACGTGGACATTTTCGAGCGTGGCCGATACTTTGAAATTTTCCTCCTGTCCGATCGATCTAACGACGTCGAACGTACCTCGATCGAATCGAAACATATATTTTACGTTGAATTTTTCCCGTAGCGACCTAGACAACGACGAACGCAATCGCGTCAAAGGTAAGTCAACGTATTTGTACGGTCTGATTTGAACGGTACTATCGTTATCGAGAAAACTCAATTCATATACAGGTATTCTCAATGGTGGTGGTGGTGGTGGTGAAGACGAAGGAGAAGAACGAGAAACAGGGTCTGAGTGATCGGGAAGAACGACTGGAATGTACGGGAAATAAAGTTTTGACGAGCCTTTTAAAGACGGTCGTCGTCGTCGTAGATAGTGACAATAATTGATGATCGATAATTTCGTTTGCCGGTCTGCGACGATCACGTCAAAATCTGGAGGCCGCTCGTCTAACGTAGATTTATTTGTAACGATCGACAAGATTAAAAACAACAAAGAACATAGTATCACGATTAATACGAGCATCTTACAGTAAGATGGAATCCACGTTGGAAAAACACGTTACGCTGTATACGGAAAAATCGAACGTGGTGATCAAGGCTCGAATATTCCACGATACGTTCGAAAATATCGATTGGACGACGATACTTATCGTTACCGATCAGATAATTTTTTCAATAGATCGACAGTGGTACGCGTACGAAACGTGGTATTACGATAATACCGTTTCTTCTTCTTATTCTTCTTCTTCCTCTTCTGCTGCTCCTTCTGATCATCCTTCGACGGACGATGTCGATACGAACGGATCGAATTATACGTCGATACGATTGAACAGAATCGAACTGGACGGTGTCGATCAACAACAACAACAACAACAACAACAACGTAACCTCCTTGCCGATGACCATACCCGTCACCTACCACATTTCACGCTGGTCGTTTTGGGGTCGAGAAATGAACGTTGTCGCTCTTCATCGACACCACCGCCTTCCATCGTCCTGACTAACGAACAGTTATTCTACGATACGACGAGTAATTTCCATAATAACGTCAGACCCGTACACTATATCGATGTCGTCGTCGAAGGTTTTCCGGAACCTTCGTACGTCAACAGCGAGCGAAGTATTCGATTGTTATCGTACGGCTTATTGCGTTGTTTCAACTCCGAAAACGCCGTCGTCGTCGTCGATAATAGCCATCCGTACAAATTCGGTACCAGATTGTTGATGAATTTTCACCAGTTGGAAGTTATTTTTGCGTTATTCGAAAATTCGATTTCTAATATATTGACGGCCAACGTTAGATGTCACGCCGATTATCGTCGTCATCATCTCCCCGGCTGTACGGTTATATTCGTAGAAAAAAAACGACCTATATTATTTTATCAATTTATTTGTGTCGATAGAATAACGAACGATACACAAATACCTATGGACGAAGAAACTTCACGTTCTAAACGACGAAGAAGCGGTTCGGATAAGCCGAACGAAAACGACGATAATAACGATATCAAACGTAGAAGGCGCAGAGAACCGTCTTATCCGTTTTCCGTATAGTCTCCCTCTAACCTACGTTCATACAACACCGTCACCGCCAACGGGACAACAACCACCACCACCACCACCACCACCATAATACCGTTATCACGGTAGTTCCGTTAGCGATTATTTCGACGTGGACCGGAGAGGGAAGAAAGTGGCTACATGCAGCAACTCGAAGAAGAGAAAGAACTTACGGTCACGTTACTGATGGACGTTAAGAGTTTCTACGATACCGGTCAATTCGTACTGGATAAATACGGCGACGACAAAACGTGGTGTTACGAGACCAACATCAGATATAGCGGAAAGGCGACGACGCGATTGGACGAGATCAAAAGATATGTCGAAGAAAGCGATTATGGCATTCGTACGGATCGCGACGACGATTACGATCGATTTCAAGGGATGTATCGTGTCATCGTTAAAGATGTTCAACCTATACCCTACGCAGATATAGAGAAATTAATCGATCCGTTACACGACGATATGCTCAACGATGCGAACATCAAACGATTAGTATCGTCGTCGTCGTCCGCAACATTTAACGATAAATTCTCGTTCCAAAGGAAACGAACGATGTCCAGATCGTCGACGATAGTGCCGTTCACGTTAGACGAACGAACGGAGATATTGGTGGAATGTACGTGGAAACGTAGCTACGAAGAAAGTCTCACTTACAAAGAGTTCAAACGGACCGTGCTGGATAATTCGAACGATACCGACGGTTCGTTCATACCGATTTTCGGTCAGTCACGAATATGTCTGAGAAATTTCCCCGATAAAAGGGTACGTTTTTCGATCGGTAAAGGTTACAGTTTCGGTGGAACGCAACAAGGACGAAGACCCATGGACGAGTTTTACTATTTGGAATTCGAGAAAGAATTCGACAGTAAGCTATGCCACGATAAGTCGATGTCGTCCGCAACGATAAGAGCGTTCGTCGACGACGTACTCGCTCTGATACCCGTACCGTTGCTACGTGAAATCGTGGTGGGTGCCAAGCGTATTTGTATCGGCGAGGAAAAGCGTATCGGTGAACTGATGCAAGATTACACGTGAAATTTCACACACGAATACGGCAAGTTCATGTCGAAAGTACGATTCGACGCACGCTCGAACATGACCAACGTTTTCGTAGCTCCCAAATGGAACGGTATACGTGGCACCGGCGTATGGGAAAATGACAAAATCGTCGTGCGTACCGTGAAGGCGTTGCGAGAATTCGATTTGCCGTTGTACTGCTTACAACGATTGATAGTGCAAGTGGAGATGTTTTCGAACGACGACGACGACGATGCCACGACGAGCGGCATGAACGACATCAGCCAAGATCACATCGTAGTGACGGAAATATACGGCGTATCTTTATACGGTAAAAATCAATTACACGGATTCGCGTTCGATTCGAGCGATCCCAACACGAAGAGTCAGCCGTACGCCGAAACGGACACCACCACGAGAATCGCACGAACTTTTCACGAAATCGATCCGATATATTCGCTAGAATTGATCTCGAAATTTCACAAGCACGACGATAAGCATTTCACCTATTATCATTACGATTATCCGCTAAACTTGTTCGACGATTATTTTTTCTATTCGAAACGGAACGCAACGCGACACGACGAACAAATTGCTCGTTCGTCGGAACGGACGGACGGTAAATTGGCGATAGTTATATTCGGCGACGGAACGAAAAGTTTATACGTAAAATTGAAATTGTATCAAACGATCGAATTGATTTACGACTTGTGCAAATCGACGTTAACCAGCTACGAAAAGATCTTTGATTTCCTCGCCCGCGATCTAACGATACGCGATTTCGATGCTAATAAACTGCGATGGTATTCGACCGGCCTGGACTCCAACATCGTCCTGATCGAATTCGTCATACGAAAAAAACAGCACGTATCCGACAACCCGAAGTACACTACCACTACCACCAATCGTACCGCTATCGATAGTGCCAACACGACTGCTCCCGTCGTCGTTTCGAATAACGTAAAAGGAAAAGGAGAAGAAGAAGAAGAAGAAGAAGATATCGAAGAATTATTGTTTTTATTGCGACACGTAGAACTAGTACAATATAAAATTAGATATGACAAATTCGAGGCAGATAATAATGGTAAAATCAAAGCTATATTACGTAATCACATATTGTGAATTAATTTCATTGAATAAACGATGTAAAGTTGTATTTTCGTTTTTTCTCATAAAGTTCCAACCGTCGTTCCCATCACCGATGCTCCCGCGGTCGTAGAAGGCAGATCGTTTCGATAGAATTTCCAATATTAACATCCCTCTGATCGTACTGCTTTCGTTCGAGTCGATATCGTACAATGCGAAATGTCCAATTTTCACGGATAAGTCGACTTCGTCGTCGGCGTGAAAGTCGTCGGCTATACCTCCGTTCGATGACACAGCCGTCACATTATCGAACGTGTCTATCGGAATAACGGAACGTATCGTCAGATTTTTCGCATCGACGTTGTATACGAACGCTTGGAACGTCATACTACGGTCTTATTTTCACGTTCGTTCAATATTAACGCGTGATATCGTATCTTTTGTATTTTGCGAAAACGCTTGAGCGAGTAAATGACGAATCCGGATAGGGAACAAGCTACTGAGAAGCACATGGCCAGCGATATGGCATCGCTCAACGTGATGTTGTCGAAAAGACCGACCCATCCAGAAGTGGTGTCGGCGGCACCAGCAATACCGTTCATGATATCGGTGATATTTCTCGTGCCAGTGTTCATGTCTTATCTCATAGGACCATACCGTTCATTTCAGCGTTGTAATCGGTCACGTTCATCCGTTCTAGCTCTTCTATGTGTTCGTTTATATCGTAACGCGGTGTCGCGTCGGTATATGTTTTTTCGACGCGTGACGACGGCTCGTTGTCCCGGTCGTCGTTATTCGCTGCGTCGAGAAGATCGGATATCGATTTTGTAGTGTTCGTATTATCGTCGCGGTCGTCGTCGTCGTCGTCGTTGTCGCTATAATCTTCGGTACAGCTATCGTCGACGTCCGACTGCATCGTCGATACGCTGGACGTTTCTTCGAGGACAGCGTTGAAATTCTCCAATTCTGCGTAGATAGGTTCGTCGTCGACCGGTTCGATAGAAGCGGATCGTTTCGTACGCTTATGTACGATACGGTCGTTCGGGAGGATGGAGAACTTTATCGTCTTCAACCAGTCACAGTTGTCTCCGCGATAAAGAGCTAAATTATCTGTTCGATAACTTTCGATCGAATAGCCATACTTTATGACACTGTTCACGTCCGCCATGTAAACGTCGATTAGCGCAAATTTCTTTCGCTGAGAATGCCGATTGGTACTCAAAGCGACGGATGCAGGAAATTCATCCAGATAATCGGACCGGAAAGTTCCGTTCGAGTTGCCCCAATACAACAATGTCAAATATTGTGACAATTCGGAACGACTGAAGTCCTGTTCGAACGTTTTCATGTTATAATCGACATCGTCGGAATCGTTCAGTTGAATCGCGTAGGTGGCGTGCAAAAGGATCAATACGTCGGTCTTTAACGTTGGCGAGCTCGACCTTTGAACGACACCGTATTTATTCTTCACTATACGAACCATCGCGTTCTGCCTGCCCGTCAAGAATTCGAAGTTGTCGATGTTCTTACCGAAAAGTAACTTTTTCGTTTCGGCCCACAGATCGGACAGCGCGTTTCGATTCTTCACGACGGCCGCCGATACTCCTACCGACATATTCTTTTTTCCCGTCACGTTACACTTGAGATTATTATACATAATCAGAGTTTGAAGCTGGCCAGATTTCTTGTGTAACCCACCGAACACGTTAATAGCGTTACCGTCATTAATCGTACTGTATATAACGTTGTCGTTGTCGCCGGCAGTCTCGGTAATTAGGATGCCACACGTTAATAGATCTTTGACCGACCATAGTTCGTAGTCGGTAATTTCTAGAGTCGACGCCACGTAGGAATATTTGTTGGTACCAATTTGCGTTTTCAATTTTATACCCTTTGTCGATTTATCTGGGACGAGTTCTGTCCACGATTTCGTATTGAACGATTCGTGATTATACGGGTAGCGGTACCGTTCGATAACGATATTCTGATCGGTATTCTGGTGGGAGTGTGCTACATAATAATCGATGAGATGCTCTGCGTTTTTGCCGATCGATATAATCGGTACCATATCTAATAGAACGTTCAAGTCTAATATACGACTCATTCCGTCGTGCCATATTATGCTACCCATCGGAGTATTTTTCGATTTTTTGCTCGACCACACGTCGTTCGGTTTATCGACGCCGCCGTTCGATATCGGAAACGACGACGGCAACGACGCTGTTGACGTCGACGAACGTAATCCGTTACGTGATTCTTGACGTCGTCGCGGATCGTAACGGTCCGATATATTTTGTGGATTATCCATCGATGACGATCTGTTCGATACGGGAACCGGAACCGAATTATATCGATGTGATCGATCGATTCGTCGTTCGTCGATCGATATTTGTCGCCGCCGTTGCTCTTGTTCTCGTCGCTGTTGTTGCTGCTGTTGCTGCTGCTGCTGCTGCTGCTCTTGTTGTTGCCGGTCTCGTTCTCGTTGTTGCTGTTGCATCAGTCGAGCGTGTTCGTCCGTCCAATGTTTTTGATCGGAATCGTGAGACGTTTTATCTCTCGCAAACATAACGTAATACGCTAGGAAAGTTAAAATAAAACATGCCACTGCGATCGAAACGTACTTGAGAATTTGTAACACGTTCGGTCCAGGACCGTCAATTTTGTAGTCGATATCGAACACGGAAGACTTATTATTCGCTTCGTTAGACATGAGAGCATTCCGTTTCAACATCTTATTATCGCTTCCGACTATTTCGATATAGCGTAGTCGACAACGGACACCACCAATAAACGAACATCACGAACACGTTGAATACGGAACACCGTCCGTGATCGTACGTGCATAACGATTTCCTCAGGTCGTACAGCGAGCGATCGTTATAATAGACCGATAGCGGATAAATCGTTTCGATCTTATCGTCCGTATCGATATCTATGATTTTGATCGATTTAATAGTGCCATAATCGATCGACGACGACTGCGACGATGCTATCCTGTCCAACAAACGCAACAGATTATATCGTTTATTCCAACCTTTCACGAAGATCACGTCGAATTGACTCAGAATATCGTATACTATATCGTCGGCATACGGGACGTGTCCGACCGATCCGTCGATCATTATGTAATTCGCCGTCAAATAACGATTAGTTTTACGTATATTGCTATGCCTGTAAGGAGATCTGTCGTCGCCGTACAACTTGAATTTGGGAATGGAAAACATGATGCTGCGAATGTCGTATGAACAACTAGTGCGAGTCGCTCCGTAATTGTAATCTTCGATGTCGAACGGATAGTTTACTTGTTTCCAGGCGATTTCTTTTACGATGAAGTCGCCCGTCGAATAGTCTTGAAGCATCTGAACATCTAGAAGACCTATTCGTGGGAAATAACGTACGAATGCCATCGTTCTATTCGTTTATATTTTCGTGAATACTGTACGTTTTAGCGGTGCAAGCGATCCGTACCTATCTTATATCTTGTTTCGTTTTCGTGATAACGAGAGATTCTTATGTGACGGCGTTCGTGTTATTCGCGATGGACGGTATGTAATTTACGATCGCTCCCGACGAAAGCAATTGATTTATAACATCTACGACAGTCACGATTTTCCGATTGTCGTACCGTTCGTGTGGTCTTATTTTCATTCTAGTGCGCACCTTACGTTTGAAATGAATCAACAGATCAGAAACGCTAAGCAAACTGTATGTAAATTTTGAAGCGAGTGACCGCTCGACGGATGTTTCAATTTAACAAATGTATTATTGTATCCTTCCGAACACTTGTTCGTATCGTTGGCTGACGTAGAATATACGTATATATTCGAATTCATATTCAATATGTACCAATTGAACGGGTGCACTATAACCAAGCGAGCATCTCTACCGGTACTGATATCGTTCGTATTGGTGAATACGTCGGCGAACACGCCGTTTTCCAATTTCGTGGAAGAAACGAAATGGGCCAACATATCGAACATGGGTATATCGGTCGAATCGGTAAGCAATATCGTATGAAAAACCCACAAAATGTGGACCGATATGAGAAATACTAATATGGAATTCGCATCGACGATCATCTATCGATTATGCGATTATTTATGGTATATTGGATATCGATATCTTACAAAATACGTATAGGAAAAAGAAATAAACGACATACTTGCACATACACGCACACACTTTATTTCGGGAAAAAATAGTAAATTATTTACATGATACAATATTGTACAATCTAAAGGTTCAACCGCAAACGTCTTGGCCCTCTTCGTCTTCATCGATGGAGGAAACGACGTTATACACTCTGAAAGGTTGTCGTAGTTCGGCTTCTTCTCGGTCCATCTTCCGCAACACCCGTCTCATTCTTCGTGTCGATACATACGTTCCAAGTATATACGCTAGCGTCGAACCGATAATCATAAAAGCACCTACAGACCATATTATATATAGATGTAATGTTCGTATGCCGACACAATGCGGATTGCTCCCGTCGACGTCACAATGTCCAGTCAACGTGATCAAATCGGACTCGTTACTCGTACAATATTTATCGACAAACGACGACGACGACGAAGATGGGAGTGCTGTCGATGAGGGCAATGACGATGACGGACATGTCGAATTCATGAAAAAATATCGACACGTGTATTTGGCGCACGTCGAACTAGTATTATCACGTCGCAAATATACGTTCTGCATGACGGAAACGTTGAACTACGACAACGAACGATTTTTATTTTTATACCACTTGTACGAATCGAAAACGTGCGGTATCTGTTTCGCCGTTATACTATCGTTGCACAAGATGCTATCGTGTTGGTAACAAGTAGACCACGTATAACATTTTTGGCTGGATACGTTCCGACAAGAATCGTGGCTTCGCTGTATTCTGATCGTATCTGGTATATTTGCGACTGCGGCGGTGGAGGCGGTGGTGGCAGCGGTGACGACGACGACGACGAGAGCGGTAGTATTATTAGTACCGGGAGTAATCGAGACCGAAGCAGTACCGTTGTCGATCGAACGAATCGCAGCCCTTTCTTCGTTGTTCATAAAATCTCGATTCGTGACGTTACGATTATTCGATTGTTCGACGACGATATTCGAACGATTTTGAGGTTGATTCGATGTTATCGATACGTTCACATCCGACGAATTTCCCATCGTTGTCGGCATCGATTTCGTCTCCGCTATCACGTCACTCGTCACATTTTCCTTTTCGATATTTGTCACCAAGGTCTTCTTCTTCTTCTTCTTGGGTATTATCCCGACCGACAACGATTTGTTCATGTCCAATTCTACGAATGTCGTATGTTCATCGTCATCGCAGATTTCGGTTGTCGTTTCGTCAGATGTAGAGTTTCGTACAGGAAGGGACGGTTCCGCTAACGATGACTGTGACGATATCATGGTAGCTGTCAAGTGTTGCATCGAGATACATGTTACACTCAGAACAACGAGATATCTATATGGTAATATCGACGACTTAGAACAACGTGTCATGATCTAAACCGAATATATACTTATAATAATCGTTTATGGTTTTGAGACCGCATTTATACGTGTCCGATTGTTGATGATAATCCATCGTGTTTCCGATCGATAACCGAGATACCAACATATACGTCAGCGTGTTCACCTCCCATACGCGACCTCCGGCTACGACCGATCTCATGTACGTCGGTGGCAACGAATTAACGACTTGAAACTTGAACGCCATTCCCAACAGATCGCTAACGTCACACTTGAAGAACCACTCGTTAACGTAGGAATCGAACAGAATCGGACACCACGATCGAAACTGCGGCCACAACGAGGACACCGCTTCGTTATCGGCCCACCATCTAGTCATTATGGCAACTTCGTCTTTGAAGAACTGTCTCAAGAAATACAATACTTCAGTGTGTTTATTGTTCGGCGATATAGACCATTTGACACCTTTCGCGACGAACGTAAAATAGAAAACTTTAAATGCTCGATACGTTTCGTATTGTGCGACTCTGGAGTACGTCAGAGTTTGTGCCGCATCGACGGAGAAAACGTACGTGGTGGCGTCGTCGAGCTTTATTCCTTGCGAAATTATGTCGGTCGCGTTCGTAATATCCGCGATGGAAATGTTTATAGTGTCACCTACGTGCCGATCGACACCGTCGTTACGCGTTTTTTTGGCAACAGTTGCGATTTCACATTTGATATCGTCGTTGCCGTTTATCGGTACGTACGAACAGCTACGATGATGCTGATGTTGACGACGGCGGCGTCGATGCGTAGCGGTAGTGGTGTCGTTCGCATTCGCGCCCGGTATTTTCGTTTTCAGAAATACGGAAAAGTCTTTTTCGAGCATATTGATAAAACTGAACTCTATCAAAGTCGTTAATATTACGTGAACGACGTCCAGCTGTTCGTTGTCCGATTTCAATTTGTGTATCACGTTGAAATTGTATACGTTGATTATCAATAAACGCAAATTTTTGGTGTCGTTATCGGGGAACCTGTGAATAGACGACAATTTGAACGGAGACGTTTGCAGTCCCGACACGTCCGATTTGACGTTCCGTTTCATTATACGCGATTTAGAAGTAGTTTTCCCCGATCGTTTATTGCCACCCTTCATCTGACGCTCGATGGTCGACATCGGGACGACTCGAACGCAATCGTAGTGTTCCGTCAGCGTATTCAACACGTTGAAAAACATATCGTCACAAATGACGAAATAATTGTCGTCGTCCAACGTCATCGGATCGACTTCGCTCAGTTTTTCCAATAACAAACCGAAATCTTCTTTCACGCTATGGAAATCTAATAGTAAATCGGTATAGAGTACGTTGAGGATGCGACCGTTGGTCGTTTTAGGAACCGCACACGACAACAATCCATTTAACGGTTTACTACATCGCCTCATCTTTCTTATTACGTACGTTGGTGACGAGTGCCGTGGAAAATCGAACGAAACACGGATAATGGAAATTTTCGTTATTCATCGTCGTCGAACTCTTATTTGCCACGTAACGCTCCACCGATAAGGCGATTCTACACAAATCGGTCAAAGATCTAGATATCAAAGCGTTCCGTATGACGGGATATTTTTGAACCGTTTTAATGTCGTTCGAAATTTGCCGTCTTTGTTCGTTTATCTTGATTCGTGACGACGACGATGATGACGACAGTCGCGCATCTAATTTGCCGATCGCGTTTAGAAATTCGTAATATTTTCGGACGAACGGGTCGTCAGATTCACGACCTCGAATCGACGTAGCGGAAACTTTCAAAGCGTCAACGAAATAAGGCGAAACGTATTTTTCGAATATGAACCGTTTACTGGCAAACTGATACGACGGACTCCGAATACGTTTCAATAGTTGTTCGGGAGCACATCCTTTCTGAAACAAATCGCTAACCGTCACAGAAATCTTATATCGAATTCGCGACGGAAATTTATACGGAGTCGAATCGAGCTTACTTATCAGTACGGGAACGTCGGCAGCGACGTTATCGTCGTCGCGTCGTATCACACTCTTCGGATTGTGCATTAAATTATACAATAGAATCAATTCGGGAGCACCGTCCGTCAAGCGACATTCGTTGACGATCAATATGACGAATTGTACGAGCTTTTGGAGAAATTGCGATTCTTCGTCGGCGGCAGCAGCAGCAGCAGCAGCAGAGACCTGTCGCGGTTCGCAGTCTGGCAATAGAGCGGATATGATAAGCTTCAGCGAAGGATCGCGATATTTGTCGATCGTCAGCAAAGCCAATATACGATTAATATAATAACCAAAATGGAAAGAATCCGGTCTATTTTTGAATAAATTACACATATCTATAGTTTTCAATTGTTCGATGAACGATTCGAATTCACCATAAGTTGTTTCGTGACTGGTCGTTTCAACTTCACTCGGTGGCGTTTGTTGCTGCTGCTGTTGCTGTTGTTTTTCTCGCCGTCGTTGTGTTTCCGTCGGAACATTATCGAATTCGTCATCGTATATCAAACCATCGGTATCGTTGTTATCGTCGTTTCTCAGCCAATCTCTACCGAAATATCGATCCATCGCCGTAATAATTTCTCCACTATCTCTCTTTCTTCTGTTGTAATCTTACTTGTGAACGGACGACACGATCGTGGTGTGGACATATATATTTACAGACACGCTGACGATCGATCGTGCATCGTGAAAGGAAATCGTAGAAATTACGATATCGAAAGTTTATGACAGAATGATTGCGTGTGTGTGTGCGTGTGAGAGCGTATCATATATGCATTTTCTGTGTCTATCTATTTATTCGTATGGTCTAACTTTGGAATCCACGAAGCGAGGAAATTGCCTAATTTGTTATTCAACAGGGTCGTATATCGTCTCAATACTATAATAACTACGTAGGAAATCAATAATACGACGACGATACCCAGTACGACACTCCACGGTTTGTGTGACATAATCGTCCAGAAAGAGTGCTTGTCTCCGTTGTTGAACGATGTCGATTGAAAATCTGGCAATGAAGACATGTTGGCAGAAATATATCGTGAATTACCACTACTCATCATATATATATATTATGTCTCGTTCTTATTATTGTTGTGATAATAGTCCATCGTGCGATACACGTGGTATGTCGTCGTCGTCGTCAGTTTCTCGTCGACCCACCATACAATCGCGTATCATGTCTCGGCACAGATAATTCTGTATGGTGTGTAACCAGTTTTTATTGGTGAACGCGTCGTTATCCATCTTTGCCAACATTACCGCTTCTTTCGTCGTCCATCGATCTCCACCGACCAGTATCGCAGCGGCTATTATCAAATCGTTCGTTATAAACAGGAATCGCTTATCGTTCTCGGGCCACATAATCAATTTGCGCTTATCGCCCAGCGTGAATATCGATTCTAACGTTTTCCTGTCCGCTATGGGTTTTATTCGATCGTTCGTCGTTTCTTCGTTGCCGGCGACGTGAACGCGTCGATTGTCTTCGTAATCGTAGAATATCATCGGAAAATCCAATATCAACGTGAACGTTACATCCGGCCGTTTGTTAGTACTCACGTCTACCATATTTATTTTGCCGTCGTAGGTTTTCTCGATACGAAAAATCACATCGACGGAAGTTATATGGCGATTCAATAAATTTAAATCGTTTTGAATATGTTGAACGTTCGAATTCGATCCCAAATCGTTCTCTTTCAGCATTCGATGATCCGTATTCGACCACGTTTTTATATAGTATCTTCCGTTTATCTTGTACGCCGACATCCAAACGTTACACAGGGGAGCGTAATTGCGCAGTAGCGGGGCTATCATTTGACGGTTCTCACGTGGTTCGATGGTTTTCGTCAATAACCCGTCTGAAGTTCGATAACCTACGGCCATAGTGCCTTCCATGATGGTCTTTGCGAACGTTTTGTAACCGTCCGGAAATATGTAAAATTGTAGTATATCTTCCGGCGACCAGTAATCCGTGAATACGGCTCGCTCCCTGCCGTCACCGTTCAACGTACAATACGCTATAGGTCTGTATAGTATCATCATGGTCGTAACGTTCAATTTATTCCGCATCGTCGCCATGTCCCATACGCCCCCCGCAGTTTTGGTCCACTCTACGTCGGCGATTATGTCGGGATCGAACAGAATTTCGTGAAAAGTGTACTTGTTTCCGGTGATCATCTCGCTCACACCGTACGGTATCAACGGCAGATCGGTGAAATGCGAGATATGAACGAAATTATCGTTCCTATCCAACGCGTGTAACATATCATCGATCAGCGCATTTTTCACGTACGCTAGTTCCTCTACACCGATCTCTTCCGGTATATACATCGACATGGCTAGTCTGTAGTATTTGAGGAAAGCGCTGAACATGTACGGTTTGCGTTGGACGTTAACGAATCTGCTAGTCAAATCTGTGTCGAACACACAAGATGCGGGATTCAACGTCAACGTTAGATATACCAAAAATTTTCCGACTCGAAATCTAAATCGAACATCTTGAATATTTCCACCGTCCGGTATTATATGGTTACCTACGAGATTGAGGAATTCCGGAGTCATCAACGACCGTAACGTTCGCTCGGGAAACATCGAAATTATACCGTTCGTACCGAACAAGATTAGCGTACCCGCACGAACGGGCAACGTAGAACACCATTTCGCCATCCATAACGTCGGCGATTCTATTAACGTATCGTCTCGAGATCGTGCCGCGACGGTCATAATTTCGATCGTTTTCATGTCGATCGTACGTTCGAAAATAACGCTCAGACTCCTGTCGTCTTTCACACCGATAACGACGAGAGCACTCCTATATATTCCGAGGAGTCTTCTATCTTCGCTCTCTAACACTCGTGTCTGTAGATGCGCTTCTATCGCATCGACCGCATCGCCGTAAGTAGTTTCGGCGCTCATCACGTCAATCGCTAGATTTCGAACGATAGCCTGGGCAGTATCGGTCGAAAGAAAAACGGGAAACACGGAGTCGTAGTAGAAGGTGCACGACGTAGGCGATCTACCGAACGCTAGACGACCCAATTTGATCAGAGTGGTAATTTTGGAAATGGACGATGAATTCGCATCGGAATCGATTACGACACGGTCACCACCTACACGTATCGTGCCATGCATTTGTCGTAAGAACGCAAGCGACGGTTGTGACGACGATGAAGACACTCCATTTTCATCTCCCATTCTATTTCTTATAACTCGCTTTCCCATATATTGTCGTTTACGCCGCCATCCTCGCAATTATCGTCGTCGCTATCGTCTACGTTTATATTATCGTCGTCGTCGTCGTCGTCGTCGTCGTCCGTATCGTCGTTATTAACGTCGGCAGCCGTCCCGGGAACGTCACCGATAGCCAATGTGTTTGCCAGAATTTTCGATTTGTCCATGCAAAGGACCGATTCGGTATTATCGACAAATAAATTTATCAGTTGCAACGTGTACCGTTTGTAGTTCGTGTGATCTACCATTTCACCGAACATGTCTTCGCTGCGATGATGAATGAAACTTTTCACGTTCCTCGCGTGATCCAATACGTCGACCAAATTCAATAGAGCACCGACATATTGACAAATCATATAATATACGTAAATGTCCATCAATGCCACGTCGTCGTACGGCTTCAGTTTATATGCGATAAGGCGATCGTGCAACATGATCGGAGTGCGCTGCTGCTGCTGCTGCTGCTGCTGTCGCCGATTGCGAGGCAATTCACAGTCCGCACGCCGCATATTCAATTTCCATATTCTATTTTGGTCGTCGGTCAGCGTGTGCTCCTTCTGAGAGGCGATATAAAAAATAAAATCTGTCGTCACGTCCAAACCCGACGGAGATATTTTCGAATCGCAAAAACCGCTCAATCTCAAATATGGGAAAATATGTTCCATTTCTTATTTTTCAACAGGAAAAAATAGAGAGAGAGAGAGAGAGAGAGAGATTAACATTTAATCTGATACGTCTTCACGCCATACGAGTGGTTGTATTTGGCAGCGTTCTCGGCTTCTCGATTAGTCGATTGCCCGTCTCCAGATTCACTATTATTACCGTTGTTTCCAGTGTCGATTAGCTTATTGAATCTAAATTTATCCGCTTTTATAACCTCTACGTTCAATTCCGATTGTGATTTTTTGACGATACGAGGTTTATAGAGATCCAATTTGTCGAAACTGTATTTAATGGGTATCGTATCGTAGAATATAACGGAATCGCTGAATAAACCGCCACACAGCCCTATCAAGGGATGTCTGCCTTTGATCAATCGGATTTATTTCGTTTTGCAGTTAAAATCGACAATCTGGTCAAAGTTTTCGATAGTATCGATGGCCTGAGATTCGTTGTTGATCAAATTTGTCATGTTTGACATACAATGCAGAAAAGCTTCTGGTGACATAATGATATCTTATCTACTAGGGGTAGGAGAAAAAGAAAACGAATTATCGTATTACGATTCATTTATTGTACGATATCGGACGAACACTGATCGACTGTTTTGTCACGATGGTTGGCCATCTGGGAAAGAAAATTCGTTACTGAAACTGAAATCGAATTTATAGTTAACGACATACCGCAACGATCAACCCTCGCACATCTTCAAAAGTTCCATAACACATCGGCGGACACCGGATATGGTCACGACTAAGGATTGAACGCTTCAGTTCGGAAAATTCGTTCGGCAAATTTTCGTTCGAGCATCGATTCCGTATAGGTGTCAATTTAGACGTTTCGTCGCACCTGAAACATATTAGTATTCGACGATTCGAAAAAAATATATATTTACAAAATACCGTGGGTCGTTTGTAACGAATTGTACGTTCTCGGGAGAAGTCGATTCGTGGCATACATTCGTTGAATTGCTAAGTGGAACCGTACGATTTTCATCCACCACATCGATATTCGAATAGTCTGAAAGTAGTGACATTTTCGCAGTATACAGTATGCAGTATGAATGTAACACCTCGAACAATCCGGAACTACTATCGACCGGTGTATATATATGTGCTCGATGAGGTGGGGGAGGGGAGTGCGTATCAGCCTATCGTAACAGACCCCAACTCCACTCGTATAACAAATCGACGAAAAGATTCGCACGGATACGAGGGGAACGCGTTCGATATCACTACTTGCCGATCGTTTTTATCGTTCTGGACGACGGTCGGGTTGACATCGTACGAACCGTTGACTCAATACGGCCATAAACCCCGTGACGATACCCGCAATGATCGCGATCGATTTGTTGTTACTTCCTTTTGGATTACTTTCCCCGTCTACGATTACGAGATTTTTTTTATTTCCGATAAACGCGTACAGTTCCTTGAGATTGGACGATATCTCATCACTAGTTGCGTTTATATCGTCCGGTGTCATCATCGTCATATATTCTGGTTCACGTGCTCTTATTACTGGGAGGTGACGTGAAAATCTATCATTTGTCGCGTTACGATAGGTAATACGATATTGTTCGAAATATCCGAATCGAGCGATACCGTCGTAACTCGATCATCATCATCATCATCATCATCATCATCATCATCGTCGTTGTCGTTGACAATAACATATTTCGGGGAATCTGCACTTATGATCGTACCGATTATCGAAAATACTGGATAATTCATATCGGTGACGGAAACGACGCGAACGGTATCGGTCAACGAAAAAGTAAGATTGGAAAATATTTTCTTCACCAAATCGCCAATTTTCGATTGCGAAGCGTTCGTTCGATGCATATCTGACGCTATATGTCGCATAACATCCTCGTTAACGTTCAATTTGGCCGAGTGAAACGAACGATGCACCAATTCGAGGTATTCTTGTGGAGTTTCCGGCTTGGACACGAGAATATTCGCAACCGAACGCCGGGTGATGGCTTCGTCTATATCTTGAAAAATATTCGTGGCACATATCATCAGTACGTTCGATTCGGCATCGGAGCTGCTGAACTTGTTCATTTCCATCATAAAAATTAATTTTAGCTTTTTATCGATGGGCTCTTCGCCGGCCGAACCCCTCCTACTGAATATCGAATCGATTTCGTCGATAAAAATGATTTTCGGAGCTACGGATCGGATGGCCCATTCGAAGATCGCTGTCAACAGTTTTTCACTGTCGCCCACGTATTTACTGAATAGTTGCGACAATTTCATCTCGTATATGGGTACGCGACAAAACGTGGCCAACGCTCTGGCCAACGAGGTTTTTCCCGTGCCCGGAGGGCCGTACAGAATGATCATACTATTACCGGTTATATCTCTGTTGCGTAGAATTTCTTTCGTTCTGCTGTTGCTATTCAACGAGAACATATGCGCTAGTTCTTTCAATTTCTGCTTCGTATCCGAATGGCCGATTATATGATCGAAGTCGTCGGTACGGGTTGGTGTTAGTTCGGGAATCACATGTTTGACGCTATCGTAATCGTTGTATTGCGACCCGCCGTCGCCGTTGTTATTCCCGTGCAAATTTAACGACATATGTGTGGCGTTCATCACAGATATAGTTTCTACGTTGCCAGACGAAATCGCACCTTCCAATCTCTGAATGCGGTCATAAATTTGTACGATTTTATTGAGAATCAATTCGATAATATACGAACGATCGAAAGCTATGAAACTTCTATTTCTTTCGTGCTCGGTCGATTCTGAAGGATTCGGTCGCCGCCGCCGTTGTTTCACCCGATTCAGTGGTAACGTTACACCGGATAGCAGACAGCACGCGTTATATAACACCGACTGAGCCGAGGCATATCGAATTATCGCTTTTTCGTATTTACTCTCGCGTTCGTAATCTATGGCGTCGTTCGTTATACGTGCGACTTTCGACATTTCTTCGAACAGCGTCATCATGATCTTATGCTTCCGTTCGGCATTTCTGTTGTTGTTGTTGTTGTTGTTGTTGCCGCCACCGTCACCGAAACTTTCGTGGTTTTTCGTGTTCGACATTGCCGTTATCGTATGTCGTGTCGATGATTTTTTCGCTTGCACTCTATCGCATCTTATAAACGCTTACGACGGGACGACTGGAAAGGAAAGTCAATTCGAACAAATACACAAATACAAATAGTATCGAAAGATATTTATTTTCGAAATACATTCAAGAAATATCGCGGGTGTGTGTGTCGTGACGCGACAGATGCAACATTTTGTCATGTAAGCGTACTCTCAACGACTCCCAATATTTACGAAACAAACAGTATGTATATCGAACGTTGCTCTTCGAAGAATGAAGGTCCCCGTACGGTTGTAGGCACTGTATCATCGAGTGTGCTTCCGACAAATTCAATGGATATCCACCCCGCCAACTGTTAGATTGGACGTGATGATCGCTTCTACCCAACACAACGGTCATCAGAATTATTTCATTTTGGAACATAAAATCCAACACGTATCGTCCGTCTCGCAATTGTCGACTGGACAAGTTGATCCATAACGGTTTTACTATACCCGATACGGCCACGTCGTGATGATGGCCGCACATCAAAATCGGCCTGTCCTTCGAGAGCGAATAGTAAGCTTGAGTCGATGCCTGAACGGGAGTATAATTGTTGCATACGTTGTCACAATGTTCACATTTGAATTTTCGATTGTCGTCGATCGTATGTTTTTGCAGGAACATAATATCGAACGGACTTTGCCACGTAACGAACAACGGAACGTTACGTTCACGAAGACATATTTCGTGTATACACTGAATCATCATTAGAGGGTCCACGTTATTGGTCGACTCGTAACATCGATTAACTTCTAGAGTTTTCAATATATTTCTTTTGATGGTCGCAGGTATAGAAATGTTCGGATACATCTCCGTTGACACGAAATCGCTCGGTACAAATACATCGTTCTGAACGAATTTCAGTTTGTCCAATACGTAGGATTTTCCTCGATATTCGACTGCGATATTATCGTCACATATCGATGCACTAATGTACGCTATTCTATCGATGTTGTTCACGAATTCCGTATCTAAAGCAAACGGCTTCACGAATTCCGATAGCAAACGTTCTGCCATAAACCATAGCATATTCTTCCGGTTCTTCAATTCACCGCCGCCGACAACATCACCTGACCGGTTTCTATCAACGTCGTCGTCGTCGTCATATCTACTGGTACGTTGTATCGAGTGTATACTTTTATGCGTTTGTTGACGACGTTGACTTTGACGTGAGTATCGTTGCGATTGTTGTCGTATTCGCATTCGTCGACTTTCCCGTCGTCGTCGTGGTTCTTTTTCGTACGATCTCGTCGGGTGCGTATCACTTCGAACAACCTCATCGCGACATCCTCCTCGTCGTTGTTGTTGTCGTCGTCGTCGTGGTGGTTCTTTTTCGTACGATCTCGTCGGGTGCGTATCACTTCGAACAACTTTATCACAATCAGAATCGTCGCCAAACAGATACTCTTCTTCGTCGTCGTCGTCCGATGACAAGTCACGTGACACCTTCGATATAACAGCACCGTTCACGTCGTTATCGTTATTACTCTTGCAATTATTCTTATCGTGATAATCTCGTGACCACTTCGTACCATCATCATCGTTTGCAGCGTCAGCATTGGTAACTTTATATTTCATGTACATCTCACCATCGTCGCTATCGCACAATGAAATACCGTCCATATTATCGAGGAGATTGCTCCAGTCTGGCTCCGCCATGATTTCTCATTATTGGTATCACTATCACGAAACTCGAGCAGGACGGATCGAACGAAAAGTTATACAAATCGTTGTCGAACACGACCGGTGTATATATATGTGCTCGTTGAGGGGGGGGGGTGCGTATCAACATATCGTAACATATTTCCCGACTCCACTCGTGTGACAACCCAAGTTGGTGTTATATTATCGATGCGATAAATGTCACGTTATGTTACTCGAAATGTTCATAAGGGTGAAATTCGTATCTCATGACGGTCACGTGGACTGTAAACGGGTTAAAACAAATACGTACAAATAGTGTCGAAAGATATTTATTTTCAAAATACATTCAAGAAATATCGTAGGCACGTGTATCGTGACGCGAGAGATGTAGCATTTCGTCGTGTAAGCGTACTCTCAACGACTCCCAATATCTTTGGAACAAACAGTAAGTATATCGAACGTCGCCTGTCGAAGAATGAAAATCCCCGTGCGGTTGCAGACACTGTGTCATCGAGTGTGCTTCCGAAAGATTCAATTGGGGTCCACCTCGCCGACTGTCAGATTTGACGTGATCGCTTCTACCCAACACAACGGTCATCAGAATTATTTCATTTTGGAACATAAAATCCAGCACGTATCGTTCGTCTTGCAGTTGTCGACTGGACAAGTTGATCCATAACGGTTTTACCATACCCGATACGGCTACGTCGTGATGATGGCCGCACGTCAAAATCGGTCTGTCTCTCGAGAGCGAATAGTAAGCTTGAGTCGATGCCTGAACGGGAGTATAATTGTTGCATACGTTGACACAATGTGCACATCTGAACTCTCGATTGTCGTCAATCGTGTGTTTTTGTAGGAACATCATATCGAATCGACTTTGCCACGTAACGAATAACGGAACGTTATGTTCACGGAGACATACTTCGTGTACCATCTGAATCATCATTAAAGGATCCACGTTATGAGTTGACTCGTAACATCGATTAACTTCCAAAGTTTTCAATATATTTCTTTTGACGATCGCCGGTATAGAAGCGTCCGGATACATCGTCGTTAACACGAAATCGCTCGGTACAAATATGTCGTTTTGGACGAATTCTAATTTGTCTAATACGTAGGATTTTCCTCGATATTCGACTGCGATATTATCGTCACATATCGATGCACTAATGTACGCTATTCTATCGATTTTGTTCACGAATTCCGTATCTAAAGCAAACGGCTTCACGAATTCCGATAGCAAACGTTCTGCCATAAACCACAACATATTCTTTCGGTTATTCATTTCACCGCCGACGATACCACTTGACCGGTTCCTATCGTCGTCGTCGCTATATCTACTGGTACGTTGTATCGAGTGTCTGCTTATATGCGTTCGTCGATGACGACGATTACGGCGCGAGTATCGTTGCGATTGTCGTCGTATTCGCCTTCGTCCACATTCCCGTTGTTGTTGTTGTCGTCGTGGTTCTCTTTCGTAGGATCTCGTCGGGTACGTATCGCTTCGAACAACTTTATCGCGATTTTCCCGTCGTCGTCGCCGTCGTAGTTCTCTCCCGTATGATCTCGTCGGGTGCGTATCGTTTCGAACAACTTTATCGCAATCTGAATCGTCAGAGAACAGATACTCTTCTTCGTCGTCGTCGTCGTCGTCGTCCGATGACAAGTCACGCGACACCTTCGATGTAACAGCACCGTTCACGTCGTCGTTATCGTCATTACTCTTGCAATTATTCTTACCGTGATAATCTCGTGACGACTTCGTATCATCACCATCATCATCATCATCATCATCATCGTTTGCAGTGTCAACATTGGTAACTTTACATTTTATGTCGACTTCGCTGAGCGACATCTCACCATCGTCGCTATCATTCAATAAGATACCGTTCATGTCATCGACGAGATCGTTCCAGTCTGGCTCCGTCGTCATGGTCTCTTATTATTATTATTATCATCATCATGATCACGAAACTCGATGAGATCGGATCGAATGGAAAGTCATACAAAATAAACGCTAACAAAACTTTAATATAAATGTATTTATTCGTTCAGTAATCGCAATATATCAGTCAACTTATGAGAATGTACATTCACAGGAAATGATTTGAACGGTACGTCGTTAAATCTCTGCTGCTCGGACGAGGACGACGACGACGACGATTTGCTTCCCCCAGACACCTGTAAATCGTGGGCACTTTATTTTCACACAAATTGACGAAACAAATATACGTGAGGATTATTTCGTTTACAAAAAATTTATAAATACTATTCGAACTGGGTATATTTATGAATAAAATGTTCCTTTCGAATAACGTTCGCCTAACGTCCGTCAAATACAGACCAGTCTCCGCGTGGAACGCATCTTCGTTATTCTCGTATACAACGATCAACTTGTTCAAAAAAGTTTCTTTTGTGATATGAAACAAATCGGTGACTATATCGAAACTCGGCAAGGTAGTTTCGAATTGTTCGAAATAGCACAGTTTTAATATTAACCAGCTCGCGTTAATTAATACATCGTGACGCCCGACGAATTCGGCAGATTGGAAGTGTTCGGTTTTGATACGAGAGATTTTTTCTTGAAAATTGCGAATGACTTCTTTGTTCGTACTTGAGATGGATTCCTTATCGTGGGAGCCATTAGCTATTTTCTTACTACTTTGATCGTGGCTACTAGTTTCTCCGTTCGATTTAATTTTTTTCCGAGATGTAGGTTGCTTGCGAACCTTTTTCGCTTTAGCTGCGGGTTCGACGACGGATGACGCCTGTATCTTGCCTTCGCCTGCTGTTTCTGCTTCTAGTCTATCCACGTGTACATCTTTCTTCGTGGTAACGGTGACCGTCCGCGCTTCAATCGATCGCTCTAATTCGGACCCTTCCGTATCGTTCCCAATATCATCGTCATCGTCCTCTCTCGTATGTGTGTCTCTTTTCCGTTTTTGACATCGCTTCTGATCAGATTTACCATTTTGTTCCTTTTTCTCGCGAGCTATCGGGAGTTTGACCAGAAGTTGCGGTTTTATCGTTGCAGTTTCCACGGTCGATTTCGTTTTCGATCTTTTCGGCGTCGATTTTTTCACCGGTATCGTACCGGTCGGCTTAGTAGCAGCAGTAGTAGTAGTAGTAGCAGTAGTGGTATCGTTATACGAATCCCCGTTCGTGATGGCGGTTACAGCGACGATAGACTTACTTGTTGGACGATATGTCGGATGCAAATTGTTCTTCACCGGGTTTAGCGGCTTGACGAAGATGGCATCGTCGGGATTGTACTCTGGAACGGCGTTGGCGGTGGCGGTGGACGCAACATCGAAACTGTCAACGTGCTGCTGCTGCTGCTGCTGCTGCTGTTGTTGTTGTTGTTGTTGTTGTTTACCCAGCACTCGTTTAGTTATATTCCGAAGTTGATTCAACGTATCGTCGGTAATGGTCAAATCAGAAATAATCGGACCCATTTCCATGTGTTTTTTCAGCTTGGCCAAACTTGCCGAAGACATCGTCGATGTTTCGCTGGTGAAATATTCACGTCGACTGACTGCCTCCCACCGTGACGCATCCGTTTATATAGCACCACGTGCGATCGTTTATTGGTCAATTATGTTTCATAACTCGACCTGGTAACCGTTCCAAGTATACATCTATATGACGATGTCGTCGTTCGTTGTTATCGTAATTGGCGATGTTATTGCCTAACCAAATCGGTTCTACTACACCGTCGAGACGAAATTTCAAACACCCCGTTTTCGATATCGAATCGTATCCTCGAAGCACGTCCATATTTGGAATTATCGGCATTCGTTCGGAATTCGTGGAACACGCCACGAACGCCGTCCCCAACATCGTATGAATGCGTGGAGCAGATGTGAGCGTTGCGAACGCTCCCAAATACACACGTGGCCACTCGTTAAAACTGAAATATCCTATTTGATCGCAATGGCGTATCGGTACTTTATCATTGAAAATGCGACAAGGTATAACTGGGAACGGCGTGAGGGCGTTACATAATCCGGGTAAACCTTCCGCTCTACCAGATCCGTCATATTCGTATTTGAAACGTAGAGTATCTAAAGGGAACGGTGGTGTAGCATAATCGTCCGGGTACGGAGCGTTATACACATAAGCGTATAGCCACTGGTCGTCGTCGTCGTCCTTGCCGTTGGATGTCATGATCGCGCCGCGGTCTTACAAGTTGCAGCGCATCGGTCGACTCCCGACTGACTCGTCACGTTCCGTAAGCGCACACGAACGTGTCGCTGCACCCTCGAAATCCGTCCGATGTCGACGAGATAAGGAGCACACCGGTGTCATAATTTCGAGGGTGCCACACGGGGTACAGCGTATCACGTGTGGCACCCGCGAAACCGGTATATATCCTAGGAATTCGTGGATTTCGAGGGTGCATCACGGGTACGCGGTGAACAACGATGCACCCGCGTCGATCGTTCCGAGTAGACACCGGTGTCGACGCTGGCGTAGGCACCGGTGTCGACGCTGGCGTGGGCACCGGTGTCCACACCAACGTTTCAAAATCTCGAACGATGTGTGCAATCGCGGTTACGTTTGACGGTATCGCGCGCAGTTTGTGTCACGTCGCAGACAACGCGTACTCGACGGTGCGACGTTATCAGCTCCCGGTGTTCCGTCGAGTTCCAATAGTAAGACACAGAAATGAGCGGCGTGCCGGTATGTTTTCGATTGAAACCTTTTTATTGTCACATGGACAACGGACAAATTTATAATATAGGTAACACCACCGTGAAAATAACGATGACGCGGAAGGAATTGTTGGATATTATCGACATTTCTGTCGGTGTCATCAAATTATACGAACCACATAGATATAAAGCGGCGACGACGACGACGACGACGACGACTACTACACCGAAAGATCGTAATGGTGCATCACGAGATGATTTTACGTTGAGTGCGATGAAGCAGCACGTCCGGCCCAAAATACACAATTTATGGAATAAAATAACCACCATAGTTGAATCGAACGAATCTTTACGAAAAGTAACGAACGCCATTTTAATAGATAACGTGGACAGTATCGAGAACACGTTAAATTACATATACTCGTGAGTGATTTTACAAAAAATATGCGCTGGTGAGGCGAACGACGAGAACGATGCCAATAAAATCAACACGCCAGCGCCGTCGTCTCCCAGCTCGCTGAAATGTGACGAATTCTACGATTTGATATCGCACGAAAGTTATAATAACGATAACGTGTTGGCGACGACCATGGAACACCTGTGGACACTTTTAGACGATATTCTCTTCTTCAAGCCGATATATTCCATTCTACAAAATTTATTAGTATTTTACATACAAATTTACGTCTTGAGTAACAACTCTATATCGTTCGAAGAAGGAACACCAACGGTCACGAAAGATATTACCACCGCGGACGCGTTGGGCAATCGAATGGGTTGTTTCATAAAACAATGGCTGTTACAGGGTAAAGACGCGAGCGTTCGAAATATTTATACGTGCGTTTTGAACGACGACATATTCCACGACTTGGCGAAGCAACTACGAAAATACATATTGCACAATCGCGATCGATATAACGCGCTCATCGGCCGAGACAATTTCGTTAGCGAAGAGGTGTTCACCAATACCTTGCTGAACGACAAAAAGGGCCTGTATCGGAATATGGACGATCTGTCGATTTTCGTGAGAAATCACTTGAATTCCGTTATCGGTAGAAAAATTATCGACGACAACGACGACAACGGTAGCGATAGCAGCAGCAGCAGCGGCGGCAGCAACACCACTACCACCAGACTCGTATAAGACATTCAGACGGACGTCCTTATACCGTGGCTATTATTCGAGAGTTTTTGCGGAGCACCGTCGTCTTCGTCATCGTTTTACGATAGACACCTGAGCGTATTGAAATCGCATTCGTTACTTCATCTCAAGAATATTTCGGACAAAGATAACGGCAATTTGGTGAACAAATGCGTCGAAATTATAATGGCCGATTCGTTGGTCGTTAATGATACGATCAAAAGTTGGATCGAAAATAAGTATATACTGGCGTTGCAAGATGTATACGAAATGAAGAAATATATCACCAAAGTATTGGAAACTGACAAAACGTGTACGATGAAAAATAAAAAATTCTCCAAATAAATCATGTTTTTATTTGTATATTACAAAAAACACAAACATCTTGCAGTTTTTGTGGTGGTTCGTCTCACTTGTCGAATTTTGGGACGGCAAATTTTCGTACAAATCAATTCGGCGATTTCATCGTTCATACGAACCACATATGGTTTATTGGAGAAATTTATCAGTAACACGGATACTTGTCCGCGAAAATTTTCATCTATTACTTCAGCCCCCACTGTGATACGAAAATTTACGGAAAGATCAGATCGGGGGGCTAACCTGCCGCAGTAACCGCGTGGTAGTTGTATACGTATACCCACATCGACGAGCCTCTGACCTTTCGCTGGTATAATGCAGTCTTCGACGCTACGCAGACACATTCCCGACGCTCGACTTGAGGTTCGATCGGGTAGACGAGCCTCCTCGGAACACAATTGGACACGTAATGTCTGACCCATTTCTCGATATTCTATCCAGATAGAACGTCAGCTAGTCGTGCGAAAAGAAATACAGCTTCGTCGATGTAATATTGAACGACACGACGATAAAACATCCAATTGGTGGTGGTTGTGTTCATTGTCGACACACGATATCACGTATAAAGTGTACGATATTTTATTCGTTCGGCAAATATATAGTTCGCCGCCTCCCACCACGTCCACTACAATATAAACATTACAACGTACCGTGGTAGCAATCACAAACGATTCTTCCGCTATCGCGAAATAATCTCGGGCAACGTCGAACGTGCAGTAATAACTCACGCTCGAATTCGCAATCGGCGATAGTAATAATTCGTGAATCATGGAAACAGTGCGCGTACTACGACGAGCCATAGCAACGAAATATTCAGCACCAAACGGCGAACATGTGGCCATTTTTGTATTATCTCGTTTCGATAACCTTTTCCACGTGTATAATACGATATCGCTGAAGGTGGACGCAGCTGTAGAAAAATTCACGCTTTATCACCTGCTGGACCTATTTGCCCGGCTAACGAACCAATTCTATCATAATTTTGATTTGCTATCGAACTATTTTCCATACACCGTCAAGAATCACAACGATTTTCTATGGGGTAATCCAATATTTATCGTTGCGTCGCTGTCAACTACGCCCCACAAAATGTGTCGCTGGGTAGATGAAAGGATTCTCCTTGGTCCCTTATTACGCGCCATAAGAAAACCAATAGGATATGTGCAATTGTTCACATCCAGCAACACCAGATATTTTACGTTTGGAGTCAAACGCAATAATAATTCATCGTCGCAGCCGGAGGAAGAAGGTGAATATAGACTGTTGTTGATCACGCCATATCGAATAGTTTCGAATACCCTGTACTGTGACGTACAATGTGTAATATTCGTTTGATGAAATAAATAAATACCAAAGTGACATAGTCTTTTTTTGGGGGTGGTGGTGGTGGTAAAGAAACAACAGAAAAATAAAAATTATAAAATCAATTTATTCATATCGACCGAAACGTTATATGTATCGTCGATGGCACTGTAATATCGAGTGAATTCCTCGTGAAATGCATCGGTCAATTGTTTAGCTGCACCGAAAGGTTGTCCGTACCTATTTAAGGAATCTATTATCAAATCGGCCGGTACTCGAGCGTAACATCCATCTTGCGCTTCGATCTGAACGGTATCTTTCCATTTGTAATAGGGATTCGTTTGGATTAGCCATTGCTTCCGCCATGCCGCCGGTAAACTGGGTAATTTTTTTACGTCAATATTCACTGGTTTGTTGATGTCCTCCACGTATCGAAACCAAGAATAGAACATACTGATACTTAGCAAACCTTGTTTTATGGCGTCGTCGTGTAAGCCTGATGACACGTAAATTTTCGTTTCTCGATTGAAGAACACGAACATTAAGGATCCTTCTTTGTTGATAACGCTATTGGTCACAAGTTTGGATTTGTTGTGAAAACAATATTTATAGATGGCTTCTCGTTCTTTACTGTTGAAATATCGGAACTGAGCAACTTCGGGTTCGGTGATGTTATCGTGCCAAAAATCGACTTTGATGTGAAGAATACGCTCGACCACGGCCGAATCGTACGGACACGATGGTGGATCGTTACACGTGTACCACAACTTCGATAGGGCGTAGATGGCCGCGAACACGTTACCCACGTTATTCCTATACTCGATTTTACTTTCCGATATGACTTTCTTGAAGCCGCTCGTGAACGTCGCAATCTCGTCCTGAACCAACATCATGTTCGTCACGTACATCAGCATGGCCGGTTGGTTTTCCTTGTTCGTGTCCGTCGGTTCTTTTGCCGAAGCCGAAGTGCGGCCGTACTCTCGCAATATGTCGAGCAATTTAGTTTTACCTCCGTGCCTATGACCGCAAACTATGGTACACAACTTGGACCATTGTCCGGGAAATTCGATGCTTAGAATCAACTTTAGCATTAAATCTAACGTACCGAAATCGAACGAACATAAATAGAATAGGTACGTTAACGTGAGTAATACATAATCGTATTTCACTTCTTCGGAATTCGGTTGTAAATAGTAATTGGCTCGTTTGTATCGATTCGGATGCGATAGGACGTAACGTTTCAATATGTCGTCACGGCGTTCGTTTCGTGATCCCACGTAAAAAGCGTACGGTAAAAGAATTTCCGCTTGCTCGTACAACCACCGTATCACGTCGTATCGCCCGTTTTCTATCCAACTCAGTATACTGGCCGGTAGGACGGATCGACGGTTCGAGCGACGCCGACGGCGACCTAATCCCCAGATGAACGACGACGACGACTCTTCCTCTCCGGTGTTTCCACTTTTATCGTTATCGCGTTCGTCCCCGATATCGTCGTCGTTGTCGTCGTCACTATTCACAGCCTGTATCAAATCGGCGAACGATGGAATATCGAACACCGTCCATTTCGGTAAACGTTTATACATGTGAACCGTCACTATGAAACATATCAACTTTAATCGGAACGGTAACGATTTTTTGTTTCGTACCGCGCATTCGGCGATATTAGTCATCGTACGCGAATCTAATTCTTTCATGATCTTGGCGAAAGTCGTACGTAAACTTGACAATATCGCTAAAGATTTCACTTTGGATTGCATCATATGTTTATTGGACGAGAGTTTCTTCTGATTGGTATTATTATTATTATCGTCGTCGGTATATTGCGGGTGGAGAGTAGTCGACGATCCTTTTCGTACGGCATAATCACGATATAAATAGTCTTCTTTGCTATCTACGTTATCGTTATCGTTTTCTTCGTTGTCGCGTAACGCTGAAGACATACGCCGGCAAAAGTCCGAGCCGAGCGTTACTATCCCGGTAGCTGTCGTATGTTCCGACCGAGACGAATCGTGACCAACGGTAGTGCTAGCAGCAGCAGCAGCAGCAGCAGCAGTAGTAGTAGTAGTAGTAGTAGTAGACGCGGAAAATTGTCTTTTCTTCGTAAGCCATTTTAATCGGGTGCGAACGTCTACGATTCCCCGGATGGCTGCGATGTCACGACACAAGTCACCTTTGGTATATATCTGATTGGAGTAATTACGTTCGACGTTATTGAGCAGAGGTAAAATCGTAGTGGATGTGGTTTGACGAGAAAGAAGATATTCGTTTCTTGGTATCGGTGGAACGTAAGTGGGGTGACTCGATCGTTTCTCGAAAGTCGTCCATCCCAATTGTATCGATGATCGCCTATCGAAAATCGCGTGCACCACTTGACTAACGTCCAGTTCTTCGCTAGTCACTATTTTAGCGTTGATCGCTTTGACGACGATACTTTGTACGATGCAATTGATTCTGGCGAAATTTCTTATATGTTCGTTCTGTCTGGAGTTCGACGATGACAATGATGATGATGACGATGATTCGGTGAAGATCCCGTCTAGGAATACTTCGATATCTTTGTGCGGTTTCTTACCGAGCAGGTCTACACACATCCTGTAATCTTTGATATTCAACGAAATATGACCGGCTGTTTTCGAATCGAAAAAATCTCGTACGTCGTTGTTCTCTTCGATAACCAACGGTACTACCGGCTGCGTCATGACGAATCGCAAAGACGACCGATCGATGTCCGCTTCCATGTCTATCAGAGCACGCATTCCGTCCACCACGGTATCGTAGATCGACACGTCCGCCCGTCCCACTTCTTTTATCGGATATTCTCGCATCAACAACGATTGCGAACCGCCACAAGTGATCTCTCTGAGTTTCAGCACCACGTTAAAGTAAGCCGGAGTTTTTATTTCGTCGTATACGTGATTGGTCCTATACAAGTAATTTCTACCGTGTTTCTGGTCGAACGGTTTGGCATTGAAGATATCTTGCAAAGCGGATTGACTACAACCGATTTTGTCGGTAATAGTTTTGTATGCCGTGTGCACGTTAACGAATTCTGTGCCGTTATACATGTACGGTATGCCGTTCAACGTAAACGGACGCCAATAGTATTTTTTGAACATCGTCAACAGATCTCTATTGACCGTCGTCATTTTTTTGGATTTTTTCGCGTTCTTTTTCTTATCGTTCTGTGGTGGACATTTTCGTTTTCTGCTACTGCTATCGGTCACATTCGAATTCAGTTCTTCGGTCCTGTTTCCGCTAAAACTGTTGAAATTTCCGAAGGTGTCGTTAGCATCGCCGGCCGAATTATTCGATGTCGTCGTAGCACCATCCTTGTCGACGTACAAATAACGAGGAAAATGTGTTTTGAACAATTCGGCCGGTGCCCACAGCGACAACGGATCTCTAGAACTCGCCGTGAATTTGACACAAGCGAATTGGATCACGAACGATATCATAGCGGTGCTGTCGCTAAATTCTGACATCAATTTGTTCATCGTATCTTCCGGTATATAATTATAGTAATATAGGTAGGCTTGCAACTGTGTCGGATGTATGGATGTTTCGTGATGATACATTAAGGACGCACAAAACGAAAACACGTTGTAATTGGTATGTTTCAATTTCGCCAATCCGCTGTTCGTTTCATCGTAACCGATGTCGAATTGGAAAGTCGGAAGATCGTTCGCTCGATCGCGCACCCTCCATCTGTTCTGTCTTTTATCTTTTTTACGACCATACGGTTCGTCTAATTGCTCTTGTCGATTTATGTCGGTCATGATGGATACGTAAGTTCCATAAATATCGCTCAATACACCCGTAATCATGTTCCACTTGATGCACTCGTTAATGAGGATTTTCATTTTCTCCAACTTAACTTGTTCGGTGTATCGTTCGCTTTCGTCGGTTTCATCGTCGCCACCGCCGTCGCCGTCGTCATTGTCGTCGTCATCTCTGCAACCGTCGTCCCCGTTACGACGACCGGAATACCGATGGCTATTCGCGTTCGTTATAATATAATCGAAAAGTACCATAACGTAACGATCCGACAACGTTCTATCGAAATATTCGATCAACAATATTTGCCACATATCTTCGCTGATGATATCACACTCGTAGATCGTATTACGAACGTAACTCAAATCGGTGATCATGCTAAACACACGATTCGTATTTTCGTATCCCTTCTCGTCGGTATACTTGAAATGACCCTCCAATATATCGATATTACCTCGTTTTTCTACAACACGTTCGGGACCGGTGACGGTTACGGTTGGGACGGACGACGATGTAGCGACACCGGCAGCGCCAATAGTCGTTCTAACGCCCTTATTGGCATTTTTCAAGTCTGTTTTCTCGTCGAAATAAGGCAGAGCCACGTCGTGTTTACGTGACATTTCTTCTTCTTCTTCTTCTTCTTCTTCTTTTTCTACGATATCTTCATCGCACGGTGAAACGGTGGTTTGCTCAACTTGTTGTTGTCGTCGTCGTCGTTTCCGCTGACATCTTTCCGTCGTAGTATTCTCGTCGATGGACATCTCGTTCGATATACTCGTGGAATTCGAAGCGATGAGATCGTCGTCGTCGTTATCGTTAGAGTTGGAATATTCGAGATTATGGGACGACATCGACGACATCACTTCTTCGTAATTTTCGACAAACAACCAGCGACAAAAGGTTTTCTTACGATTGATCATTCGATTCGGTGTAATAGTGTATAGAATATCGTCTCGATACGATTCTATCTCTCTGCGATTGCTGTGTATTTCCATACATTCTTTATCGAGAAAATATTTCTTTTGAAATTTGAAACGAAATTCTCCGTCGAAGCCACACCACACGATTTCTTCTTGCGACGAATTACGTTGATATTGAGAACATTTTGTCGCGTCCGTTCCGTCGTTCGTATATTTCAAACTGTAGAATGGGTATACGTATTTTGGGATCGGTGATAAAATATCCACGTCTGTTATATCGTTTTTATCTGCAGATGTGAGCGTGGACGTATCGAAGTTGTACAGGAAAAACGTATCGGCGTGATTTCGACCGTACGGCAGCACGAACGAAGTACACGATTCGTTCAAAAATAAATTTAATTCCTCCGAAGAACTCGTCTTGGCTCGTACTCGATTCAACGTGTGTGTTAATGCGTACAGCAAATGATGGTACATACACCGATCGACGTTCACATCGTGAAATATCATATGAAAGCCATGCGTTTTCCCAACGGTTATAACGACCGTTCCCACGTATCGTATATGTAAAATTTTCTCGAACATTCTTCTCACCACCTCACATATAAATTCCACGTGTTTTTGGGATTCGCACCGCGCCTCTCGAGTCTGTGATTTTTTCTTGCACTCGATACAATCGAAAACGAACACCAATCGATGAACTAGTTCGTACGATATTACGACGCTACAATTATGTGGAACATCGATCGCTCGAATCAGAGTTTCGTAATTTTCGTGGGAAATTGTAAACTTCGTCTTGGCATCGTCCGAAACTATCATATGAATCCGTGCGATTCCACTACTCGTCAGCTCCCCATCGTTCACGTCCAATTGTCGTAATACGCCGTCCAGAAGATATCGCTTATAATCGACTTTCGGGAACTTTTTCAATATACTGTTCAATTTCAACGTTCCAATCGAACAATCGACGACGGTATCACTTGGAGAATTACAGATCGTTTCGTCTTGCGTGTTAGTGTTCGACATGTCGTTAGACAATATTAGCGGTAGAGGTGAAGGTAGGGATGCGACTATCACCAAATTAATTTCGACGATGACGGTTTGTCGTACGTCGGCCTATAACTTTATTTTCGTCGAACGAAAAATTAGCCAACATATGCGATATGCACAGCACAATGAACAATAAACTACTGACCACATAGAATACACAGTTATGTATATTTATAGGTGATCCTAATGATGCGAGCGACGTCGTTGTATCCGCGTCACGGTTATCGTCTTGTAATAGTGACAACATTTCAACGGGCACATCGACGATCGTTCCGTCGTCTTTGTCTACGCGAACTACTCCAGATCCGACTATTCTGTCGTGCTCTCGAAAAATTTCATCAGACGATCGACGTCATCGGGATACATGGCACCGATATTATGTTTACATCGTAACAACCACCAAGTCCAGAACATTTTATACGCCGATTCGTTGGCATACCGCGAACCGTTCCCTTTCGTCATCATCAATTCTAACAGATCATTCCCATCGTCGTCGTAGATATTGTCACGGTACGCGATGAGCGAAGAAACGTCGACGTTCGAATTAGCGTTTGAATTCCTCTTCTTTACCAACCGAAATCTAATCGAATTCGCTTTCAAACGCTCAGACGAGATAATCGAAAATATATTACACCAACGCGAACAACACGGACAGGATATTTCTGGCATTTCTTACTGTTACTAGCGCGTGTGATTCGCACGTAATTCTCGTTCGAAAAACTAATATGTCTCTCGTCATGCACTATATCGTTATCGAGAAACAGTTTTGTCTCGAATGAAATTTGTTGAAACGAAATTCCACCGGTGGATTCATTCGAGCTACAGAAAATTTGAACGTAACTCTCGTTCGAGGAATGAAACAGGTTTGTCTCGAGTGAAATTTGTTGAAACGAAATCTCACCGGTGGATTTCTTCGAGCTACAAAAACTTTGAACGAAACTCTCGTTCGCAAAATGAAATTGTAAAATATTTTCTGATGAACAAACTTTGTCCATCTAGAATCTCTCGTCGAACGATTAGTTGTCGAAACGAAATTCCACCGGTGGATTTCTTCGAGCTACAACAACTTTGAACGAAACTCTCGTTCGCAAAATGAAATTGTAAAATATTTTCTGATGAACAAACTTTGTCCATCTAGAATCTCTCGTCGAACGATTGGTTGTTGGAACGAAATTCCACCGATGGATTTCTTCGAGCTACAAGAACTTTGAACGTAATTCTCGTTCGAGGAATGAAACAGTTTTGTCTCGAATGAAATTTGTTGAAACGAAATCTCACCGGTGGATTTTTTCGAGCTGCGAAATCTTTGAACGAAACTCTCGTTCGCAAAATGAAATCGTAAAATATTCTTTGATGAACAAACTTTGTCCGGTAGAATCTCTCATCGAACAAATTTCTAAACTTATAAGTTCCTCGTCATGCGCACTAGCTTCGTCGAGAAACAGTTTTGTCTCGAATGAAATTTGTTGAAACGAAATCTCAGCGGTGGATTTTTTCGAGCTGCAAAAACTTTGAACGAAACTCTCGTTCGCAAAATGAAATCGTAAAATATTTTCTGATGAACAAACTTTGTCCGCTTAGAATCTCTCGTCGAACGAGTCTCCAAACTTAAAGTTCCTCGTCATGCGCACTAGCTCCGTCGAGAAACAGTTTTGCCTCGAATGAAATTTGTTGAAACGAAATCTCACCGGTGGATTTCTTCGAGCTGCGAAAACTTTTGCAGCAGTGATGACTCACAGTTACGTGACGTATACGTGACGTAGCACGGGGGCAACGAAAATCGTGGAACGCAACTTTCAGCTCTCGCGAGAAGCTAGCGCTAAGTCTAGACAATCAACGGGGCTCCACGTACCCCATAGCACCCCCTGCACCCCTATATATATAATATATATATATATATTATATATATATTATATATATAACCTCCGCGACGGCCTGCTCCTTCTTACTACTACGTTGTTCTTACTCTGGTCAAGGAGGTTTAGGATCGCGGGCGAGAAGCTTGCTGATTATATAGTTAATTTAGGGTCAGCTGAGTGAATACTCGATTCTCATTGGACTAGAGCCGTTCGACGTCACGAAAATCCTAAAATCTACTGATTACTGACGGAAATCACGGTAGAAGGGGTAAAATTTTGATCAGATTCAATTCAGAGTTCCGATAGTCAAGTCGATTGAGGTTAGATTGTACAATATTAAACCCACCCCATCCACAGATGTAGTAATTTCATTAAATACATAGGACATCTATGGTAGATTTGATACTGTACACGTTGATTGGAAGTTCAAGGGAATTCTACCAGATGGCGCTCACCAACTTATTGTGATAAATTGATACAACATATCAACAGATGGCGCTTATCAAGTTGCTATACTCAATCTGTATAGGATGTTCGATAATCGGATTTATCTCGCATTCATATAGATGTCGCTCAGTTAGTTATAACAGTGAAGTTGTATGACAATTCGACAGGTGGCACTTGCTCAATTACTGAAGTTAAATTGAATAACATTCCGATAGATGGCGTTTGATTGAACATTGTGACGAGTCTGTATATCCTTCGACTAGGTGGTTCTTAATTAAATATTACAACGGAGAGATGGCGTTCGTTCAGTCATTATGACAAGTTTGTATATCACCCAACTAGGTGGTGCTCAATTGATTGTTACAACAAACTTGTATGGCAATCAAACAAGTGTTGCTCATTTGGAAACTCCCTGGGACAACATCAATTAACACGGATTTTTTTTTTGATTCGTCACTCGATAGCGGTCGTCGTCAACATTTCAATCGTTCCTATGTTTGAACGTTACTCTCGATTGAAAAATGAAATTGTAAACCATTTTCTCGTGGAGAAATTTCGTCAATTAGATTGTTCACCAGCCAACTCAGGATTTCTAATTCTGTTTTGAAACGCTCATCGTTTGAAACGGAAGATTGTTAACGTATCAACCATTCATATGTCTAAACGTTACTATCGATCGAGGAATGGGATTGTAAAATATTTTATGAAGAACAAACTTTGTCGTCGGTCAAAATTCTCACTTAACGACTTCAACGATTCAGAATTTTGCTACATTACCCATCGCTCGTAACGAATAGTCGTGGTCAACGAATTAGTCGTTTCCCTGTTGAACGTTATTGTCTTTCAGAATTTGAAACTACAAAATATTCGCTGGTGGATGAAATTTGTCGAATTCATTCCTCAGCGACTTTGAATGTTACTCTCGTTCGCAAAATGAAATCGTAAAATATTTTCTGATTAACAAACTTTGTCCGGCTAGAATTTTTCGTCGAACGATTGATGATTGTTGAAACGAAATTCCACCGGTGGATTCCTTCGAGCTACAGAAAATTTGAACGTAACTCTCGTTCGAGGAATGAAACAGTTTTGTCTCGAGTGAAATTTGTTGAAACGAAATCTCACCGGTGGATTTCTTCGAGCTACAAAAACTTTGAACGAAACTCTCGTTCGCAAAATGAAATTGTAAAATATTTTCTGATGAACAAACTTTGTCCATCTAGAATCTCTCGTCGAACGATTGGTTGTTGAAACGAAATTCCACCGGTGGATTTCTTCGAGCTACGAAAACTTTGAACGAAACTCTCGTTCGTAAAATGAAATTGTAAAATATTTTTTGATGAACAAACTTTGTCCATCTAGAATCTCTCGTCGAACGATTGGTTGTTGAAACGAAATTCCACCGGTGGGTTTCTTCGAGCTACAAAAACTTTGAACGAAACTCTCGTTCGCAAAATGAAATCGTAAAATATTTTTTGATGAACCAACGTTGTCCACCTAGAATCTTTCGTCGAACGAGTCTCCAAACTTAAAGTTCCTCGTCATGCGCACTAGCTCCGTCGAGAAACAGTTTTGCCTCGAATGAAATTTGTTGGAACGAAATCTCACCGGTGGATTTCTTCGAACTACAAAAACTTTGAACGAAACTCTCGTTCCAGAAATGAAATCGTTAAATATTTTCTGATGAACAAACTTTGTCCGTCTAGAATCTATCGTCGAATGATTCGTTATTGAAACGAAATTCCACCGATGGATTTCTTCGAGCTACAAGAACTTTGAACGTAATTCTCGTTCGAGGAATGAAACAGTTTTGTCTCGAATGAAATTTGTTAAAACGAAATCTCACCGGTGGATTTCTTCGAACTACAAAAACTTTGAACGAAACTCTCGTTCGCAAAATGAAATCGTAAAATATTTTCTGACCAACAAACTTTGTCCGCTAGAATCTCTCGTGGAACGAATCTCCAAACTTAAAGTTCCTCGTCAAGTACATTAACTCCATCGAGAAACAGTTTTGTCTCGAATGAAATTTGTTGAAACGAAATCTCACCGGTGGATTTTTCGAGCTACAAAAACTTTGAACGAAACTCTCGTTCGCAAAATGAAATCGTAAAATATTTTCTGACCAACAAACTTTGTCCGCTGGAATCTCTCGTGGTGTAATAATCCGGGGGATTATTATTTTTTTTTTTTACGATTGAATCAAAGTAGCGTAAGCATGAGCAAACTCCCGAAAATTAAGCCACTCTAAGTAAACCAGGAATACTTGACACATGAGAGTACAACTCAAATCATTCCGTAGAGTGTAGTTCCGTTTTTACGGGCATTTCAAATCTAAAATTTCTAAATTCCTGACAGGAACAGACTATACATATACATTCTATATTCAACAATTAGAGTTTTATTCAGATTGAAATAATGGAATTCCTGTCTGGCGCCAGAGATACGCCATCTAATACCTTTTACAAGTTGTACGTGATTTTTAAGAATTAGAGCCTTCGAGGCGCTATTCCGCGGACCTTGCACTTTCTACGCATACGGAGTTAATTACTTAGTCAGCAGGGTTTGGAGAAATCATTTTTTGTGGTCACTCACTGCCCCTCGATGTGGGAATACAGGCAACTCTAAATACAGATTTGTGTATTAGTGCAAGGTGCAACGGGATACAACCAACTTCATTGGTCCGTTTGAATTTTAGGTTAGCGAATCAGGAGGCCAATTTCGGGGGGGAGACAAATTATAAAAATGAAAACTCTTTTGCAAGAGCAGTTCCAGTTCTTTTTTTTCGTGCCTTGTTGGGTAAGCTAGTTCATTGTACATATAGCTCAGTCTCTCTCTCAAAGTCAGATCCTTTAATTCTTTTAATTAATATTTTTTAACGTAGTCAATTGATTGTTTTTGTTGTATTACAAGTTACAAGATTTCTAATTTTTGCAACTATATTACTCTTTCGTTATTACTCAAAGTAAATTAAGTCATTCAAATCAATTTGTATCATTCTTATAGTTTATTTTCATTCACCTTAAATCATTTCAAGTACCAGTTCAAGAGAACTTACATTTTACTTTAATATCATTTGCTATTTAGGGAATATTATTTGGTAACTAGAATCTATAATAACCTATAAAAGAAATTGTGGAGAACGTCATTAGTAACTTGATGATAGAAGTCTATAGTAATTTGATATTTTGGAGAATTTGTTGCCTTTAACGTTTAGATAATTTTGATCTGGGTGCGAGAGAGAACTAGCTTCGTGGTGTAATTTATAAAATTAACAAAAAGACGCCGCGTAATACATTTTGTGTAAGCCGTGAAGTGTAAGCTCAAGTGTCTAAGTTACCCTGTGGATTAAGGATTAAGTACTAAGTCAGGGTAAGTCTTTAGAGAAAGCTGTTTAGTCTGTGTTCAAGCTAAAAATTCTGAGGTCATCACCCCGGTAAATGTAAGCATTAATAGGGTATTTTGACTTACTAGAAGTGTATCGATCCATCTGCGAATTTCTCATATTTTATAGTGTATTTAAGGGACCTACTTAGGATAGGTATAATTGGAATCAGTGTTACCGTAATTGTAGGGTCAAAGATATAATTATTTGGGGATAGCTCACTATTCAAAAGTTGCTACAAGGGTAGTTATTATTATTATTAATTTTTATCTGGAAGTTCAAGGGGTCTAAAAACCCCTATTGAGACCCTGATCTTTAAGGACAGGGAGAGTTAGCCATCAGCGGCTAATTTGACAGAAAGTGTTTGAGTTCATCGGGACAACTAGAGTTTCATTGTATTGATTATTTGTTGTGTAATTCACTCGATCTACTGATACATAACGAACCAGGTAGCTGTGGATAAAAACAACAGGGGATCTATTTAGAGAGTCACCCTTCGGGGATCTCAATCTTACTATCAGTGGCCCCTCTGGTTCACTTTATAACCATAGTTACTCCATCAGAGTGGTAGATCCATTTCAGAATTAAGGTTAGCCCCCAAAGAAACAACTCCCTGGCTTCGTTACATCAGGCAAATCAATAATTCACTGATTGATCGGTCTCGATAAAGTCTTATGCAATTTATTATATATTGTTTTTTTATATACTATTCAGATATCTAGCATCAAAATTAAATTGGCTTAATTTAAATTCATTGTTTGTTCTTGTTGGTTATATGACATATTTTTCCCTTTAAGTTTATATGTATGGGACTTAGTATATATACTTATATATACATCCGTGTAATCTTTATTGTTTTATTTTGTATACAATTAACTTTTCTCCAATATACAACTTATACTGTTCTCATTGTTCTTCATTGAAACACCATCCCTTAGATAACCTTGTAGTGGAGGTGAACAATCCTGTCGTGTTTGTCACTCCGAACATCTTCAGCAACGTGAAGCTGTCATACTAGCCTAGTGTATAAATCGGCCAGGAAGGGCCCCGCTACTAAACTATTTATACCAAGTGCTACTGGAGAGGAACTCCTTCGAGTCTAGTTCCGTTCCCTGAACTATTCTCTAAAACATCTGTAAAAGGGGACTGGTGGCAGCTAATTTTAAACCATACTACCAACGACAGGGCACTTCTCGTAGTGTACCCTGCATTCTACTATCTCTGCAACCCTCGAGTTGCATAGAAGGGTAGCTATCATAGCAATAGTTACAATAAGGTTTTCACTCTCCGTAGCCTCATTGGATCCCATAGGGCTTTGACCTGAGGGAACAATAAAAATACATAACCTAGTAATATCTGAGCTGAATTTGGTTTACCTGGCTTGTGTGCAATAACCATATAAATAAGTTTATTCAATTGCTCCCAAATACCAGCCTTTCAGATTATTACATTTGGTGTCGCAGCGGTGATATCTTAGGTTTTTTTTTAAGCCTAAATAACAAGGTGATAATCCACGTCTTCGAAAAATTTAGTAGGGACAGCTTCGGAAATAACAAAACATTTCATTGTTTTGTTTTAAAGTAAGGTTATAACGCAAGGGTAACAACAGTGTGTGGGGTGTCGAGAACATAGAACAGTAAGGTAAATAATTGGGTAGTAGTTCAATAACCCCAGTAAATAGTAGGTCAGATTATTAGAAAGCATATATACACTGAGCGCCTGTGAAATCAGGCATAGCAACTGAGAGTTCGGAAATTATTTATTTCCAATTAGGAAGTTTTGTTTACCATAAATAACAACAAGGTTTAATTAACCTTTCATTTAGGAACCGGATAAGGTTTCCGTATACCTTTTTATTGGAACGGGTTCTTATCGGAAAGGGGTGTGACCATCAGAATAAATAGTAGGTGCTTTAGTTTTAATAGCTTGAAATAAGTGATTACAGCATTGTAGGAGCTTGCAGAGTAGGGCCAAGAGAAAGTGTATGTTATTTTTTTTTTTTTGTGTAATTAGGTCAAGGAACAGTGAACCAGCAAGAGAAGGAGCCGGGTGAATTGAAACAAAAGGTGTCTCTCGTGTATAAGCACTAATTACGTGTTCGAGCAGAAAGATTTTTGATTCTGGGAGTTCTGCGTTTGGAATCTTACATCTTGTTTAATTTTTTTTTATTTTATATTTTTAGTTATTTTTATTTTTTTTTTAATTTGTCTTGTATTACAGGGTCAACCTAAACAGATTAAAAAATTTTTTTTTTTTTTTTTATAGTAACAATTCAAGTCAAAATTTTTTTTTTTCTCTAACTTTCAACGCAGATTAAATTCACCAGTAATATTTTATTCTTGAATTTCCTTTAAATTCAATTTAAAGAAGTAGCCGAAAGCTAACGATAGGTCAATTTTTTTTATTTTTATTTTGAGGTAGTGTCTAGTAAGTACATAGTTGGGTTTTCGGTGGCGGAATCATCAGAGTGAGAGCTACGAAATCCGGATTTCAAATGAATCCTGCAGGTATGCCCGGCCCAGCCCCACTAGCAGCCTCATGGCCAACCATGCCTTTAGGCATGGTCGCTGGGACAGTGGACCCTTTTTCCGGGAAGGACAATGTAAAGGCCTATTTTGCCAAATTAGAGCAAAGGTCCAAACTGGATGGTTGGTCGGAAGAAAATACCTTGAAAATATTAAAATTCCGACTAGAAGGGGAAGCGTACACTTACTTCCAAGCGGATGCCGATTTGGATAATCTGGCATACGACGACTTCCGAGACAAGCTGATAGAGCGCTTCACGCCATTACAAACATCAGGGGAAAGCTTGGCTCAACTGGCCAAGTGCATCCAACGCCACGATGAAACGGTGGCCGAATTTGCCACGCGAATTAAGCATTTTGGGAGGCAGGTCTTGGAGGAGGATCTGATGGATGCAGTGGAAGAGGAAATTCCGGGGTTGAGGAAGAATACTGAGCGGACTATGATCCACCAGTTTAAGCAGGGTTTAAGGAAGGAATTGATGCGGGATATTGGAACAGCATTACTGCGAGAACCCAGCCTCACCCTCAAAAAAGCTGAGGAAATGGCTAGGCAGTCAGAAAGGGTTGAGCTCCAGTTGAGGTCAAGACCCTCAGCTACTCCTAGTCTGGCAGCACCCCAACTGGAAAAGATGCGATGTTATGGGTGCGGGGAAGAAGGGCATTACAAACCCGACTGTCCAAACGAGATCCGAGCTGGAACAACAAGGCAGCCCATCACCTGTTTTAGATGCGGGAAACCAGGCCACATCGCGATAGGTTGCCGCGATTTCGGAACCCGCGATCGTAGGAGGGAACCTGGAGAGGGTAGGAAGCCGAACAACGCTCGCCCATCGGGGCAATCAAGACCAGCTTTAAACTAGCACGACCTTGTCCAGAAGCTCCTAGGAGCAAGGTTGCTAGTGGTGTTGAGGAGCAAGGTGAATGGACGCTGGTTAAGCGTCGGGGGAAAGGGAATGGTAACTTCAGAGTCATACAACCCGCGATGGAGAAAGATACGAGACCCACAACACCCAGGGTAGTAGTCCCTTGTGTAGGAGGCATAGGGTCATTCGGAGGGCCCACTAACTTAAGGGTTCGATTAAACGGACAACAGCGCACTTTATGCATAGACACCGGATCTGCTCTATCTCTTTTAAAGGAGAGTAGCGTACCAAGCGAGGCAGTATCCCTGCCCGGCGCGATTCGCTTGGTAGGCATTTCTGGAAAAGAGATGACCTCTTCCGCCCTGGTCCAATGCCAGGTCGAATATAACAGAAGGCGGCCCCACCTGTTGCAAGACTGGGTGGTGGTTAAAAACCTTCCACTACATGCAGACGGGATTTTGGGCAGAGACTTTCTGACCAAGTGCGGAGCCATCATGGACTACGCTCGTAACACCATTAAGATTAGAGGAATAACTACGCCACTTGTTATGGATATGCCCTATAAACGATCAAGTCAGGTGCTGGTGGCGCAAAAACCAACAACGCCCAGTACGATCGCCACCCCGTGCGCTAAGACAAAGCCTCAACACCCACCGGCTCCTACAACCTCAAACGGAAGGCCATGCAGACCCTCTCATTACTCTGAACCGCCACCGGTAAAGCCAACGTACGCCCAGGTAGCCTCACTTACTCGGCCCAAACCCTCCGTTAGGTCTCCCCCATTGCATAAACCTCCACATATCACGGAAATCAGTAAGGGCGATACCCCGAAAGGCACGCGCAGGAATTCTGAAGCGATACCACCCTCCCCACGGCGATGTCACGTAAGTTTATGGGAAAGGGAATCCATACCTCCTCGAAGTGAAATCGAATGTTGGGGTAAGGTAACAGGACAAAAACCTACGGGAGAATTGGGAATGATTGAGGCCTCGGGTGGAGACCTGGAAGTGGGAGTACTGATCGCCAACGCGGTAGTACCATTCACCAAGAAAGTGAGAATACGTCTCATGAATTTGAACAACTACGCGGTCCGAATAAGGGCAAAGACGGTGTTGGGCACCCTATCTCCTGGGGTGGAAGTTTTAAGCGAGGCTCAGAAGCAGGTCGAACCGGCTCGTCCGGCTCAGTTATGGTGTAGACCAGATTGGGAAGACCGAGAAACAGGGAATTCAGACGCAGTGGATTTGTCTCATCTGCCTAAGGACACCCAAGCCTTAGTGAGAGCTTTTCTCCAAAGATACGACCACATCTTTTGTGGTGAGGACGAGATCCTATCCAGCACGGATAATGTGAAGCATCGAATAATCACCGAAAATGTACCTCCCATCTCAAAAGCCCCTTATCGAGTACCCTTCCATACTAGAGACGAACTGAGAAAGGAAATCGATCGGCTACTGGACGAGAAGATAATAAGGGAATCAAGAAGTCCCTGGAGCGCCCCTGTAGTTATGGTAAGACGGAAGCAGCCCGACGGCTCTATGAAGATCCGCCTTTGCATCGATTATAGGGCTCTTAACGCCGTGACTAAAAGGGACTACTACCCGCTCCCTCTTATAGAAGAGCTACTGGAACAATTCGGAGAGGCCAGTCTGTTCAGCGTGTTTGATGTGGCCTCGGCCTATCATCAAATAAAAATGGAAACTTCGGACATCGAAAAAACGGCTTTCAGCACTATGGACGGTCACTATGAATTTCTGCGTATGCCTTTCGGGTTGTCCAATAGCCCTAGTACTTTTGCTCGGTTTATCAACACCACAATGGCCGGTTTGAACCATCTCATATGCAGCGTATATCTGGACGATATCATCACTTATAGCACCGACGATGTGACCGAACATCTACGACGACTGGCCTTAGTTTTCGATCGCTTAGCGGAAGCCAACATAAAGTTAAAACCTAGTAAGTGTCACATGTTGAAACCAAAGGTAACCTACTTAGGCCACGAAATTTCCAAGGCGGGTGTAAGCCCTTTAACAGACAAAGTGCAAGCTATTAAGGATTTTCCCATTCCCACTAAGGTGAAAGAGGTGCGAGGATTTCTAGGCTTGGTAGGATGGTATCGGAAGTTTATCCCGAACTTCGCTGAGTTAGCGGCCCCACTTACGGAGTTAACAAAGAAGGACGTGAAGTTCATAATCACGGAACAGGTGCTGGGGTCCATTAACAGCTTAAAGGAGGCCTTGACCTCGGAAAGCGTGCTGATCCATCCTAATTTTAAGGAACCGTTCATCCTATCAACGGATGCATCAGGAACAGGGATCGCCGCTGTGCTGAGCCAAAAGGTCGATGGACACGAACGGCCTGTAGCTTTTGCAAGCAGGAAATTGACCGGCGCGGAGACCAGGTACACGGTCACTGAATTAGAATGCCTCGCAGTTGTATTTGGGGTGAAGCAGTATAGATGTTTTCTGTATGGGAAGAAATTTGAGGTGGTAACGGACCACATTTCCCTCAAGTGGCTGTTGTCACTAAAGGATCCCACCTCCAGATTGGGACGGTGGTCGATCTTGCTATCAGAATACGACATAGAGGTCATACATCGGCCGGGGAGGAAGCACGGGAACGTAGACGCATTAAGTCGGGTTTACGAAAGCCCGGACTGGGACTTTGAAATGGACAGATGTCTTAAGGACATAGCAGGAAAGCAGATCGGGGGTAAATCGGTAGATAACGTTGAAGGAGATCTGCTTAAAGCCCCAGAGAAATTCGCTTTGGCTCACTGTGTGAGTGCGGATTTCGGCATGTCCCAGGGAGTTGCACTAAAATTTAGAGAGGCTTATGGAAACACCTATCTGCTGAAGAAACAGAATAAGAAGGTGGGAGAGGTTGCCAGTATGGAAGCCCAAGGGCGCCTCACGTTACATATGGTCACCAAGGACAAAATCTCCGATAAGCCCACGGAACGATCCGTGTTCCAAGCCCTCTGGAACCTTAGGCAGTTATGTTTAGAAAAAGGGGTTTTATGGTTAGCTATGCCACGAATCGCGTGCGGATTAGACGGGTTCGATTGGGGAGTCATCGGGCCAATGATAGAGTGGATGTTCGGTCACACGCCCATTAAGGTCAGGATCTACGGGTTGGACAAGTCGAAGACTGCGGAAGGGACTGGAATATGTCTTACCGCGCAGGATAGGGACAGGTGCTGCGTCCAATTAGTAAGGGATTTAGGGACATGTTTGACGAGCACCGAGTTAGAACCTGTATGGGATGGGGCAGATATAGTGGTAGCCCAGAAAAAGGACCAGTTTTGCGCCAAAGTAGTGAGGGACTTAGACCCCAAGTCAGGTGAGGGTAACGGATACCGATTGTCTCGGAGTAGTGTGTTGTACCAGGTAGCGGACAACGGAACCGAGCGGCTCGTCGTACCTCAGAGTTGGGTACCGAGAGCAATGCACGACTACCACGATGTGGCATACATCGGCCACCCAGGGCAGTATAAGACTTGGCGGCTGATGCGTCAGAGGCTGTTCTGGCCGGAAATGAGGAAAGACATAAGGAGGTACTGCGGAAGATGCCACCGGTGTAACCAACGTAAAACGTCACCTCATTTAGGGAAGGCACCCTTACAAAGATTCACTGAAGTATGCGAGCCTTTCGAGAGGACCGCAATGGACATTGTGGGGCCGTTGGTGAGATCCGATAACGAAAATCGGTACATGCTTACTTTCCAGGACCACTTTACCAAATACATCGAGATAGTGCCAATTCCCGACCAGACAGCAAATACCGTAGCACGGGCGCTAGTAGAACGTGTCGTTCTGCGTCACTCCGCACCGAAGGTCCTCATTTCGGACCAAGGCTCTAATTTTATGTCCGCCGTGATGAAGGAGGTCTGTAAGATACTAGGGATAGAACAGTGTCGCACCTCCCCCTTTCATCCACAGACGAATGGAGGTCTAGAAAGGGCGCACCGAGTGATCAAGGATATCTTGTCCCATTACGTGGGCAAGGACCAGTCAGATTGGGACACGTGGGTACCTTATTTAGCTTTCGCGTATAATACGCAGCTACACACTTCCACCGGATTCAGCCCATTTTTCCTGCTATACGGTCGAGATGCAGTGTTCCCCACGGAATTAGAGAAAAATAGAACACGTTATGATAGTGACGTGAACTATGCGGCCGAGCTTCTGGGAAGATGGAATAAGGTATATCCGGAAGTAAAACGGAACATGGCAGTAGCGGCCGATTATCGAGAGCGGCAATATAACAAGACCGCTAAGCCCCGGAGATGTCGCCTAGGCGACCTGGTCTATGTGAGGGACGAAACGCAGGTGCGAGGCCTCAGCAAAAAGCTGATGAATAAGTGGAAAGGGCCGTTTCGAGTACTGGAGCAAACCGGGCCGGTAAACTATAGGGTTCGATTATTAGGAGCGAGAAAAGATGCCGTGGTGCATATAAATCGAATGAAACCCTATCCAGGGGGTGGGGAACAGGACGAAGAAAAGGAATATACGGAGGAAGAGATCAGGCGAGCTAATGAACAGCTCAGTACGCCTGAAGTGAGTCCCACCGCCGGTGAAAACTCCAGAGTAAGGGACTACATCTATCGATTACCCCATCCCCCGGCAATTTTACCGGGCCCGGCGGAACCTAGACCGGACGTCAGGAGGCAAAATCGGGCACATCAAGACATAACGGACACCCCCATCGCTCTCCGTCGCCCCAAGCGTATTAGGCGACCGCCATCGTGGTACCAAGCTTGCGTCGAGAGGAGATAGGAGGTTCGGAGGGAACATGTCACGCTCGCGCCATCGGAACCAAAAACCAGGCGCGAGATAATAGGGTGAGCTCTTCTGGCTCAGAGGCGTCACGGCCACAACCGGTCAGCCAACGTAGGTAGAATCGTAAATGAGGGCACTCTTTTGTTCCGTTCTCTGGTAGGTCTGAGGGTAAGGATGGATGTTGAATGAGAACACCCCGTTGCGTCTCCGGGTAACAGTTAAATAGTTGAAGAATAGGACGCGGGCTCTACCTTGCCGAGGGGTAAAACCCCCCCGAATAGGGATGGGAGGGTTGTTATAGTTACCCAGATGTCCCATTCCTCTTTATATACCCGGGGATCTGGATGACTATAGCAACAGCGTGAATGTGGTCAGCCCAGGTTGCGAGTTTGAAAGCGCGAATGAATGAGGACCGTATGGTCAGGAGTGTTACCGATTATGGTGGGGCCTAGGTCCGATATACTGTGATTGTCCATCCCCCCTAATCTTCTCGAAACCCCTCCAGGGTTCCAGCGAGGATAACACTCGTGACTATGGGCGTCAGGGATCGAATGAAGCATGTTTTTTTTTTTTTTTTTTGTTTTTAACAGTATGACACTTCAAATATTCCTTATTTGGTTATATTTAGTTCGTTTCGGTTATTCACATACCCACCCTTCCAAAAGCTCAACTCGCCATCTGGGAGGACTCCGTAATCTTCTCAGTCTCGCTCCGATTTAGTATATGTACCGCCGAGGCGAATAAAAGCTATGTGAACGCCGTCTGATAATAATTACTCAGCTCGCCCTCTTGGGGGACTCAGTACTCTTCTCCGCCTCGTTCCATTTTGGTATATGTACCACCGAGGCGAGTTTTTTTTTTTTTTCTCCTTCTTAAGTTCCTTTTTTTTTTTATTCTGTGACTTCCACTTGTGCCCGATCCCCATCAAGTCATCCATCCTGTAGCCGATGGAAATCATTACTGGACACTAGTCCGCAAGACTTCAGTAAAATCAAAGTCGTCATAATTGCCGTCCGTATATGTGAGTCGATGTAGAAATCTAGCTAAATAGTTAATTCAGACTGTCAGAGGATGGGACAAAATAAGAGCAGCCCTTACTATAAGTCCGAAACTCATGCAAACGTGATATAAATCTTCCAGCCTCCGTGGCTGCAGCGACCTGTGAACGGGACCACTGCGCCGGAGGGTAGAGGACCCTAAGGGAGGGATTGATTCCCCCATGTGTTAAGGAGATCACGTATCCCCAGGGGAAGAGAAAGGGAATCGAGAAAGCTCTAGCGGAATGAAAAGTATACACAGACCTTTAGATGGTCGGGAGTCGTATGGGGATTATACCCTTAATTTATTTTTTGTGTTTTTATTATTTTCGTGTTCCGGTGGATGATCAATACCCAAATTTTAGGTATCACTAATACAATGATGGGGGTTTGGGGGTTCAGGTCAGGGTTTAGGTCACACAAAAAAGGGCCTGGTTCTAAATTCTTTTTTTTTGTTTTTGGATTCTCTTCCCATTTTCTCGGGATCTATTTCAGAGTGCCAAAGATGTATCTCGTCCTGGCGATGACGCTCCTAACTCAAATGGGGAATGGATTGATCGTGTACGACTGTGAAGGGGACTCGTTAAACACAACGATGGTTTCACTGAAGACGGTGACTCCCTGTCCGGACCCAGCCACGGAATATAAGGAAGAAGCAGGCCGAATCCAAGTATTACAGCAACGGAATTACGGACAACGATACGTACGCGCCTGCCTGGTAGAGGTCACAAGGACCATCTCGCACTGCGGCATGCACAGTCACTCTTCGGTGGTAACAAATGGATTATCAAGCTACATATTTAAACTAGGAGCGGAAAAATGCAACGAAGCTCATTCGTTCCAATCCTTACGAGTTCATGGTCACATCATAAACAAACTGACATTAAATGGTACTACTTATGCAGCCATGACTCTTTTCGGATCCGTACAAGCGGACGGGTCATGTATAGGCAGTGGATTTTCAGAAGACGGTCAAACATGGGCCTCAGTGGTGGTGTTGGCAAATGTCAAAATTATCCTTCGGGACTATTGGGCCACAGTAAAATTGGAGATAAACGAAATCGCATTAGCCGGAGGTATTGCTTGTAACTACCTGAAGGGATACTGTATGGATTCGACTTATGGCGAAACCACTTGGAATATAGACTTACTAGGGGCTTGCGAGAAGGATTTAGTATCACTGTACGAAGGGGAAGCTCACTTAGTAAGGAGTAAGCAAGGAGACGTATATGTTGTAGTAGAGCGAGCCGACAAAGTGTTCGCGCTAGCTCTCATCTCTCTTACGGAACACTGCGGTCACGAAGTTTGGCAGACCGAACATCCGAAACTACTAGTTAGAAACATCAGCAGCCTACCGCCCACTAAGGCAACGGAAAATATAGAGGTAGCGAATATAGATCTACTATCTTATGTCAACAGCAAGCTCCTCTACATCGAGCAGTCAACCAAGCACAGTTGGGCCAGACTGTATGCCGACACAATTCACCGGAGATGCCTAATACGCCGAGAGATTTGGCAAAATCAGTTGGCCACCGTATTACATGCCCGCGAAGATGTAGGATGGACAATAAAGAAGGAACCGGGATACCTAGGAAAGGTGCTAGGGGAGGTAATCTACCTAGTCCAATGTAAACCCCGACCGGCCGTACTGCGGAGGACCGATCAGTGCTTCAACGAACTCCCTATCACGGTTAACAACCAGAGTAAATTCATGGCACCGTTGACCCACGTCATCCAAAATGTAGCTGTTCAAATAGAATGTAATAGCCTTATGCCACCTTTGTACCAAGTCGAGGGAACCTGGATCGGCCTCTCCCCACTACCACTGACGAGTCTTGTACCACTGACCATTGAGATTGAAGCAGAGGACCAATTGAAGTTCCAACCGATCAAGCTGATTAGCGCAGGGGGACTATACACATCCGAGGACATGAGAAAAAGCCAACGGAACCTGATCTTCGGCATGGAAAGAGATGCAGTCCAAACGATGATAGCGCGACGGGTGTCCGGTATGGAGTCTCTGGACCAAGGGTACAACACTCTCAAACTATTCAGCAAAGAAGAGGTTACCAGTCTCGTCAGGTCCACCATCCGGCAGATATGGGGTTGGTTCGAAAGCATAGGGACCATCATGAACGGGCTGTTGGGCCTATACTGTATATTCCGATTGGTGAAGTTCGTTATTGGTGTCGGCCTAAACGGATGGAGCCTGTACCAGCTATTCGGATGGGGTCTACACCTATTCGCCTGTCTATGGACCACCCTCACCGCCTTCCTAGTCAACCGACATCACGCCCATGGAAGTCCAGGGGATGCAGTTCCATCCGCTCCATCAACCAATGTCATCCCAAGGGAACCAGAAGCAGCTGTAGTTTCCACCACCACAGATTCCACCGCCACCCATGCGATGTATCCAACCCTCCACTGGACAGAACGCGAGGGAAGACGATCAGCAGCCGGTTCGTTGTACGGCAGGTCCATGTCCAGTCTCCACGAGCGTCCTGGTATGTGAAACCATCGAGTGACAGTGCGGGTTAGTGCGTAAAAGTCAATCCGAAAAAAGTGTTGTGACAATATGGAAACAGAAGTAGACTTTCATTGTTTAGCTCTTAAGGATTGTACTGTTGTAGTCATGTGGTAAATCCACGTGAATATGTTGAATAGGATTTAGGTTATTGGGAAGTCCAATCGGACTGATGATCATACATATATTGAGCGTGAAGGTGGGTCTAGTACCCCTAGATTCCCACGCTGGTCAGAACTTGGCAGATGGATCAAAACATACGTATAATACCGGTTGTAGAAAGGAGCTTGGTTCCTTCCGAACCCCGCTCTTTCTTTAAGGTGAGGGTGATGTAATAATCCGGGGGATTATTATTTTTTTTTTTTACGATTGAATCAAAGTAGCGTAAGCATGAGCAAACTCCCGAAAATTAAGCCACTCTAAGTAAACCAGGAATACTTGACACATGAGAGTACAACTCAAATCATTCCGTAGAGTGTAGTTCCGTTTTTACGGGCATTTCAAATCTAAAATTTCTAAATTCCTGACAGGAACAGACTATACATATACATTCTATATTCAACAATTAGAGTTTTATTCAGATTGAAATAATGGAATTCCTGTCTGGCGCCAGAGATACGCCATCTAATACCTTTTACAAGTTGTACGTGATTTTTAAGAATTAGAGCCTTCGAGGCGCTATTCCGCGGACCTTGCACTTTCTACGCATACGGAGTTAATTACTTAGTCAGCAGGGTTTGGAGAAATCATTTTTTGTGGTCACTCACTGCCCCTCGATGTGGGAATACAGGCAACTCTAAATACAGATTTGTGTATTAGTGCAAGGTGCAACGGGATACAACCAACTTCATTGGTCCGTTTGAATTTTAGGTTAGCGAATCAGGAGGCCAATTTCGGGGGGGAGACAAATTATAAAAATGAAAACTCTTTTGCAAGAGCAGTTCCAGTTCTTTTTTTTCGTGCCTTGTTGGGTAAGCTAGTTCATTGTACATATAGCTCAGTCTCTCTCTCAAAGTCAGATCCTTTAATTCTTTTAATTAATATTTTTTAACGTAGTCAATTGATTGTTTTTGTTGTATTACAAGTTACAAGATTTCTAATTTTTGCAACTATATTACTCTTTCGTTATTACTCAAAGTAAATTAAGTCATTCAAATCAATTTGTATCATTCTTATAGTTTATTTTCATTCACCTTAAATCATTTCAAGTACCAGTTCAAGAGAACTTACATTTTACTTTAATATCATTTGCTATTTAGGGAATATTATTTGGTAACTAGAATCTATAATAACCTATAAAAGAAATTGTGGAGAACGTCATTAGTAACTTGATGATAGAAGTCTATAGTAATTTGATATTTTGGAGAATTTGTTGCCTTTAACGTTTAGATAATTTTGATCTGGGTGCGAGAGAGAACTAGCTTCGTGGTGTAATTTATAAAATTAACAAAAAGACGCCGCGTAATACATTTTGTGTAAGCCGTGAAGTGTAAGCTCAAGTGTCTAAGTTACCCTGTGGATTAAGGATTAAGTACTAAGTCAGGGTAAGTCTTTAGAGAAAGCTGTTTAGTCTGTGTTCAAGCTAAAAATTCTGAGGTCATCACCCCGGTAAATGTAAGCATTAATAGGGTATTTTGACTTACTAGAAGTGTATCGATCCATCTGCGAATTTCTCATATTTTATAGTGTATTTAAGGGACCTACTTAGGATAGGTATAATTGGAATCAGTGTTACCGTAATTGTAGGGTCAAAGATATAATTATTTGGGGATAGCTCACTATTCAAAAGTTGCTACAAGGGTAGTTATTATTATTATTAATTTTTATCTGGAAGTTCAAGGGGTCTAAAAACCCCTATTGAGACCCTGATCTTTAAGGACAGGGAGAGTTAGCCATCAGCGGCTAATTTGACAGAAAGTGTTTGAGTTCATCGGGACAACTAGAGTTTCATTGTATTGATTATTTGTTGTGTAATTCACTCGATCTACTGATACATAACGAACCAGGTAGCTGTGGATAAAAACAACAGGGGATCTATTTAGAGAGTCACCCTTCGGGGATCTCAATCTTACTATCAGTGGCCCCTCTGGTTCACTTTATAACCATAGTTACTCCATCAGAGTGGTAGATCCATTTCAGAATTAAGGTTAGCCCCCAAAGAAACAACTCCCTGGCTTCGTTACATCAGGCAAATCAATAATTCACTGATTGATCGGTCTCGATAAAGTCTTATGCAATTTATTATATATTGTTTTTTTATATACTATTCAGATATCTAGCATCAAAATTAAATTGGCTTAATTTAAATTCATTGTTTGTTCTTGTTGGTTATATGACATATTTTTCCCTTTAAGTTTATATGTATGGGACTTAGTATATATACTTATATATACATCCGTGTAATCTTTATTGTTTTATTTTGTATACAATTAACTTTTCTCCAATATACAACTTATACTGTTCTCATTGTTCTTCATTGAAACACCATCCCTTAGATAACCTTGTAGTGGAGGTGAACAATCCTGTCGTGTTTGTCACTCCGAACATCTTCAGCAACGTGAAGCTGTCATACTAGCCTAGTGTATAAATCGGCCAGGAAGGGCCCCGCTACTAAACTATTTATACCAAGTGCTACTGGAGAGGAACTCCTTCGAGTCTAGTTCCGTTCCCTGAACTATTCTCTAAAACATCTGTAAAAGGGGACTGGTGGCAGCTAATTTTAAACCATACTACCAACGACAGGGCACTTCTCGTAGTGTACCCTGCATTCTACTATCTCTGCAACCCTCGAGTTGCATAGAAGGGTAGCTATCATAGCAATAGTTACAATAAGGTTTTCACTCTCCGTAGCCTCATTGGATCCCATAGGGCTTTGACCTGAGGGAACAATAAAAATACATAACCTAGTAATATCTGAGCTGAATTTGGTTTACCTGGCTTGTGTGCAATAACCATATAAATAAGTTTATTCAATTGCTCCCAAATACCAGCCTTTCAGATTATTACAGTGGAACGAATCTCCAAACTTAAAGTTCCTCGTCATGCGCATTAACTCCATCGAGAAACAGTTTTGTCTCGAATGAAATTTGTTGAAACGAAATCTCACCGGTGGATTTCTTCGAGCTGCAAAAACTTTTGCAGCAGTGATGACTTACAGTTACGTGACGTATCACGGGGGCAACGAAAATTGTGGAACGCAACATCCAGCTCTCGCGAGAAGCTAGCGCCAAGTCTAGACAGTCAATGGGGCTCCACGTACCCCCATAGCACCCCCTGCACCCCTGTATATATATATATATATTCATAACCTCCGCGACGGCCTGCTCCTTCTTACTACTACGTTGTTCTTACTCTGGTCAAGGAGGTTTAGGATCGCGGGCGAGAAGCTTGCTGATTATATAGTTAATTTGGGGTCAGCTGAGTGAATACTCGATTCTCATTGGACTAGAGCCAATTGACGTCACAAAAATCCTAAAATCTACTGATTTCTGACGAAAATCACGGTAGAAGGGGTAAAATTTTGATCACATTCGATTCAGAGTTCCGATAGTCAAGTCGATTGAGGTTAGATTGTACAAAATTAAACCCACCCCATCCATAGATTTAGTAATTTCATGATATTCATGAGACATCTATGATAGATTTAATACTGTACACGTTGTTTTGAAGTTCAATGGAACTCTACCAGATGGCGCTTACCAACTTATTGTGATAAATTGATACAACATATCAACAGATGGCGTTTATCAAGTTGTAAAAACATTGTGAGCGTAACTCTCGTTCGAGGAATAAAACAGTTTTGTCCCGAGTGAAATTTGTTGAAACGAAATCCCATCGGTAGATTTCTTCGAGCTGCAAAATCTTTGAACGCGAATCTCGTTCGAGAGATGAAATCGTAAAATATTTTCTGAGGAATAAACTTTGTCCGTCTAAAATCTCTCGTCGATCGAATAGTTGTTGAAACGAAATTCCATCGGTGGATTTTTTGGAGCTGCAAATACTTTGAACGAAACTCTCGTTCATCGAGAAATAGTTTTGTCTCGGATGAAATTTGTTGAACGAAATCTCACCGGTGGATTTCTTCGAGCTACAAAAACTTTAACCCATTAACAGCCAACGTGACCGTCATGAGATACGAATTTCACCCTTATAAACATTTCGAACAAATACGTTCACTAGCGAATATTTTACAGTTTCAATTTCCGAACGATTATAACGTTCAACAAACAAAATTACTCACCGATCAACTTCCACGATTCAATATTCTGCTGCGTGACTCTTCGCTCGGAACGAATTAATTCAGTCGTGTCTCTTTTCGAGCCTAACTCTCGTTTGAAAAATGAGGGTTAACGATACAGTGAAAAAATAAAAAAATATATTAATAAATATAAATTATTTTATTAATAATCAATCGATACATCATATCGCCACTCGCACATCATCATCATGTCGCCTGAGGAATTCGTCGATCTTCTCTGAAAGCCGCATGTACATCATGAGAATGTGGGTGCACATACACGTCTCTGGGCCCGTACGCAGTCTCGGGTTACTCCACACGCACTGTATATAATGTTTATTATTCATTTGTACAAATTTTTTGCTGTAACCGTGGATACGCTGGACCAAATAATCGACGTCTTTCATTTGTCTCACATGTTTCGGGTTCAGATCTTTTTCTACCAAACCCGAACATTCGAATTTTCTTTTTTCTTTTAGAAATAATTTATAGGAATTATTTTCCATGAGATTCTTAACGGAATTCATTTCGATGCTGTATACTACGATTGCAAACTGAATCGTTCGTGACTGGGGAACCTATATATATATATGCAATGCAGCCGTATTCGTTTGTGGTATAGAACATGGTTCTTGAAATATGTCCTTCTGTGTATCAAGGAATGTTTTATTTTTTCGATGTAATTTCACTTCTAACGAACCGTCGAGAAACAGTTTTGTCTCGAGTGAAATTTGTTGAATCCAAATTCCACCGATGGATTTCTTCGATCTGCACAATAAGACTGATGTCCAAAGTAAACGTCTGTCCGTATTCGTGCGAATCGTATCACGGTGATAATAGCGATACGAATGATGACAACGAGGACGACAACAACGATAGAAACAGATACACCCGTGTCTTGGGGAACGAGAAATATGATAAGAAATATAGGAGAAATATCGGTCGTCGCGTTTGTAACGTGTACCCGGTGAAATCTCAGACGAGTAACGGAGAAGAAAATGCATCGATTTTGTATTACCATCGATACGAAGCGACTAAATATAGTGTCGATCCTTCGACGGGGATACCTTTGTTCGAAAGTACAGACGAACAAGTTATAGATTCGATACTAGTTTCTTCGTATTACATGAACACCAATCGATGTGTGATCGAGTCAACGCCGTACGCTTTGCAAGATTATTCGCATATTTTATCGTACGTAGTGAGTAACACGGTCGAATATTGGAACGTCGTGTACAATTTCAAACGATTCTGGTTAGAAAAAGTTGTCAACAAGTTACATTCGAACGTCGGCGGATCTCTCACCGCTCCGAATAAACCGTATATATGGCCGACGAAAAACAGTTCGTTGGACGTACTGATAAACAGAATAACTTCGGACAAATGGCAATTATTGAGACCGATCGAATTCGATACGGAATCGATCCAATTCTATAGTGCTATCCAAAAACTAATGTACGTGCTGTTCTGTAACTCCCTCGATTCGGACGGTATACGAATATCGTATCAACGAAACGGCTCGAGTCGGAAACGTCCTCGTTGCATGAGATGTGGCGACGCGTGTAAGATGTATACGACCGCATCCACGCCGTGCTATAACGTTTTCGGCAAAGGGAATCTAATACATAGCATTTTGTGTACGCCACACGAAGGATGTCTGAACGACGAATGGTGGGCTCTTACCGATGCTTATATCGATTATCGTTGGTTAGCGGCAGCAGAGGATCCCGACGTGGACAAGATCGTCGATAGAGATGTTAATCATGCGAGGGAAACGAACGTTCTTAGGAAATTGAGGTGTCGCTTTGACAAAACCATGCAACGCGATCATATGTAAATTCGCACATCACCGTCGTCCGAACAGGGATGTGGTGGTGGTGGTGATGGTGGTGGTATATATATATATATCGTTATAATGTACAGTCACCGATGTATTCGTTTATTCTTCGTTATGGCTGAAACATTCACTTTTGTCTGCGACGATGATCAAAATACGCTAACGACGACATCATCATCATCGATCGAGAACAATACGATCGAAAGAGACTGCGATAACGTCGTGTCGAGACTACCGAAAGTTGTGAAAGTCTTCTCGTATGAAAATAAAAAATACGGAATTGTAAATTTATGGCGAAACATGCCGGTGGGTGAAAATCGTCCGCGATGTTCTTGCCATTGGAACTATGCAGACGACGTACGATGGTTTTTAGATAAAAATTATGATACGCGTGAAGTAGTGCCGAATTGTGAAATGATGGCGTGTTTGTCGGGGAACGTTAATGCAGAATGTGAATCGTGGTGTACGTTGAACGACGAACAACGAGGATTTGCGAATTTGTTGAATACAATTTCGATCGGTGAATTATATAAACGTGATGATAGTAACGATGACGAAAAAAGAAATATTTCTACTTCGACGTTCCCAACATCTTGTGTAAAACGGGAAGGAATTTTCTTGTTTGACACCAGAACGAAACGACCGAAAACGTTCGACGGGAAATACGTTCTATCCGATACGGATGGCAGTGAAGACGAAGAAATACAGTACAATAGTCGTGCATCGTCTTGTCGCCTTTCGCCGTTCTATTTGTATAACATACAGAATCGCGTTACGGTGGTTCGATTGTACGGATTAGGTGGGACGGGGAAGACCCAATTATTGAAATACGTACAAAAACACGTGAACGGTACTTTTCATTATGTCACTTTGAAACATTTGCTACTGTGCAATTTCTACAAGGATACGTGCAAATATCACGCTGCATATAATGGTGGTTTGGTTCATCAGACGTCGCCAGATTCGATGCACCACTGCGTACAAATGTCAACGCTGGTCAAAACTATCGGACGAAGCGTTAATCAGATGAAATTCACACCGGATACTCGCTACCTAGATTTTTGCGAGTTACTTTTAGAAGAACAACGTCAGTGCAGAAAGAAACGTGTGAAAATGGTTCGACCGAAAAACGACGAATTCTACGTGTGTGTCGTTGACGAATACACGATGATGTCGCCACCCGCTTTCCTCGTCCTACTGAAATTATTGTGCGAATCGTCGCACAATACGATCGTTATTCTGTGCGGTGACGAAAATCAGTGCGGTCCGATCGATTTCGATACGGTGAGCACAGCAAACGAAGACGACGACGACGACGACGTTCTGAACGAACGGAACACCGACGAATACGCAAACGGCGACGATGATGAGGGTAGCCAGGCGACGAGTACGCGGGGCGAACGTCGAACGAATGGAAACGATACAAGATACAAGTTTGTGAACGATGTTCAGGTACAAACGAGGAACGGCCGAGCCTGCGTCGGCGGCGACAACGTTGATTTGACGAAATGCCGCGAACAATTGACTTATAGCGCTTTACCGCCATCTAATGTGATTCTCGCAAAACAATTGTTGGGATCGAATCGAGTGTTTGAATATAAATTGAGTAAGTTGATGCGTTTGTCTGAAGATTCTGAGCTACAACGATTCATCGTCGATATGGATAGAAATAAAGACGCGGACAGTCGGAAGGAATTACTAAAACGTTTCGTGAACGATAACAAAATTAACACTATCAGATCGATCGATATCACGGAACTGGTAGATATGTACGTGAAGATGATCAAACGATGTGAGAACAACGTATCGCGGGACGATTGTGTACCCATTAAGAATTTCAAAGTACCGTTTAGAATTCTTGTCGTTTCGAACAGACAATGTTACGATATAACCCGGGAATTGATCGATTCGCTATTTCGACAATTGTCCAAGCGATTCGACGTAAATATACTAAGCAAATATATCGTTCGTTATCAGTCGTCTGTGCGACAACATTTCACCCATTTAGCGGTGGGATTCTCGTACACTTTGTTGACAAATTTCATGGGAGCTACGAAAATACCGAGTGGTAGCGTATTGAAATTGATAAAACTCGAATACTGGTCGGACGATGGTGAATTGACGAGTATCGTTATGTTGGACGAATCGATCGATCGTTATTATCGCATGTATCCCGGATCGGGAGCGGTAGATAGACGAATCCAATACAACAAAACACCGATCGAGCACGTGGGTTTTCCGATACATCTGAGTTGTATCGAAAATGCATATCAAAGTCAGGGACTGACGATCGAAGAAGACGGCTACCTGGACTGTACCGGTGCCGACGGACAACACATTCATGTTATGGTCACTCGATTCAGAAGTTTGAAGCAGTTCAGATCTATCCTCATTTGATTGTTACGAGTGTGCGAATAAACGTATCAATGAAAAACTTGTTGTTTTATTATCGTTTATTATCATTTATTAGTTTCGAAATAATTGCATTTCATCGTTCAAGAGTCCCATTTTCAGAGGCAAATTGACAAATATTCTTTCGAAATAACTTTCGATCAGGAACGTTTTCTTGGCTAGCGACGACGACGGCATCTCCTCATCGGGATTCCCGTCGGTTTTCGGGTAATCGGCCGTTCCGGTGAACTTGGGCGTTTCTATCAGACCCGCTTCGGATATGACGAATGCCAGCGGACCGACGCCACTTTTTGCCAATCCGTTACGTTTCAACGAATAACCTCCAATTTCGTAACTGATCATCGAAACGAGTTTTACCATATAGTTTGTAATGTCGTCGCTGATATTTTCAAAGTCGGGCTTGTATCGGTCGGTAATGAAACAATATAGAAATATCATCGAATTCATCACGTTCACGTGTTTATCGTTGAAATATGATCGGTTGCTAGTGAAAATTAGACGCAGCTGAGAAGTCGTCACGTCGGGCTCGTAGTCTGTAGTCGTATCGTCGTTCGCCGTTTGCTCTTCCGTTTGTAACGATAAAATTGGCATGGAATATATTCGAAGTAGGAAACTGGTTTCCATTTTCGGTAGAACGTATACGACGAAATAGAAATTCTGTCTAGATGCGATAGCGGCCGGAGGAGTTTCCGACGACGGTTCGACGTTCATCAGACGTACGCACATGGTATACGGAAGGATGTATTCGACGATGTTACGTTTGAAATCGTCGACGGTGCGAATCGTTGACGTTCGCAATAAGAACGACATGTAAATTGTGGCATTTTTCTTCATCGATAATAACATTTCCGTTTTCGCGATGGACATGAATTTTTCGACGGGATCCGTCCAGGCATCGTTCGAGTAGAAATCCGTACTGGTTCCTTCTTCGACGTTGAACAATTTCGGTCGTTTAATGTCGAAATTGTCCTGTTGTCTGGGCTCTAGGAACGTCTTGCACAACAATATACCGAACGGTGTGCCCGGCTCCGGAATCGTGAGATGATAACATTCTCGTATAGTTCTCAATTGGCGTTCGTTTAATATTTTTGATCGAGGTTGTGACCGTCCGTTCGCTTTCAATTGTGTCACGAACGTACACAACGGTAATACCATATCATCGTCGTTCTGGGCATTTTCACGGACGAACCGTCTAGATTCCGAATCTAGCGAGCGGAAAATAACGTTTCCGTACGATCGGTTGTTCGTCATCGTAGATATCACGAGCACACCGAACCGTGTCGATGTTCGTTCTGTCAGACGGAGATATCGATCAACAACTATTGTCTACGGCGATCTCCTCCACCACCACCGCCGTCGCCACCACTACCACCGCAGTCGCCGTTTCCGAATCGGTTTTTTCGTCATCGTCGTTGTTGTTGTCTTTGTTGTTTTCGCTATCGTTATTCGACAATACTTCATTTTCTGTCGATGCGCGTTCACTGTCGTCTATTTGCGGCGTCACGTCGACCGATATTTCGATATCGAACAAATCGTTCAACTTGGATATGGGTGTTGGCGGTTGACACGACGATAACATGAACGACTCGTCGTGACCGTCGCGTTCTTCGACTATTTCATCGTCCCCGGTCGTGACAAATGAACTAGACAACAAATACGGATCGTTCTTCGTATCGTTCTGTGTGATTACGATCGACGGTAACGTAACGAACAAGTTATCGTCGTCATCGTCGTCGTCGTCGTCGTCGTCGCTGCTATCGTTGTCTTTACAACTATCGTTATCTTCATCGGCACGATCATCATCATCATCATCATCATCATCATCATTGTCTCGTTGTGTGACATCAGCGTCGACGATGAATTCTCTGGCACTTCTATGATACGTGAAAGACGACGTTGATAATGATGATGATGATGCCGAAGACAACGAAGGCGACGGTATCGGTGACAATTTACAATGTTCTTTATGGATTATCACCGTTTCGTTAGTCGACGATGACGACGACGACGACGACGACGACTGCGATAACAAAGGTGACGGTATCGGTGACATCAAATCACGTTCTCTATGAATTATTACCGTTTTGTTAGTCGATGATGATGATGACGACGACGACGACGACGTAGACGACGACGAAGATAACGATGGTGGCGAGGAAGGAAACCGCACACCGTCGTCGTAATCATCGTTCTCGTAATTTCGCGTTGCGTTCGTCACGTTAATCGGATTGTTCGTACGAATATCGTTTAATTTATTTCTCCAATCGGTCGTTTCGACTCGCTTGCTCAAAAATTGAGATACGATAATATTATCTTCGTCCGTCGTATTATCAACGGTGTCCGAAGGTGACGCTTGCTGTTGGTCACCGATGTATAAATCGATATTTGTCACCACGAAATCGGCAAAGGACACGATTACGTTCTGAAAAATATTCTTTACGCTATGTTTGAAGATGGAATTGTGAAAATCTGGTTTGTACGTCCCGTTGACCACGTTCAGAATATTATCCAGATATGTCGTGATCTTATCGTCGCCCACAGACACGCCCGACGCGGACAACGATCGTATATAATGCGATTTCGCGATAAACATCGTCACGTCTCGATCTTGAATGGTAGACAAACGATTCTGAAATTTGCTTATGATAGATTGCCAGAAGGGAGAACAGTCCGTCGGTTTTACGTGATCAACAAATTGCATTACGATCCCTTGATAGAACATTTGCTCTCTAGAAAATTTATCGATGTCCTTGCAAAGTAGACATAAATTCGTCACGTCGCTCGACGATCCCTTTTCGATAGCTTTTATCAGGGAAACTTTCAATTCTGCCGGTACGTGACGACAAAGAAGCGCTTGCTTCTGGTCCGATTGATCTACGTACGATCGTAGTACGTTCATTATGGAATAGGAATACGCATCGTCTAGGTTAACGCGATTCAATACACGATCGTTGGCCGATTCGTAACTACGACCGTGCTTGTCTTTGGGAGCCATTACTTACATTAGCAGGGAGCGAAATAAAATAAAACATGTTGAAAATATACTTTTTATTCTTTGCGAACGAACGAATATAGTACACTGCTCAATATACATTTCAATTTTTTACTGTTGTTAGCACAGCACTGTTCAACGTCATACTTCCCATGATTATCCCTACAGCCTAATACGCGGTGGTAATCGTTAAACGTGAAGTGAGTCTTGTCGACGAAATACTGATTGGTAATTTCGACCTTGCGCGACCATATCATACGTTTTCCAGGTAAACGATACAATTCGTACCGAACGAATTTACCGCGTTTGAATCCCATCATGGCACACCATTCGATTTTCGCAAATTCACCACCCACGTCCACCGTAAGTCTGTCGCTGTTGTTGGTGTGAATGTGTCCGTCGAAAAAATCTGTATCGTTTGAATCGCGCCAGCTCACGATGATAGGTTCAGACGTATAGCGACGCGATAAGAACGACCGGTAGATGTTGTCGACAATCACAGCTGGCGATACCTCCTTCGTTTTATCCTCCCACATACCCGAACGTTTATTCGTGATCGTGCGGATATATTGATTCTCTTTGACGGTTTTCAGATTCCCCAATTCTTCCAACTCTGAGATATTCTTTCTGCTGCACAAATTGTACGGCGCCCCGTTCAGATGCGTGGTGTATCCGTCACGCGTCATCGCCAGCGCCAAATATATCGTATTTTTGCCCTGGTTCTGATATTCTGTATCGAGAAAGTAGATGGCATCGACAAGATCCGTATAGCTGTCTTTCTTACACGACTTGAACAATTGTTCCATATCACGATTCCCATTTTCTCCATACAACGCGTCTTGCCACGCTCGAACGTCTTCTTCCTTCTTTGTGTACGAGTCCGACGACCACGTACCGATATCGCCCTCTCTTTTTTTCGTTTCGCATAACACAGCTTCGTCGACGAGATCGCTGTTTTTTTGGATGCACCCTTCCGATCGTGCCTCGCTACGTTTCTCTTTCTCCGTCGTCCTCGTCGCCTCAGATGTATCGATATGCTCGGACTCCTTCAATTTTAATTCTTGGATTATATTTAAAAAACGCTCAATCACTGTACGGTTGGAAATATTCATGATGACGCGGAATACACGATTCGATGTTTCAAAGTCGGATGATACTGATCGAATACTGACTGCTATGTGCCAGCAGCTGCCTTTTATACTGAAAATTGACAAGAATATCGTCAGGTGACTTCACGTAACGTGATACGTTTATATGTGTTATTGTCACGTCTACACGTACATCTAAAAATAGACTGAATAACTTGTTCGTTTATAATTGTTCGACTCGATGTTATCGTTAGTTGAAACGCAGAAAGGTTTTTCGTTGGGTGTAGAGAACAAAAAGTACATATTCGTTAGTGTGTAATATTTATTTTATTGTCTGTCAAATTTCATCAGCGTGGACAGTTGGACGGCTATGTCGCGTAGCAAACTTTCACGATCGACATCTACGACGTGCGTGTGATTCGTGTCATATTCGTAGTAACGTCGTATATCTTTCACGATATCGTATTGATTGACGTTATTATTGTTATCGGTCGATTTTGCGATCAAAACCATCGGACCGGCCAGTAACGACGACCGGCCGTTACGGAATAGATGTTTGCGTAGGGTTAAAATCGGTCGATCGTTGATGCAATCGTACTTTGTGGCGGTCACGTATTGGTCAAACTCGAAGATCGACGACAACGACGACGACGACGACGACGACGATGGTAAACGGTTACGTGCTAGGGAAATTTCTGTTTCGTTGCTGGCATATAAAACGACGTGATTATCGTGGAAATATTCAACGAAATTTTCGCGCTTCAAACGCAGCAACAGATCCACCGCCGACGGGAATATCCTTTTGAATTGATCGGTCAATACCAAACTGACATCCGATATTACGAACGTGACACAAGCGAGAAAACCGCGCTCACCGTGGTGCGTGTTCGGCAAAAACACGTTTGTCGACTTGTCGTTTGTGGTGACGGCGGAATTCTCGTGATCGGCCGTATCGTGTGAAGGACGAGTCGATAAAGTCGAATGAATTCGACCGGTCTTGCTGTGACGTTGTTTTTTGTACATGCCGTTTTTTTTATCGTTAAAAAATTTTACGGAACGAGCGTGGCGTAATACCGATTTGTTTTTATTCTCTGTCGTCGTGGACGCCATCGATGTCGAACGGTGAACGTTCGAGGGTGAACGAGAGTGAGATGGAGATGGTAATAAGATTATTTTGTCCATGTCTTACCACCCATTACTTTTATAAAATCCAGTCACCCGGTAGGGGTTTTTTCGGCAATGTGGACTGCAACTGCGTATTATCTGGTAACGGTAACGGTAACGGTTCGGGATCGGGTCTAACTAACTGGAATTTGGGCGTACATTTTTTCAGATCCTCGTTCGATATGAGACTGGTGTTCGTCAGATCGATCATCGCCGTTCCTAAATTACTTAGCACCATCGGTAGAACGACCGATCGCGTATCGTGACTAACACCCCCCAATTTAGCGTAAGTCATCAAATGTTGACGTGGAATCGTGGGTATTTCGTTAGTGGCAACACCACCACCACCACCACCACCACCACCACTGCTATTTTGTTAGCCTCCGATAACTGGGGCGTATATTATGGGCCCGCAAATCGCGAAAACTCCGACGTTGACTTTTTTATTCGTCAATTGAATCATCGTAACGTTGGCGGGATCGGAAAACGATTGAGTTTTGTCTTCTAGCACGACCGCAGACGTGGGCAATATCAATAACAGCGGTGTATCGAATATCGTCAATTGATCTACCGTTACGAACGAAACGGTATGTTTATCGCTGCCTTCCGATTGATCTATCAATTGATACATAGTTTTGGGATTTAATCCTCGTACCCACGCCATCTGATTCGCTATCCATTGATTGCGTATTATCGTGAATATCGGCGATTCGGTGCAAGTGATCATCGCCAATAGCCCCTTGGCCATCGCTTCCGCTTCGTCCGTTTTTGTCGTCTGGCCGAAACACGAACTCATCAACGAAATAATCTTTTCCTTGTTCTTCGTCAAATCTTTACGACTTATGGATCGTACGATCGGTGCTATGGGAAGCGTAGCTTTAGGTAGCACGTTCGTAAAATACGGCGTCACCTTGTCGTGATAGGTTTTCGACGAACCGTCGTTAACGTTATCCAGTACGCGACTCGATACGCGACAAAAACCGATGTTCATACATTGCCAATGATAGGTGCATATGCCGCCGTATACTAGACCGGCACACGACGTTCCCTTGAAATTTACGGCGAACCTGAACAGACATATCGCTTCGTACGTTCTCAGAGATCGTTTGATTTCGATCAGTTCGACGTTGCGTGTCACGTTACTCAGCAGCATATCTACCATGTATACGTGATCGTTGTACCAGTTTGGGTGACCCATTGGTGTTGCGGGTGGATCGCGGTTATCTTCTTCCATAGGAACCTCATCGCCAGGAAGGCTCGGTTCTGTGTCGGTGTCTCCGTCTTCGTCGTCGATAAGTTTATCTAAGCCGTTGCGTAAGTCGGGTTCGTACGAACGCGTAAGTACTCCTGAACGCATCGTCATGTCTTCCTCTTATATGAACGAAAATCGTCCAAGGTCCGTTCTCAATTTACCACCGTTATTGTTCCGATCTGAAATTCAATTGTTACTAGAAGAGATTCTCGTGCGTACGTTCGATTTGCGTATGGAATTGAGAAAAATCGAAGGAACCACTCGACGACCGGAATTCATCATGGAACTACTCGACGATCTGGGAAAACGAGGCGTATCGTACACGTTACGAAGGGGTGACAAACTGATAGATCTATCCGGAGGGTTTCATTTCAAACTGTTATCGAGAGAGAGAGAGAGAGAGAGAGAGAGAGAGAGAGAGAGAGAGAGAGAGAGAGAGAGAGATAGAGAAAGGAAGAGAGAATCGAAGCGGTCCTTTGAAATAATTATCATGCCTTATAAAATTAAAGAGTATCGACGATTGTAATGTAGCGTTTTTATTCGTATCCTACAACCACCACTTTTTATATTCCTCTCATAGTTGAGCGTGCAAGTCTCGATAATCTCCGTACGGATTCAGATATCGTAATTTGGCGTCGTGAAGTCGGTCGTGTTTCGATCGTATTAAACTGTGAATTTCGACAAGAAAATTATCGATCGGAGCGTCGACTTTCAATTTGCGATACTCGAACGTCGATCGAATACTTTCGAAGTGTGCTCTACACAAGTCGCACTTGATGAACAAGCCGAAATTGTGAAACAGTTCTTTCAGGGAGGCGGCCGCGGCACGAAAATCGTCATAAGCGTTGGCGAATTTTCCCGCGGTCAAATGGAACCATAACCAATAGAACGGACCGAGGTTCGTCCAGAATTGTAACAACTCGTCGGGGCATAATTCCGTTTGGAATTTATTCACGTTCAAATTTATTCCCTGGCGCCGTGCTTGTGTGATGCTCTGTTCGTATAGAGAGTCGAACAGATCGCGTATCTTAGCGACCATGATATTTTTACTATCGATCTGAAACTTTCGCATTTCGTACAGTTTGTCTCGCGCGTTCGTTTCGGACGACGCGACGCTCGTGGCAGTTTCGTCATCTTCGTCATTAACGCCCGACGCGAATAACATCGCGTACATCTGATCCGATTGATTGATCAAATAATGATTGATATCGTTCAATCTCAAGTCTAGTATTTTCGTGTCCATGGTGTAACCGGCAAAGTCCGTACTAGCGGAAAATGCTAACGCGACGAACGTGTAGAACAACTTATCGATATTCGAATTTAGCGTTCGTTCGATCGTTTTCAATTTCAGAAATTCCTCCTTGGAAATTTCGTTATAGTTGTGTAGTAAGTGCAAAGGCAAATTGACGAAGCCGATTTTCTGATAGATAATTTGCTTGGCCACCGCAATCGTAACGTCCCAATAAAAACGACGTTTATCGTTGTGCTGGATGACTCTCTCGTAGTAAACTTCCAACATGTTTGCCCACAAACGGTCCCACGTAGGATCGCTGCCTACGTTCATCGTGCCATGTATCGTAGCGCCTATAAACGAATCGTTCGGCCCGTAACGTTGCAACACGTCTCGCAGAGACATTATCATTATTATTATTATTATCGGAATTTCTATTTCCGATCATCTCTTATCTATACGTGTATCGGAACGTATTTCAGTTGGGGAGCAAGGAACGAATAAAGGAAGGAATAAAGGAAAAAAGAAATAACAACAACAACAACAACAATGATAGATACCGTTGATAATATATTAAAGAACCAAAATACGATCGTATAACATTCGAATAATATACGTTCGACAATAATTCGTTATAAACCGATTTCACTTGGCAATTGATAATTACGAGTCTATCGTCGTGGATCCGTTCGCCGCTCTGCTGCTCGTCAGTCGTAACCAATTGCCTGTAGTCTTTTCCGTTGCGAATGTGTTTTATCAACGCGTAAATACAATAGGTAGCATATTTTTCGCGTGTATTATTCCGTTCTGTTCCGTGGCACTGCGATAGATCACCGTTATCGGTAATCGTATAATTCAAACAGTTTCCCCTCGACGGTATCGATAAACGTATATTAACCCATTCGTCGTCATTTCGCGTAGTAGTCTTCGTCGTCGTCGTCGAATTATTTTTGTCGCCGACGTATTTATTAAAACTCGCAACATTCCCGTTTTCGCTGCCGATGTTCGTTTTTATTTTTCGTTTTTGATTCTTCCTAGCTACCGTCGCTTGCGTCGTTGTCATCGTCGTCGTCGTCGTCGATTTTATGCCCATTTTATTGTTGCACGATTTATCGTACGTCACGATAATATTATAATCTTTGTTGATGTGTCTGAAAGATTCGAGTGTGCTAAAGAGATTACCGTCTTTGCCGTGGCTCTTGCGACCGCCGCCGCTACCACTGCCGTTGTAACTATCTACGTAGAACAGTTGCGATGAGTATCCCATACCACATAGATAACGTAGTACGTAATATTCCCATTTGTCGTATACACTTTCGAACAAAACGTTCACGACAGGAATCAGAAAATTATTGCGATCTTCGAACGTTTGCTTGAAATCTGTCAAATCTGTGTCGATATTTTTATCGTGAACGACGATATGCCTGGAGCGACGATTGCTATCGATGTCGGTAATGATGTCACCACCATCGTAACGATGTTCGATAGTGTTCTTTATCGCGGTTTTTGATGGCACAGTTACTCCGGTTCGTAGGAAATTATCTATCGTGTGGTTCAAAGTCGAAGTCGTTTGTGTCGTTACAACGTCAGTTCTCTCCATCGATAGCGATTGCAATACACGACCGAACAGCGATTTGTTTCCACCGGCATTCGCAGTCCCGGCGATTTTCTGTTTACACGACACGGATAGCTTTTTCGCGGGTGCTCTCATCAATTGACGACGTGGTTTCGTTGGTTTTCCAGATCGGCCGTGTGCCGTCGCCATAGTTGCCTTGGAACCACTCGTTTTCAGCTTGGAATCGTGTCTGAAACGACTTGTATTACTGCCATCGATGTCGTCAACGATGCCGTTCCCCTCGGTAATATTAACTATGGTTGCCAACGTGTACGCCGTATTGGCGACGTCTTTTGTTGTAGTCTTCATAACTGTCCGATATCGAATTGTCGTCGTTGTTGTTGTTGTTGTTGTTGATCCTATTATCGATCGTGACTGTAACTGGCAGTTGTCTCCCGTGAGAATCGTATTTCCCTCGAAGATCGGCACTCGAAGACAACGACGAAGCAGAAGAAGACGTGTGAATTCTTGAATTTTTCGGACTGAACACGTCCAATAAACCGAATTTATAAAACGACGACGTACCCTCTTGTTGTGAGTTTCTACGGTTCCATATAGACAAGCGCGTATCGATCAATAATGATTTGGTGATCGAGATGAGAATTTTATCCGTATATAATAATGTGAGAAATTCGAGTATTTCTTTTATACGTGTATGTTTGTACCCAGCGGTTATTGACGTCGTCAGAAGGTCTCTCGTTAATATCGTGAAGATCGGTAGAATCGAAGAACGGATTCGATGGACGACGTTGCGAGTGGGCACGTTTCGTTCCAAGTCTCTCTGTCGCTGGTGGTTGTGGTGATATGACGGTGGTAGTAGCAGCAGCGGCGGCGACGGTCGGTTTGACGGTTCTATTAGCGTTCGTCGTCAACGATCGTAGAATTTTTTTAACCTCCGTACTGATGGGGTCTGAGAAACACCGAGTTCTGCCGTCGTCGTCGTGGGCGCTCGTGGTGTTACCGTTTCTATGCTGTTGTAGAGTACAATGTGCTCCACCGGTACCGGGTCGATCTTTAAATATCACATTCGTGTCACCGTGTAGAGACTCTCGATCAACGTATAATAGGAAAAATATCAATAATTCGAATTCTTTCATGTCGACGATCAACTGTAGAACGTTAACGGTGGTAGCGTTCACGTTGTTCGAGTTACCGGTTTCCCTACGTTTACTTCCGATTCCATCGGCTGTCATCGAGGACGACGATATCGCCGATATAGAACCCAAGTCGTAATTGTTTACTAGCGATTGCGTGTCACGTCGAAAATTACATCGCTCTCGTGCGATATTCTGATCTATCGTACGTTCCGTCAATATGTCACGCTCTACGCTAATCGTATCTCTCCGATCTTCGTTGTCCGATCCGCCGCCGAATAAAACAGGCAAATCGTAATCTTCCCCAGATCTTTTACTCGAATCGGAAGCATCCGTCATCATTTTCTCTATCATTCGCTGATACTCATCGAATTTTGCGACGAATCGATCTCGTCCTGCGTCACACAAAGACGACGACGCGTTTTTACGCGCATCACCGTTATCGTTGTGGTCTTCGTCGACATCGTCGTCGTCGGCTTCGTCTAGATTCATCGGAAGCGTCACGTTATCCTTAGTAATTTTTGGTATTTCGTTTTCTACTACGAATCCCAATAACCATTCGTTACAAGTACAGAAAATATCAGCGTTTAGTATCTTCACCGAATCGATATAGGAACAATCGCCTTGTTCCGTTGTCAAAAATATTCGTAAACCCGTGCTGATACACTCGACGATAGCGTGCATCAGATCTATAGGTTTCTCGATTTTATGTATTATATTTTTGTATCGCGATACCAGCCATTTGGTCACCATCGTCCGATCTACTACGAAATCGTCGGCCGATACAGTGCCTAAGCGAATTAATACGTCGTCTATCAGACGTTTTCCACGTTGAGCGTCTTCCCGTTCGTTTACGGAATTCAACAAACCGTATGACGGTCGTTCGTTATTGTCGCGCGACAGAAACGTTTCGGCGGCGGTAACGGGTCGTTGTAACGGGCACGAAGATTCCGACCGCTCGACAAATAATGAAACGTCGTTCTCCGTGAAAGATGTTGCTGCTGCTGCTGTTATAGACAGAGGTGGCAATTCTATATGAGAATTTCGCGCGACGGTATCGGGAGACGTAACGGGTCCGACGTCGGCGTAGACTTTGTCGTCGAAGTCGTTAACGTCGATTTGCGATAACATCCTATATCGCGGCTCTTACTTTTTGGACGACTTTTTTTTTGCCCCGTCACCGGCGACGTTATCGGTTAGAACATCGTCGGGCGGTGGTAGTACGTAATATTTACATAAACGCGTATTGCACAACGTGAACGAATCCAATTCTTCGCTATCGGCGTCGTTTCCGTTCGTCGCGGTAACTACGACGCCGTCATCTTTTTGTATTATGTTGATACGTCGGCATACGTTGGCGAACGAATTCGTTTGTTGACGTTCCAGCTCACGAATTTTACCCGCGTGTAATCCGTGTTTGGCTATTACGTTGCCATAGACGACGAGACGTTTCGTAGATCTGACACCACCACCACCAACACCATTATCGTTAGAAGGACATTGCGAAGACGACGACGACGACGAATCGATAAAATAAATACTGGGGAAATTTACATCGGATATAACGTGTTTGACGATTTTCATATTGGCACCGGAATCGATCGTATATCGACCGTTCGGTAGACGACGCCCCACGAAACCGATGATCCTATCCAAACTCGCATTGAACAATGGCAGACCGAACGGTAGATCGACGTTTCCGTAAAATGTACATTGTACGGCAACTTTCACGATATTATTATATAAACTGACTACTACCGCTTTGATACCACCGTCTACCGTAACCTGAACCCACGTATCCCCGATGGGGATATAAAACACGTCGTTATCCACCATCATACATGTCGGTATGGAAGTTATCGATTGAGTTTGTACGTGTTTGAAATGATTACGCTTCGATCCGCTTATATCGTGATTGAATCGTATAGGTAATCTGACAATTTTCTTGTTAATGTACGAAGTACATTCGAATAAGTCAGACGACGACGACGATAACGATGACAAGTGACCGTTGCTAACATTGATAGGTACTTCGATTTCTCTGATGGTCCACTTGAAGTCGCCGTACACGTATTCCGCCCGATCGATCCAATCGGCGGACGTGATAAAATTCATAAATGTATATGTAGATTTATCTCTCATCGTTATTTTCGACATGTTTCTCAAAGATATCTTATAAGTAAACTATACAGGGAGAGCGCGAGGTCGGAATACATAGAGTATGTCGTCGTCGTCGTCCTCGTCGTCATCATCAACTTTCGTCTCGTTCGATACGTTCATGAACGGATTGAAATATCTGTTCGATATGATTCTAGTCAAAACTGCACCGACCGTTATCGATGAAACAAAAATCAAGGAACAGATCGATCGATATATCGACGACATGTTAGACGACACGGGCCAGTGGAAAGATTTCATTCGCACTTATTTCGAAGAGCTGTTCGATCGCATACTCGACAGCGGTATACGACAGATCGAATCGTACAAAAAATCGAATGGCGCCTTACATCTCGTTCACATATTCCCTAGATTCTATCACAAGTTCGTAGAAGAAGTGGCAGAATACGCTTATCTGCTCGAAACGAACAAGCATCATCCCGAACGCTACGCCCAGACTCTATCCAATCTAACCAAGTATGTCATCGACTATACCGTTTTTCTCCATGGCATGTATGTCACAAACGACGTTCGATGTATTTGCAAAAACACATTTGTGAACGGCAACGACGACAATAACGAACACGCCACGAGCCCAGATGAATATTACGGCAACGTAACGTTCGTTTCTGAAGCACAACGAAACGAAATCGTCACACAATATACAATACCTGGGACTGTTATTATCGATAAATTGTGTGCAATATATAATGAAAAGGAATAAAAATCCGATATGTAAACAATTTTTTATTTCATATCTAGAGCAATACAAATATAAGTGTTAATCGTTTAACGAGAAAAGTTCACAAACAGCCCGATATATTCGTCGAAAACAAGACGTGTCACATGAAAACAAGTTGTCGTTGGTCATGTACTCGCTGATCGTCAGGCTTCGAATATCGTGGTATTTGAACGGGTTTTGTATTGGGATCGAAAACATATTTGTAGTTTTTCGCTTGAACGGGGTCGCACTGTAGCACAAATACCACAAATTCATTTCTATCAACTGTTTTGTATCGATATAATTTTTAACCGCATAATCACTTTCCACCGGTTCGGTTTTTCCTAACCAAAGCTCGTCTTGAAACGAGGCCCAAACATCAAAAAACATATTTTTGTTAGCATTCGTCCCAGTATCGAATACTCTAACGTTCAGCAAAGAACAGTACACATACGCCACGATGAACGTCAAAGCTATCGTCCAGTCGTGCGGCGACAACTCCGACGACGACTCGTCACCGGTCCCGAACATAATTCCGGCCACGTCACGTAACTGTCCCCGTAGCTCATCGTCCGGTACAGAAAACGACCCAATTTCAACCATCACTGCTTTCATGCTGTACGTGTAGATCGTATTGACGGGAGGACAGTAATAATTTCCATACAAATTCAAATAATATACCATCAACAAACGTTGTAACGGGAACGCCATCGTCCAGTTGATGAGCTTCGACGCAGCACGCTTGTCGTCGTCATTTTCGTCGTTCGCTTCCGACCAAATACAACGTATCGTTCGATGAGGCATGCCAAACGCACCCACCACGACATCGTACTCGTTCGCCACGACGTACGCTCGGTCGGGGTTGTCCAGCCAAATTTGACGAAGACATTTCCACTCGCTTTCGCCCATCGTTTGCGATCGATCGTAATGGACAACGAACTCGTACGACATGTCGGCCTTGAACTGGCTGACCACGTCAAAAAACGCATCCTCGATTCGATTCCGCACTCGGTTCGACACAACTTTGTTATAGAATTTTCTAGTTTGGGTCGATCTGATTTTACCGGTCGGTGGACGTCTATCGGCGCCAATATAAATTTTCCTAACATATCGTAAAAATCCCATTGGCAAATTAGCTAATACCTTCCGTCGAAATACCTCGACAGCAATCGCAGTGAACGACAATTCTTCTTCACATCTTCTGAAAGCCAACTGCTTCTGATACGTATCATCGTATGAGCGACGTTTGATTTCGTCTTTCTTCTGTATCACGGCGTATCGCAGCGCGTCGTGCAGGATACCGGTAATGTCGATGTAAAGACATTTTTTTGTAAGCGGATCGATATCGATTTTGTCGTTCCAATCTTCGAACACGAAATCGCCGATCGCATCCAAAATATACTTTAGTGTATCAACTCCCATACTGCACGTTTCGATATTAGACACATACGACTCGACTAACTGAACGATGAATTACGACTGACTGGATGAGCAGTAGAACTCTAATTTATATATACGGTATTCCGACGTACTCCCGGAATATTCGGTAATCACAAGTACATTTACAACGAGAAACAGAGCTGATATAACAATCCCAATTTGTTCCATATTTTATTAACGCTCCCAATGTGAACAGGGAAATGAACATATCAAAACAACGCAAAAAATATTCATAACTACGACGGAGATGGGGAAAAAATGAAAATATCGTTTACAACATTATTTCCTTTATTATGTCTTAAATGTTCCATATACATTTCGAGTCACACGAGAAGAGCGACCGTTTATCCGTACAATTGAACGTTATTTTGGTTCTCGGATCGTCGTACCGGAACGGCTCTTTCATAGGGATGGAAAACATATTACTTCTATCGTGAACTGTAGCGACGGTGTCTCCAGTGGTACCGTCGCCACCACCGCATTGTTTGAAGGGATTCACGCAATAACACAGATACCATAAACACATGATTACGATATTTTTGCGATGAACGTGTACGCTGGAATCGTTCAAGTCTAACATGTCGGGTTTTTCTTTCGATAGATGCTGTTCTCGCAATTCGTCTCGGAACGAAGTCCATACGTCCAAAAACTTTGCTCTTTTGATAGATTGAGGGCAAAAAAATGGCAAATTCAATAGGTAACAATAAACGTACGCAATGACGAACGTCAAAGTCAACACCCACTCGACCGACGACGGTGATGATGATGATGATGATGATGATGATGATTCGGTCGTGTCGAACAGAATGCGGGCCACGTCGCATAGATTATTCAGTAATACTTCGTCGGGAATGGAAAAATTCTCTATATCGTTGAGAACTCTTTTAATATTTGCCGTCGTTGTTACCAAACCCGGAACGTAATCGTTTCCGTACACGTTCAAAAATGACACGATCAACAGGCGTTTTAGAGGATCCGACGACGTCCAATTGATAAGTCTCGAATGAGGATCGTAATCGCCAGATTCTTTCGGCGGTTTCGGCCAAATACAACGTATCTTTCTTCGAGGCATACAAAAAGCACCCACCACTACATCGTAGTCGTTCGCAATGACGTATGCTCGGTCGGGGTTATCTAACCAAATTTCACGGAGGCATTTCATTTCGCCTTCACCTATAGTATCCAGCCGATCCTATTTCACGACAGCCTTACCTTTCACGTATCTTCGGATCAATTCGAAAAATTCATCAGATACTTGATCTCGAACACGGTTTGGTACGGCTACACGATTCAGACGACGTTTTTGCTGTGTTCTGTATTTGGCTATTGGCGCACCGTTGTCGGCCGCGATGTAGATTTTGGTGACATTATCGAGGAAATCTGTAGGTACGATAGGAAATATCTTGTTCAGTATAACGTCGGTTGCCACGTCTATACAACGACATTGGTCTATCGTTTCTTCGATATCTATCGTTGGTTCGTTAACGTAATTTTCCCGTCGCTCTTGCAATTCTTGCCGTATAGCCGATATCACGGTTCCGTATAGCATACCGGTAACATCGATGTAAATACATCTCATCGTCTTCGAACTGCAGTCCCGATTCACGTTCCATTCTTGGTAGATGTCATCACCCATCGCATTCAAGAGGTCTCTCACTTGAGGAACGCCCATTGTTGGATAATTAACGAGACTGCACACCGGCGATCAGACTTTGACTGATCCAAACGGACGGGAAACTTTCTATTTATCCCAAGTTTGGGTCGATTTCGTCGTTGGTCGAATCGACGACAGCACAACACCCCGTACTATTATAAGTAGTATAATGTCGACATCGAACGTCAAACAAGAAGGTGAAAGTCGATCGTCGTCGTCGTCATCTTCCGATTCGCAACAACAACAATCACGAACGACCGCGTCGTCGTCGTCGTCGTTGTCGTCGTCGCTCGATAATATAGGAGATGTATATCGATATATATTCGCACCCATGTCGAATAAAGAGATAACTTCCTTGAAAATTATCGTTAGCGTAACGGTCGCTTGTGCGATGTCGTTTTTCGTTCCGGATCTCATTTCGAAATTGTTCGTTGTCACGTTGATCGTGTTTATTTGTATTTTTATATCGACCGTAATGTGGACATTCGTAGAATTGCCCAATTACAAACGAAAACAATTTTGTACACGTATAAAAGATATTCTCAAGTATGCGTTACGGTCGTATCTATTGGATTCGCCGCTGACAACACAACAACAAGCATCGTCTTCGTCGATCAAGACCGCACCACCAGATGATAGAGCGTCCGGCGGCGATACTCCGTCGATTCATAAATTTTAAATTGATAAGACGCGACTTTGGATGATATCACCGACGCATTACTATAAATTGTCAAAGATCGAAGATAAGTTGGAAACCATTTATTTGAGAGGTATTCACGTAAATAAAATTTATATGATCAGATCGTTTTTTATTCGCGATCCCGGAAACGGTTTATTCCCGAGATACGTGGGAATATTCGAAAGAAATCACGTGTACGCCGCCGTTATGCGATACACTCCGTACGGAGAATACTGTCCGTTTTTTGCGGACACGATTTCGGACGTGGACGTCGTTTGTTATCGGAGACCGTTCGATTTTTCCGCACGATATCGCGATTACGACGACGATAACATAAGGAACGTATACGTCGAAGTTATATTGCCATTTTTACCGAAGCTTTCGATTTTACGCCGGTTGAACGTAATCGGCGTGTCGACAAATTATTCTATCGACAACGGCCTGTACACGCTCGTATTCGTCGAACATTATAACTCGAAATGTATAAAAGAAGTATTACGATCCATCGTGTCGAACGTGCGACATCACTTGCCCGACATACCGATGATCGTTTCGAACGTCCATCTGGCTTACTGGTTTCTGCGTTGAGTCCCCTCACGACAGTAAGACGTATTACGGACGATGTATTCATCGTGGATTTCATCGATAATATCGACAATATATGCATACTTTCAAACGAGCGTACGTTGCGACAGAGAGTCCAACGAAGCGTTCGGACAAGCTAAATCCGAATCTTCAAAGTGTTGCATCTGCTGGGAAAATATGCGACCGAACGGCGGCATCGACGTATACGCCGATTCGTCTTTTCCCACGTGGAAACTCAAACTCGTCACTCAATGTAAACACGCTAACGATTGTCACGATATTTGTCTGTGGCATTGGGCCATTCGACAATTGGCAGAATCTAACGAATTCGAGGATTATACACACGGAGAAATTATGATCAAACGATCGCTGTTTAGTGGAGCTTTTTCTTGTCCTATATGTAGATCGAATATGTATTTCTGAACATCGTCTACATGTAAAACTAGTTCCGTATCTGCTACAATTTCTTCAGTTCGAGATGAACACAATTCACTATCTCGCGCCCCACCGAGCGTGGCGAATTACTATATAAATATTTCGTGGATATGCCAGCCGTCATATATCGTTCGAACGTCGTGGTAAGAAAATCGAGTAATATAGTATCGAGTAAAAGTAATCGAATAAAATGTCGACCGAGCAACATTTCCGTATGAAATTTAGAAGACTAGCAGATAACACGTGGGTCAGTTCCATCGTAACTATCGACAACGAGGCGACCGCTAAACGTATATCGGATGTGACAAATCAACTGGACTATTTGGTGCAACAATTCGAGAGGTTTACTTCGTACGATCCACACCAGGCAGCTATTGGAGTCGAAGGAGCCACCACCCAGCATCTACTAAATGCGGCAGTTGTGTTGGGGCACATAGAAAACGATTCCAATAATTTTATTTTTCGTTAGCGTATAAAATAAAAGATTTCAGCTATTATACATTTTTTTGTTCTTCCCAATAGTAAACTACAAGTAGAATACTCTTCTTGTTTTTATATTTCACTCGGACAAAATAAATCCGAATCTTCAAAGTGTTGTATCTGCTGGGAAAATATGCGACCGAACGGCGGCATCGACGTATATGCTGATTCGTCTTTTCCCACGTGGAAACTCAAACTCGTCACTCAATGTAAACACGCTGACGATTGTCACGTTATTTGTTTGTGGCATTGGGCCATTCGACAACTGACAGAATCTAACGAATTCGAAGATTATACACACGGAGAAATTATGATCAAACGATCGTTGTTTAGTGGATCTTTTTCTTGTCCTATATGTAGATCGAATATGTATTTTTGAACATCGTCTACATGTAAAACTAGTTCCGTATCTGCTACAATTTCTTCAGTTCGAGATGAACACAATTCACTATGTCGCGCCCCACCGAGCGTGGCGAATTACTATATAAATATTTCGTGGATATGCCAGCCGTCATATATCGTTCGAACGTCGTGGTAAGAAAATCGAGTAATATAGTATCGAGTAAAAGTAATCGAATAAAATGTCGACCGAGCAACATTTCCGTATGAAATTTAGAAGGCAATCAGACAACACGTGGGTCAGTTCCATCGTAACTATCGACAACGAGGCGACCGCTAGACGTATTTCGGATGTGGCGAATCAAATGGACTATTTGGTGCAGGAGTTTGAGAGGTTTACTGCGTCCGGTCCACACCAGGCAGCTATTGGAGTCGAAGGAGCCACCACCCAGCATCTACTAAATGCGGCCGTTGCATCAGGACACATAGAAAAAGATCCAGAAAAATTAATTTTTTGTTAATTCATCGAACATAAAATAAATGATTTCAACTATTACATATTTTTTTCTCCTTTCCAATAGTAAACTACAAGTAGAATACTCTTCTTGTTTTTATATTTCACTCGGACAAAATAAATCCGAATCTTCAAAGTGTTGTATCTGCTGGAAGAACATGCGACCGAACGGCGGCGGTATCGACATATATGCCGATTCGTCTTTTCCCACGTGGAAACTCGAACTCGTCACTCGATGCAAACACGCTAACGATTGTCACGATATTTGTTTGTGGCGTTGGGCCATTCGACAACTGACAGAATCTAACGAATTCGAAGATTATACACACGGAGAAATTATGATCAAACGATCGCTGTTTAGTGGATCTTTTTCTTGTCCTACATATAGATCGAGTATGTATTTCTGAATGTCGTCGTACCGAAGATTCGAATTGTAGTAATACATGTAAAACTAGTTCCGTATCTGATACAATTTCTTCCGTTTCAAATTACTATCTCGCGCCCCTCCAAACGTAGCGAATTGCTATATAAATATTTTGTGGATATGCTAGTCGTCATATATCGTTTGAAAATCATCGTGTGAACATACGTAAAATCGAATTGTGTAATAAATAGCGATCGAGTGAAAATGTCGAACGAGCAGAAGATCAGAATAAAATTCGTTAGACAGTCGGACAACACATGGGTCAGTTCGATCGTAAATATTAATCACGAGGCGACCGCTAGACGTGTAGCGGGTGAAATGAATTTTCTCGTCGACGAGTTTGAAAAGTTCACCCATCACCAGGCAGCTATTGGAGTCGAAGAAGTCCCAGCTGTTGCCAGCAGAGCCACCACCGAACATCTCCTGAGTGCGGCAGTTGCGTTGGGGCACATCGAGAATAACCCGGAAAATTTAATTTTTTGTTGAAATACGAATATAAAATAAATAATATTTACTATTATATATTTTTTCTCTTCCCGATAGTAGACTATACGTAAAAAACTCCTCTGCCTTTAATGTTCCACATCAATTTCAGAGCTGTACGAAAATCTGTAACTGTGTCATCGTACATGCTCTGCGTGTCGAAATACGAGCGAAGGGAAGACAAATTATCCAATGTGCAGGCGGCACAATCGGAAAATATAATATCGTTTTCGTTAGTGTTCCGAGACGAAATGTACGACGTTCGTAACTTGAACAGCGTGGCGTTACGAAATTGATCGCATCCTATAGCGAAAAAAGTATGTAGTTTGACGTATATGGTAGACATTACACACGTCAAACTCAAAATGATGACGCAAATGAGTAGCAAGATATATTTGGCCATTCTTATAACCCATTAACAGCCAACGTGACCGTCATGAGATACGAATTTGCATATTTGAAGTTGTTCCATAACAAAATTTAGCTGAAAATTTTTGTTCGCCAAAGAATATGTACAATTGTGAAGATAGATCCAGCGATACAAGGAACCAAGCATGTGAGTCGCACGCTATTTTTCGATGAACTGCGACTTAGTGGAATGATTTCGAATCGAAAATAGCATTCAGAGATATATACCGAAATGTAATGCAATTCTTTCGGAGTAACGTGAAGAGTGCAATCTTTCGACATGTAATACAATTCCGGTGTGGCAACTTGGTGAGCGACATCTACTGATATGTTGCATCAATTTATTACAGTTAGTGAGTGAGCGCCATCTATTGATATATTGCATCAATTTATTACAGTTAGTGAGTGAGCGCCATCTATTGATATGTTGCATCAATTTATTACAGTTAGCGGATAAACGCCATCTGGTAGAATTCCCTTGAACTTCCAATCAACGTGTACAGTATCAAATCTACCATAGATGTCCTATGAATATCATGAAATTATTAAATCTGTGGATGGGGTGGGTTTGATATTGTACAATCTAACCTCAATCGACTTCGCTCTCGGAACTCTAAATTGAATCTGATCAAAATTTTACCCCTTCTACCGTGATTTTCGTCAGAAATCAGTAGATTTTAGGATTTTCGTGACGTCAATTGGCTCTAGTCCAATGAGAATCGAGTATTCACTCAGCTGACCCCAAATTAACTATATAATCAGCAAGCTTCTCGCCCGCGATCCTAAACCTCCTTGACCAGAGTAAGAACAACGTAGTAGTAAGAAGGAGCAGGCCGTCGCGGAGGTTATATATATATAATATATATATATATTATATATATAGGGGTGAGGGGTGCTATGGGGGTACGTAGGGCCCCGTTGACTGTTTAGATTTGACGCTAGCTCCTTGCGAGAGCTGAAAGTTGCGTTCCATAATTTTCGTTGCCCCCGTGATACGTCACGTCTACGTCACGTTATGACGAGTCATAGCTGCAAATGTTTTTGCAGCTCGAAGAAATCCGCCGATGGATTTCGTTCCAACAAATTTTACTCGCGACGAAACTGTTTCTCGATGACGCTAGTGCGATTTCATTTCTTGCACGAGAGTTACGTTCAAAGTTTTTACAGCTCGAAAAAAATCCACCGATGCGATTTCATTTCTTGAACGAGAGTTACGTTCAAAGTTTTTACAGCTCGAAAAAAATCCACCGATGCGATTTCATTTCTTGAACGAGAGTTACGTTCAAAGTTTTTGTAGCTCGAAAAAATTGACCGATGGATTTCGTTCCAACAAATTTTACTACCGACGAAACTGTTTCTCGATGACGCTAGTGCGATTTCATTTCTTGAACGAGAGTTACGTTTAAAGTTTTTACAGCTCGAAAAAATCCACCGATGGATTTCGTTTCAACAAATTTTACTCGCGACGAAACTGTTTCTCGATGACGCTAGTACGCATGACGAGGAACTTATAAGTTTGGAGATTCGTTCGACGAGAGATTCTAGGCGGACGAAGTTTGTTCATCAGAAAATATTTTACGATTTCATTTCTCGAACGAGATTCACGTTCAAAGATTTTGCAGCTCGAAGAAATCCACCGGTGAGATTTCGTTTCAACAAATTTCATTCGAGACAAAACTGTTTCATTCCTCGAACGAAAGTTGCGTTCAAACTTTTTGTAGCAATCACATATGGAAGTAAATACTCGTAATATAGCGTGTGGAATATACTCGGGGTTAGCATGAGACGAATCGAATCCGTCACGACGATTATCGGTATCGTTGTCAGCGTCGAAATCGTTACAATCGTACTGACTGGTAACGATGCAACCACACTTGATGTCAATTCTATACAGATCGTTGGAATTTACCGGCGATCGTTTGTCTTGCGTGAACTCCTGCTGCTGCTGCCTTCTGTTTTTGATGTTTGAAAAGGTCACGTGAGATGAAGTATTGACGATCATTACGGCGTCGTAAACGGCCACCGTGCGAAGTTCTATTTTAGCGTTCTGCTTTCGATCGTCGTCGTCGTTTGGCGGACGGTCGCGACCATATATGAACTTGTCGAACGTCGTTTGTAGAAGACTTCTCACGCGAGGTTCCGTCGTTCTAGGAATGCGACATATGATGGTATCGATGTTGACGTACAACGCGGCCGCGACATCTGGTCGACACAAGTTTTCGATGATCGCCACCAACACGGTAATTAACATTTTACATAGAATCGTTATAGTTAGAGCCACCGACGGCGAGTATACGCACGAGTTTTCTTTATTCGTCAGCCCATATAGCATGTTCGTGGTCAATTTCAGTACGTTTCTTTTCCCTTGCATAATCATCTTCTCGATTACTTTTTCATCGATGATATTTCGTCGGGTCCCGTTGTACGACGTCCTTCGTTCGTCGTCATTACTCTCGACGCCGTTATCCTCGTTATCGTCCTCTACGTCTACGACCGTATCGTCGTATTGGTATCGTCTCGCCAACGATCTTCGCTCGGCGATCAACTTGGAGAATAACAGGTTCAACGTCGAACACGTATCGGGACCATCGTAAATGACGATAATACGATTCTTCGACGGATTTCCCACGGACAGTATTTGTTTCAAGCGTGTAATTTCGAATCCGGATATTTGTACGTCGTCATCGTCGTCATCATCGTCGTCGTCGTCGTCTTCATCGTGTTTCGATATTAGGGTAAGAGCGCGACGCAACAAATTAATAAATTCTGATTTCGTATCGTTCTCACTGTCTTCCGACAAGTTATCGCTATCGTAATAGAACAAACGAAAATATTTACTATTCACCATATACCGATCTCGTTTCGCGTTCGATACGAACATCATGTCGAATAGATAGTGACAGTGTTGATCGGAATTTTCACATCGACCGTATCTACGCGCGACGCCCGCGAAAGGATCGTTCGATCGGACATCGTCGGCACCGTTATTATCGAGACCGTCGGGTATTTCTCGTAAACCGAGGCTCGTCAATAACCACTGGACCGGTAGGACGGCCGTATTTTCGAAAGATACGTTATAAACGCTTCCGATCGAACCGTACGCGCTGGTGAAATTCATCTCTTGTAATAATCCGGGGGATTATTATTTTTTTTTTACGATTGAATCAAAGTAGCGTAAGCATGAGCAAACTCCCGAAAATTAAGCCACTCTAAGTAAACCAGGAATACTTGACACATGAGAGTACAACTCAAATCATTCCGTAGAGTGTAGTTCCGTTTTTACGGGCATTTCAAATCTAAAATTTCTAAATTCCTGACAGGAACAGACTATACATATACATTCTATATTCAACAATTAGAGTTTTATTCAGATTGAAATAATGGAATTCCTGTCTGGCGCCAGAGATACGCCATCTAATACCTTTTACAAGTTGTACGTGATTTTTAAGAATTAGAGCCTTCGAGGCGCTATTCCGCGGACCTTGCACTTTCTACGCATACGGAGTTAATTACTTAGTCAGCAGGGTTTGGAGAAATCATTTTTTGTGGTCACTCACTGCCCCTCGATGTGGGAATACAGGCAACTCTAAATACAGATTTGTGTATTAGTGCAAGGTGCAACGGGATACAACCAACTTCATTGGTCCGTTTGAATTTTAGGTTAGCGAATCAGGAGGCCAATTTCGGGGGGGAGACAAATTATAAAAATGAAAACTCTTTTGCAAGAGCAGTTCCAGTTCTTTTTTTTCGTGCCTTGTTGGGTAAGCTAGTTCATTGTACATATAGCTCAGTCTCTCTCTCAAAGTCAGATCCTTTAATTCTTTTAATTAATATTTTTTAACGTAGTCAATTGATTGTTTTTGTTGTATTACAAGTTACAAGATTTCTAATTTTTGCAACTATATTACTCTTTCGTTATTACTCAAAGTAAATTAAGTCATTCAAATCAATTTGTATCATTCTTATAGTTTATTTTCATTCACCTTAAATCATTTCAAGTACCAGTTCAAGAGAACTTACATTTTACTTTAATATCATTTGCTATTTAGGGAATATTATTTGGTAACTAGAATCTGTAATAACCTATAAAAGAAATTGTGGAGAACGTCATTAGTAACTTGATGATAGAAGTCTATAGTAATTTGATATTTTGGAGAATTTGTTGCCTTTAACGTTTAGATAATTTTGATCTGGGTGCGAGAGAGAACTAGCTTCGTGGTGTAATTTATAAAATTAACAAAAAGACGCCGCGTAATACATTTTGTGTAAGCCGTGAAGTGTAAGCTCAAGTGTCTAAGTTACCCTGTGGATTAAGGATTAAGTACTAAGTCAGGGTAAGTCTTTAGAGAAAGCTGTTTAGTCTGTGTTCAAGCTAAAAAATTCTGAGGTCATCACCCCGGTAAATGTAAGCATTAATAGGGTATTTTGACTTGCTAGAAGCGTAGCGATCCATCTGCGAATTTCTCATATTTTATAGTGTATTTAAGGGACCTACTTAGGATAGGTATAATTGGAATCAGTGTTACCGTAATTGTAGGGTCAAAGATATAATTATTTGGGGATAGCTCACTATTCAAAAGTTGCTACAAGGGTAGTTATTATTATTATTAATTTTTATCTGGAAGTTCAAGGGGTCTAAAAACCCCTATTGAGACCCTGATCTTTAAGGACAGGGAGAGTTAGCCATCAGCGGCTAATTTGACAGAAAGTGTTTGAGTTCATCGGGACAACTAGAGTTTCATTGTATTGATTATTTGTTGTGTAATTCACTCGATCTACCGATACATAACGAACCAGGTAGCTGTGGATAAAAACAACAGGGGATCTATTTAGAGAGTCACCCTTCGGGGATCTCAATCTTACTATCAGTGGCCCCTCTGGTTCACTTTATAACCATAGTTACTCCATCAGAGTGGTAGATCCATTTCAGAATTAAGGTTAGCCCCCAAAGAAACAACTCCCTGGCTTCGTTACATCAGGCAAATCAATAATTCACTGATTGATCGGTCTCGATAAAGTCTTATGCAATTTATTATATATTGTTTTTTTATATACTATTCAGATATCTAGCATCAAAATTAAATTGGCTTAATTTAAATTCATTGTTTGTTCTTGTTGGTTATATGACATATTTTTCCCTTTAAGTTTATATGTATGGGACTTAGTATATATACTTATATATACATCCGTGTAATCTTTATTGTTTTATTTTGTATACAATTAACTTTTCTCCAATATACAACTTATACTGTTCTCATTGTTCTTCATCGAAACACCATCCCTTAGATAACCTTGTAGTGGAGGTGAACAATCCTGTCGTGTTTGTCACTCCGAACATCTTCAGCAACGTGAAGCTGTCATACTAGCCTAGTGTATAAATCGGCCAGGAAGGGCCCCGCTACTAAACTATTTATACCAAGTGCTACTGGAGAGGAACTCCTTCGAGTCTAGTTCCGTTCCCTGAACTATTCTCTAAAACATCTGTAAAAGGGGACTGGTGGCAGCTAATTTTAAACCATACTACCAACGACAGGGCACTTCTCGTAGTGTACCCTGCATTCTACTATCTCTGCAACCCTCGAGTTGCATAGAAGGGTAGCTATCATAGCAATAGTTACAATAAGGTTTTCACTCTCCGTAGCCTCATTGGATCCCATAGGGCTTTGACCTGAGGGAACAATAAAAATACATAACCTAGTAATATCTGAGCTGAATTTGGTTTACCTGGCTTGTGTGCAATAACCATATAAATAAGTTTATTCAATTGCTCCCAAATACCAGCTTTTCAGATTATTACATTTGGTGTCGCAGCGGTGATATCTTAGGTTTTTTTTTAAGCCTAAATAACAAGGTGATAATCCACGTCTTCGAAAAATTTAGTAGGGACAGCTTCGGAAATAACAAAACATTTCATTGTTTTGTTTTAAAGTAAGGTTATAACGCAAGGGTAACAACAGTGTGTGGGGTGTCGAGAACATAGAACAGTAAGGTAAATAATTGGGTAGTAGTTCAATAACCCCAGTAAATAGTAGGTCAGATTATTAGAAAGCATATATACACTGAGCGCCTGTGAAATCAGGCATAGCAACTGAGAGTTCGGAAATTATTTATTTCCAATTAGGAAGTTTTGTTTACCATAAATAACAACAAGGTTTAATTAACCTTTCATTTAGGAACCGGATAAGGTTTCCGTATACCTTTTTATTGGAACGGGTTCTTATCGGAAAGGGGTGTGACCATCAGAATAAATAGTAGGTGCTTTAGTTTTAATAGCTTGAAATAAGTGATTACAGCATTGTAGGAGCTTGCAGAGTAGGGCCAAGAGAAAGTGTATGTTATTTTTTTTTTTTTGTGTAATTAGGTCAAGGAACAGTGAACCAGCAAGAGAAGGAGCCGGGTGAATTGAAACAAAAGGTGTCTCTCGTGTATAAGCACTAATTACGTGTTCGAGCAGAAAGATTTTTGATTCTGGGAGTTCTGCGTTTGGAATCTTACATCTTGTTTAATTTTTTTTTATTTTATATTTTTAGTTATTTTTATTTTTTTTTTAATTTGTCTTGTATTACAGGGTCAACCTAAACAGATTAAAAAATTTTTTTATTTTTTTTTTATAGTAACAATTCAAGTCAAAATTTTTTTTTTTCTCTAACTTTCAACGCAGATTAAATTCACCAGTAATATTTTATTCTTGAATTTCCTTTAAATTCAATTTAAAGAAGTAGCCGAAAGCTAACGATAGGTCAATTTTTTTTATTTTTATTTTGAGGTAGTGTCTAGTAAGTACATAGTTGGGTTTTCGGTGGCGGAATCATCAGAGTGAGAGCTACGAAATCCGGATTTCAAATGAATCCTGCAGGTATGCCCGGCCCAGCCCCACTAGCAGCCTCATGGCCAACCATGCCTTTAGGCATGGTCGCTGGGACAGTGGACCCTTTTTCCGGGAAGGACAATGTAAAGGCCTATTTTGCCAAATTAGAGCAAAGGTCCAAACTGGATGGTTGGTCGGAAGAAAATACCTTGAAAATATTAAAATTCCGACTAGAAGGGGAAGCGTACACTTACTTCCAAGCGGATGCCGATTTGGATAATCTGGCATACGACGACTTCCGAGACAAGCTGATAGAGCGCTTCACGCCATTACAAACATCAGGGGAAAGCTTGGCTCAACTGGCCAAGTGCATCCAACGCCACGATGAAACGGTGGCCGAATTTGCCACGCGAATTAAGCATTTTGGGAGGCAGGTCTTGGAGGAGGATCTGATGGATGCAGTGGAAGAGGAAATTCCGGGGTTGAGGAAGAATACTGAGCGGACTATGATCCACCAGTTTAAGCAGGGTTTAAGGAAGGAATTGATGCGGGATATTGGAACAGCATTACTGCGAGAACCCAGCCTCACCCTCAAAAAAGCTGAGGAAATGGCTAGGCAGTCAGAAAGGGTTGAGCTCCAGTTGAGGTCAAGACCCTCAGCTACTCCTAGTCTGGCAGCACCCCAACTGGAAAAGATGCGATGTTATGGGTGCGGGGAAGAAGGGCATTACAAACCCGACTGTCCAAACGAGATCCGAGCTGGAACAACAAGGCAGCCCATCACCTGTTTTAGATGCGGGAAACCAGGCCACATCGCGATAGGTTGCCGCGATTTCGGAACCCGCGATCGTAGGAGGGAACCTGGAGAGGGTAGGAAGCCGAACAACGCTCGCCCATCGGGGCAATCAAGACCAGCTTTAAACTAGCACGACCTTGTCCAGAAGCTCCTAGGAGCAAGGTTGCTAGTGGTGTTGAGGAGCAAGGTGAATGGACGCTGGTTAAGCGTCGGGGGAAAGGGAATGGTAACTTCAGAGTCATACAACCCGCGATGGAGAAAGATACGAGACCCACAACGCCCAGGGTAGTAGTCCCTTGTGTAGGAGGCATAGGGTCATTCGGAGGGCCCACTAACTTAAGGGTTCGATTAAACGGACAACAGCGCACTTTATGCATAGACACCGGATCTGCTCTATCTCTTTTAAAGGAGAGTAGCGTACCAAGCGAGGCAGTATCCCTGCCCGGCGCGATTCGCTTGGTAGGCATTTCTGGAAAAGAGATGACCTCTTCCGCCCTGGTCCAATGCCAGGTCGAATATAACAGAAGGCGGCCCCACCTGTTGCAAGACTGGGTGGTGGTTAAAAACCTTCCACTACATGCAGACGGGATTTTGGGCAGAGACTTTCTGACCAAGTGCGGAGCCATCATGGACTACGCTCGTAACACCATTAAGATTAGAGGAATAACTACGCCACTTGTTATGGATATGCCCTATAAACGATCAAGTCAGGTGCTGGTGGCGCAAAAACCAACAACGCCCAGTACGATCGCCACCCCGTGCGCTAAGACAAAGCCTCAACACCCACCGGCTCCTACAACCTCAAACGGAAGGCCATGCAGACCCTCTCATTACTCTGAACCGCCACCGGTAAAGCCAACGTACGCCCAGGTAGCCTCACTTACTCGGCCCAAACCCTCCGTTAGGTCTCCCCCATTGCATAAACCTCCACATATCACGGAAATCAGTAAGGGCGATACCCCGAAAGGCACGCGCAGGAATTCTGAAGCGATACCACCCTCCCCACGGCGATGTCACGTAAGTTTATGGGAAAGGGAATCCATACCTCCTCGAAGTGAAATCGAATGAATGGGGTAAGGTAACAGGACAAAAACCTACGGGAGAATTGGGAATGATTGAGGCCTCGGGTGGAGACCTGGAAGTGGGAGTACTGATCGCCAACGCGGTAGTACCATTCACCAAGAAAGTGAGAATACGTCTCATGAATTTGAACAACTACGCGGTCCGAATAAGGGCAAAGACGGTGTTGGGCACCCTATCTCCTGGGGTGGAAGTTTTAAGCGAGGCTCAGAAGCAGGTCGAACCGGCTCGTCCGGCTCAGTTATGGTGTAGACCAGATTGGGAAGACCGAGAAACAGGGAATTCAGACGCAGTGGATTTGTCTCATCTGCCTAAGGACACCCAAGCCTTAGTGAGAGCTTTTCTCCAAAGATACGACCACATCTTTTGTGGTGAGGACGAGATCCTATCCAGCACGGATAATGTGAAGCATCGAATAATCACCGAAAATGTACCTCCCATCTCAAAAGCCCCTTATCGAGTACCCTTCCATACTAGAGACGAACTGAGAAAGGAAATCGATCGGCTACTGGACGAGAAGATAATAAGGGAATCAAGAAGTCCCTGGAGCGCCCCTGTAGTTATGGTAAGACGGAAGCAGCCCGACGGCTCTATGAAGATCCGCCTTTGCATCGATTATAGGGCTCTTAACGCCGTGACTAAAAGGGACTACTACCCGCTCCCTCTTATAGAAGAGCTACTGGAACAATTCGGAGAGGCCAGTCTGTTCAGCGTGTTTGATGTGGCCTCGGCCTATCATCAAATAAAAATGGAAACTTCGGACATCGAAAAAACGGCTTTCAGCACTATGGACGGTCACTATGAATTTCTGCGTATGCCTTTCGGGTTGTCCAATAGCCCTAGTACTTTTGCTCGGTTTATCAACATCACAATGGCCGGTTTGAACCATCTCATATGCAGCGTATATCTGGACGATATCATCACTTATAGCACCGACGATGTGACCGAACATCTACGACGACTGGCCTTAGTTTTCGATCGCTTAGCGGAAGCCAACATAAAGTTAAAACCTAGTAAGTGTCACATGTTGAAACCAAAGGTAACCTACTTAGGCCACGAAATTTCCAAGGCGGGTGTAAGCCCTTTAACAGACAAAGTGCAAGCTATTAAGGATTTTCCCATTCCCACTAAGGTGAAAGAGGTGCGAGGATTTCTAGGCTTGGTAGGATGGTATCGGAAGTTTATCCCGAACTTCGCTGAGTTAGCGGCCCCACTTACGGAGTTAACAAAGAAGGACGTGAAGTTCATAATCACGGAACAGGTGCTGGGGTCCATTAACAGCTTAAAGGAGGCCTTGACCTCGGAAAGCGTGCTGATCCATCCTAATTTTAAGGAACCGTTCATCCTATCAACGGATGCATCAGGAACAGGGATCGCCGCTGTGCTGAGCCAAAAGGTCGATGGACACGAACGGCCTGTAGCTTTTGCAAGCAGGAAATTGACCGGCGCGGAGACCAGGTACACGGTCACTGAATTAGAATGCCTCGCAGTTGTATTTGGGGTGAAGCAGTATAGATGTTTTCTGTATGGGAAGAAATTTGAGGTGGTAACGGACCACATTTCCCTCAAGTGGCTGTTGTCACTAAAGGATCCCACCTCCAGATTGGGACGGTGGTCGATCTTGCTATCAGAATACGACATAGAGGTCATACATCGGCCGGGGAGGAAGCACGGGAACGTAGACGCATTAAGTCGGGTTTACGAAAGCCCGGACTGGGACTTTGAAATGGACAGATGTCTTAAGGACATAGCAGGAAAGCAGATCGGGGGTAAATCGGTAGATAACGTTGAAGGAGATCTGCTTAAAGCCCCAGAGAAATTCGCTTTGGCTCACTGTGTGAGTGCGGATTTCGGCATGTCCCAGGGAGTTGCACTAAAATTTAGAGAGGCTTATGGAAACACCTATCTGCTGAAGAAACAGAATAAGAAGGTGGGAGAGGTTGCCAGTATGGAAGCCCAAGGGCGCCTCACGTTACATATGGTCACCAAGGACAAAATCTCCGATAAGCCCACGGAACGATCCGTGTTCCAAGCCCTCTGGAACCTTAGGCAGTTATGTTTAGAAAAAGGGGTTTTATGGTTAGCTATGCCACGAATCGCGTGCGGATTAGACGGGTTAGATTGGGGAGTCATCGGGCCAATGATAGAGTGGATGTTCGGTCACACGCCCATTAAGGTCAGGATCTACGGGTTGGACAAGTCGAAGACTGCGGAAGGGACTGGAATATGTCTTACCGCGCAGGATAGGGACAGGTGCTGCGTCCAATTAGTAAGGGATTTAGGGACATGTTTGACGAGCACCGAGTTAGAACCTGTATGGGATGGGGCAGATATAGTGGTAGCCCAGAAAAAGGACCAGTTTTGCGCCAAAGTAGTGAGGGACTTAGACCCCAAGTCAGGTGAGGGTAACGGATACCGATTGTCTCGGAGTAGTGTGTTGTACCAGGTAGCGGACAACGGAACCGAGCGGCTCGTCGTACCTCAGAGTTGGGTACCGAGAGCAATGCACGACTACCACGATGTGGCATACATCGGCCACCCAGGGCAGTATAAGACTTGGCGGCTGATGCGTCAGAGGCTGTTCTGGCCGGAAATGAGGAAAGACATAAGGAGGTACTGCGGAAGATGCCACCGGTGTAACCAACGTAAAACGTCACCTCATTTAGGGAAGGCACCCTTACAAAGATTCACTGAAGTATGCGAGCCTTTCGAGAGGACCGCAATGGACATTGTGGGGCCGTTGGTGAGATCCGATAACGAAAATCGGTACATGCTTACTTTCCAGGACCACTTTACCAAATACATCGAGATAGTGCCAATTCCCGACCAGACAGCAAATACCGTAGCACGGGCGCTAGTAGAACGTGTCGTTCTGCGTCACTCCGCACCGAAGGTCCTCATTTCGGACCAAGGCTCTAATTTTATGTCCGCCGTGATGAAGGAGGTCTGTAAGATACTAGGGATAGAACAGTGTCGCACCTCCCCCTTTCATCCACAGACGAATGGAGGTCTAGAAAGGGCGCACCGAGTGATCAAGGATATCTTGTCCCATTACGTGGGCAAGGACCAGTCAGATTGGGACACGTGGGTACCTTATTTAGCTTTCGCGTATAATACGCAGCTACACACTTCCACCGGATTCAGCCCATTTTTCCTGCTATACGGTCGAGATGCAGTGTTCCCCACGGAATTAGAGAAAAATAGAACACGTTATGATAGTGACGTGAACTATGCGGCCGAGCTTCTGGGAAGATGGAATAAGGTATATCCGGAAGTAAAACGGAACATGGCAGTAGCGGCCGATTATCGAGAGCGGCAATATAACAAGACCGCTAAGCCCCGGAGATGTCGCCTAGGCGACCTGGTCTATGTGAGGGACGAAACGCAGGTGCGAGGCCTCAGCAAAAAGCTGATGAATAAGTGGAAAGGGCCGTTTCGAGTACTGGAGCAAACCGGGCCGGTAAACTATAGGGTTCGATTATTAGGAGCGAGAAAAGATGCCGTGGTGCATATAAATCGAATGAAACCCTATCCAGGGGGTGGGGAACAGGACGAAGAAAAGGAATATACGGAGGAAGAGATCAGGCGAGCTAATGAACAGCTCAGTACGCCTGAAGTGAGTCCCACCGCCGGTGAAAACTCCAGAGTAAGGGACTACATCTATCGATTACCCCATCCCCCGGCAATTTTACCGGGCCCGGCGGAACCTAGACCGGACGTCAGGAGGCAAAATCGGGCACATCAAGACATAACGGACACCCCCATCGCTCTCCGTCGCCCCAAGCGTATTAGGCGACCGCCATCGTGGTACCAAGCTTGCGTCGAGAGGAGATAGGAGGTTCGGAGGGAACATGTCACGCTCGCGCCATCGGAACCAAAAACCAGGCGCGAGATAATAGGGTGAGCTCTTCTGGCTCAGAGGCGTCACGGCCACAACCGGTCAGCCAACGTAGGTAGAATCGTAAATGAGGGCACTCTTTTGTTCCGTTCTCTGGTAGGTCTGAGGGTTAGGATGGATGTTGAATGAGAACACCCCGTTGCGTCTCCGGGTAACAGTTAAATAGTTGAAGAATAGGACGCGGGCTCTACCTTGCCGAGGGGTAAAACCCCCCCGAATAGGGATGGGAGGGTTGTTATAGTTACCCAGATGTCCCATTCCTCTTTATATACCCGGGGATCTGGATGACTATAGCAACAGCGTGAATGTGGTCAGCCCAGGTTGCGAGTTTGAAAGCGCGAATGAATGAGGACCGTATGGTCAGGAGTGTTACCGATTATGGTGGGGCCTAGGTCCGATATACTGTGATTGTCCATCCCCCCTAATCTTCTCGAAACCCCTCCAGGGTTCCAGCGAGGATAACACTCGTGACTATGGGCGTCAGGGATCGAATGAAGCATTTTTTTTTTTTTTTGTTTTTAACAGTATGACACTTCAAATATTCCTTATTTGGTTATATTTAGTTCGTTTCGGTTATTCACATACCCACCCTTCCAAAAGCTCAACTCGCCATCTGGGAGGACTCCGTAATCTTCTCAGTCTCGCTCCGATTTAGTATATGTACCGCCGAAGCGAATAAAAGCTATGTGAACGCCGTCTGATAATAATTACTCAGCTCGCCCTCTTGGGGGACTCAGTACTCTTCTCCGCCTCGTTCCATTTTAGTATATGTACCACCGAGGCGAGTTTTTTTTTTTTCTCCTTCTTAAGTTCCTTTTTTTTTTATTCTGTGACTTCCACTTGTGCCCGATCCCCATCAAGTCATCCATCCTGTAGCCGATGGAAATCATTACTGGACACTAGTCCGCAAGACTTCAGTAAAATCAAAGTCGTCATAATTGCCGTCCGTATATGTGAGTCGATGTAGAAATCTAGCTAAATAGTTAATTCAGACTGTCAGAGGATGGGACAAAATAAGAGCAGCCCTTACTATAAGTCCGAAACTCATGCAAACGTGATATAAATCTTCCAGCCTCCGTGGCTGCAGCGACCTGTGAACGGGACCACTGCGCCGGAGGGTAGAGGACCCTAAGGGAGGGATTGATTCCCCCATGTGTTAAGGAGATCACGTATCCCCAGGGGAAGAGAAAGGGAATCGAGAAAGCTCTAGCGGAATGAAAAGTATACACAGACCTTTAGATGGTCGGGAGTCGTATGGGGATTATACCCTTAATTTATTTTTTGTGTTTTTATTATTTTCGTGATCCGGTGGATGATCAATACCCAAATTTTAGGTATCACTAATACAATGATGGGGGTTTGGGGGTTCAGGTCCGGGTTTAGGTCACACAAAAAAGGGCCTGGTTCTAAATTCTTTTTTTTTGTTTTTGGATTCTCTTCCCATTTTCTCGGGATCTATTTCAGAGTGCCAAAGATGTATCTCGTCCTGGCGATGACGCTCCTAACTCAAATGGGGAATGGATTGATCGTGTACGACTGTGAAGGGGACTCGTTAAACACAACGATGGTTTCACTGAAGACGGTGACTCCCTGTCCGGACCCAGCCACGGAATATAAGGAAGAAGCAGGCCGAATCCAAGTATTACAGCAACGGAATTACGGACAACGATACGTACGCGCCTGCCTGGTAGAGGTCACAAGGACCATCTCGCACTGCGGCATGCACAGTCACTCTTCGGTGGTAACAAATGGATTATCAAGCTACATATTTAAACTAGGAGCGGAAAAATGCAACGAAGCTCATTCGTTCCAATCCTTACGAGTTCATGGTCACATCATAAACAAACTGACATTAAATGGTACTACTTATGCAGCCATGACTCTTTTCGGATCCGTACAAGCGGACGGGTCATGTATAGGCAGTGGATTTTCAGAAGACGGTCAAACATGGGCCTCAGTGGTGGTGTTGGCAAATGTCAAAATTATCCTTCGGGACTATTGGGCCACAGTAAAATTGGAGATAAACGAAATCGCATTAGCCGGAGGTATTGCTTGTAACTACCTGAAGGGATACTGTATGGATTCGACTTATGGCGAAACCACTTGGAATATAGACTTACTAGGGGCTTGCGAGAAGGATTTAGTATCACTGTACGAAGGGGAAGCTCACTTAGTAAGGAGTAAGCAAGGAGACGTATATGTTGTAGTAGAGCGAGCCGACAAAGTGTTCGCGCTAGCTCTCATCTCTCTTACGGAACACTGCGGTCACGAAGTTTGGCAGACCGAACATCCGAAACTACTAGTTAGAAACATCAGCAGCCTACCGCCCACTAAGGCAACGGAAAATATAGAGGTAGCGAATATAGATCTACTATCTTATGTCAACAGCAAGCTCCTCTACATCGAGCAGTCAACCAAGCACAGTTGGGCCAGACTGTATGCCGACACAATTCACCGGAGATGCCTAATACGCCGAGAGATTTGGCAAAATCAGTTGGCCACCGTATTACATGCCCGCGAAGATGTAGGATGGACAATAAAGAAGGAACCGGGATACCTAGGAAAGGTGCTAGGGGAGGTAATCTACCTAGTCCAATGTAAACCCCGACCGGCCGTACTGCGGAGGACCGATCAGTGCTTCAACGAACTCCCTATCACGGTTAACAACCAGAGTAAATTCATGGCACCGTTGACCCACGTCATCCAAAATGTAGCTGTTCAAATAGAATGTAATAGCCTTATGCCACCTTTGTACCAAGTCGAGGGAACCTGGATCGGCCTCTCCCCACTACCACTGACGAGTCTTGTACCACTGACCATTGAGATTGAAGCAGAGGACCAATTGAAGTTCCAACCGATCAAGCTGATTAGCGCAGGGGGACTATACACATCCGAGGACATGAGAAAAAGCCAACGGAACCTGATCTTCGGCATGGAAAGAGATGCAGTCCAAACGATGATAGCGCGACGGGTGTCCGGTATGGAGTCTCTGGACCAAGGGTACAACACTCTCAAACTATTCAGCAAAGAAGAGGTTACCAGTCTCGTCAGGTCCACCATCCGGCAGATATGGGGTTGGTTCGAAAGCATAGGGACCATCATGAACGGGCTGTTGGGCCTATACTGTATATTCCGATTGGTGAAGTTCGTTATTGGTGTCGGCCTAAACGGATGGAGCCTGTACCAGCTATTCGGATGGGGTCTACACCTATTCGCCTGTCTATGGACCACCCTCACCGCCTTCCTAGTCAACCGACATCACGCCCATGGAAGTCCAGGGGATGCAGTTCCATCCGCTCCATCAACCAATGTCATCCCAAGGGAACCAGAAGCAGCTGTAGTTTCCACCACCACAGATTCCACCGCCACCCATGCGATGTATCCAACCCTCCACTGGACAGAACGCGAGGGAAGACGATCAGCAGCCGGTTCGTTGTACGGCAGGTCCATGTCCAGTCTCCACGAGCGTCCTGGTATGTGAAACCATCGAGTGACAGTGCGGGTTAGTGCGTAAAAGTCAATCCGAAAAAAGTGTTGTGACAATATGGAAACAGAAGTAGACTTTCATTGTTTAGCTCTTAAGGATTGTACTGTTGTAGTCATGTGGTAAATCCACGTGAATATGTTGAATAGGATTTAGGTTATTGGGAAGTCCAATCGGACTGATGATCATACATATATTGAGCGTGAAGGTGGGTCTAGTACCCCTAGATTCCCACGCTGGTCAGAACTTGGCAGATGGATCAAAACATACGTATAATACCGGTTGTAGAAAGGAGCTTGGTTCCTTCCGAACCCCGCTCTTTCTTTAAGGTGAGGGTGATGTAATAATCCGGGGGATTATTATTTTTTTTTTACGATTGAATCAAAGTAGCGTAAGCATGAGCAAACTCCCGAAAATTAAGCCACTCTAAGTAAACCAGGAATACTTGACACATGAGAGTACAACTCAAATCATTCCGTAGAGTGTAGTTCCGTTTTTACGGGCATTTCAAATCTAAAATTTCTAAATTCCTGACAGGAACAGACTATACATATACATTCTATATTCAACAATTAGAGTTTTATTCAGATTGAAATAATGGAATTCCTGTCTGGCGCCAGAGATACGCCATCTAATACCTTTTACAAGTTGTACGTGATTTTTAAGAATTAGAGCCTTCGAGGCGCTATTCCGCGGACCTTGCACTTTCTACGCATACGGAGTTAATTACTTAGTCAGCAGGGTTTGGAGAAATCATTTTTTGTGGTCACTCACTGCCCCTCGATGTGGGAATACAGGCAACTCTAAATACAGATTTGTGTATTAGTGCAAGGTGCAACGGGATACAACCAACTTCATTGGTCCGTTTGAATTTTAGGTTAGCGAATCAGGAGGCCAATTTCGGGGGGGAGACAAATTATAAAAATGAAAACTCTTTTGCAAGAGCAGTTCCAGTTCTTTTTTTTTCGTGCCTTGTTGGGTAAGCTAGTTCATTGTACATATAGCTCAGTCTCTCTCTCAAAGTCAGATCCTTTAATTCTTTTAATTAATATTTTTTAACGTAGTCAATTGATTGTTTTTGTTGTATTACAAGTTACAAGATTTCTAATTTTTGCAACTATATTACTCTTTCGTTATTACTCAAAGTAAATTAAGTCATTCAAATCAATTTGTATCATTCTTATAGTTTATTTTCATTCACCTTAAATCATTTCAAGTACCAGTTCAAGAGAACTTACATTTTACTTTAATATCATTTGCTATTTAGGGAATATTATTTGGTAACTAGAATCTGTAATAACCTATAAAAGAAATTGTGGAGAACGTCATTAGTAACTTGATGATAGAAGTCTATAGTAATTTGATATTTTGGAGAATTTGTTGCCTTTAACGTTTAGATAATTTTGATCTGGGTGCGAGAGAGAACTAGCTTCGTGGTGTAATTTATAAAATTAACAAAAAGACGCCGCGTAATACATTTTGTGTAAGCCGTGAAGTGTAAGCTCAAGTGTCTAAGTTACCCTGTGGATTAAGGATTAAGTACTAAGTCAGGGTAAGTCTTTAGAGAAAGCTGTTTAGTCTGTGTTCAAGCTAAAAAATTCTGAGGTCATCACCCCGGTAAATGTAAGCATTAATAGGGTATTTTGACTTGCTAGAAGCGTAGCGATCCATCTGCGAATTTCTCATATTTTATAGTGTATTTAAGGGACCTACTTAGGATAGGTATAATTGGAATCAGTGTTACCGTAATTGTAGGGTCAAAGATATAATTATTTGGGGATAGCTCACTATTCAAAAGTTGCTACAAGGGTAGTTATTATTATTATTAATTTTTATCTGGAAGTTCAAGGGGTCTAAAAACCCCTATTGAGACCCTGATCTTTAAGGACAGGGAGAGTTAGCCATCAGCGGCTAATTTGACAGAAAGTGTTTGAGTTCATCGGGACAACTAGAGTTTCATTGTATTGATTATTTGTTGTGTAATTCACTCGATCTACCGATACATAACGAACCAGGTAGCTGTGGATAAAAACAACAGGGGATCTATTTAGAGAGTCACCCTTCGGGGATCTCAATCTTACTATCAGTGGCCCCTCTGGTTCACTTTATAACCATAGTTACTCCATCAGAGTGGTAGATCCATTTCAGAATTAAGGTTAGCCCCCAAAGAAACAACTCCCTGGCTTCGTTACATCAGGCAAATCAATAATTCACTGATTGATCGGTCTCGATAAAGTCTTATGCAATTTATTATATATTGTTTTTTTATATACTATTCAGATATCTAGCATCAAAATTAAATTGGCTTAATTTAAATTCATTGTTTGTTCTTGTTGGTTATATGACATATTTTTCCCTTTAAGTTTATATGTATGGGACTTAGTATATATACTTATATATACATCCGTGTAATCTTTATTGTTTTATTTTGTATACAATTAACTTTTCTCCAATATACAACTTATTCTGTTCTCATTGTTCTTCATCGAAACACCATCCCTTAGATAACCTTGTAGTGGAGGTGAACAATCCTGTCGTGTTTGTCACTCCGAACATCTTCAGCAACGTGAAGCTGTCATACTAGCCTAGTGTATAAATCGGCCAGGAAGGGCCCCGCTACTAAACTATTTATACCAAGTGCTACTGGAGAGGAACTCCTTCGAGTCTAGTTCCGTTCCCTGAACTATTCTCTAAAACATCTGTAAAAGGGGACTGGTGGCAGCTAATTTTAAACCATACTACCAACGACAGGGCACTTCTCGTAGTGTACCCTGCATTCTACTATCTCTGCAACCCTCGAGTTGCATAGAAGGGTAGCTATCATAGCAATAGTTACAATAAGGTTTTCACTCTCCGTAGCCTCATTGGATCCCATAGGGCTTTGACCTGAGGGAACAATAAAAATACATAACCTAGTAATATCTGAGCTGAATTTGGTTTACCTGGCTTGTGTGCAATAACCATATAAATAAGTTTATTCAATTGCTCCCAAATACCAGCTTTTCAGATTATTACACTCTATATAGGTATACTTTCCGTCTCCGTCCGTCCACAATCCTTGTCGACCGAAATGCAAGGTGCGCAAACCTCGTATCGGTGAATTTTTCCTATTCCACACGGGCGGAGTACACAATCGTTGCTCGGCCAGAAAAACATCCATAATTTCTCCCTTTTGTTTCGCGCACTTGTTATATGTCTTGGTTAACTCGTCGAATCGATACTGTCTAGTTGTTGTGGTAGCAGCAGCAGCAGCAGCAGCATCATCGACATTCCTATTTTTCGACGACGCAGACAACGAACACGACACACTCGAAAATACGTTACCGCGATAATTATCGATAATGTTCGATAGGAAACTCTTCGATTCGTATCGTCCGTATCGCAGACATTCGTAATGTACAAAATTTTGTAAGTGTCTCACGATTCGATTTCGAAACGCACGACACGTTTTATACGAAGACGCCGACGACGACAACAACGCTCCGTCGTAATTCCCGTCGACGGAATATCCAAACACGTCTCCGATCGACGTATTCAACAACTCCGAGACGAACAACATGAATTTACGTACATCGAAATCGCTCCAGATATATTCTAAAACGGTCACTCCGAAAACGGTTTTGATTAAATCGATCCAACCGTTCTCGGCGGCAGTAGACTCTGTCGATTTTTCGCTATCGCGTTTGCGGAAGATTTTTCTGTATTCCGCGGCAGCCTCTTTCGGATAGCGTACGTCGCGTAACAAACATTCCGAATCGAATCGTACCATATCGACGGTGCGATCGAAATGTGCTGGCAATAACAAGGGCAACGACACGTTCAAGTCGAACGTCATCGAGTTCGAATCGAACGACGGTTGTCCGCTGAACACGTTCATCGATATAAACTCGCCCATAACGTCGAACAATTTCAAATCCATCAGTCTACCCATTATCGGTAGCCATACCGTCCGATACATATCGTATCCGACGAGAGTGTGCAACGTCACGTCTGACGGGATCAAACATATTTTGGACATTTCCGCGACGAATTTCGTGAGCATTATAGATTCCGAATCGAAACGTAGAAATTCGATACACACGTCCGACACGTCACCGCATCTTCTACTATTTTTTCCGTATAACTTCTTCACGAGATTGCACAACGTTCGTTTATAAAACTCACTGGTATCGTCGTCGTCGCCGTCATCGCACTCGGCGCCCGGCGGTTTACGACTATAAACGTACACGAAATAACTATTATGTTTCCGACGAGGGTGACGTGACGTCGTGACGGTCGCAGCCGTCGTTTCGACAATTTTCGGAACCAAACTCAAAACACATATAGTGTCGATCGGTGACAAATATTTCCCGTGTCCACCGGCTCGTCCTCCGTCTATTCGTACGACACACGTGGGCAAATGTAAGAGCGGTTGACAAAGTTCGTTCTTTTGACATAGCGCTCGTCGTCGCTGCGAATTCACGTCGTCGGCCTGACAGTTCTTGAATATGTATCCGTTGTGAGTCCAATAGGCCCAGAAATGCGGCGATCTAGATATGATGGATTCCGTTATGGCGTGCACGGGTAACGCGTTGTCCATGCGGTGAAATTCGTATTCGACGATGGGCAATCCGCCATCGTTATAATCTTCGATCATGTTCGTTAGCAAATTATATCGGAACACTTGCCGCGGGTCCTCGTTCAACGAAGATATCGCGTATAGGTCGGCGTGCGTCATGGCGTTTTCCAACAAGAATTTAAGCACCCGAGAACGCTCAGGCAACGTCGACGGTCTGTATTTGATACGATCTTCGTTGTCCGCGTGTAATTTACTTCGAGACGTTTTTCCACCGTCGAACGGTTTTTTCGATGCGGAGGGGTCGCCGTCGCCACCGTCATCTGCCAAACTAGCGAGAATATCTAGCCTGAACAAAATTCCGTGTCGATAATGAGGCTTATGTCTGATCAGCAATTCGTACAAGGAGGAATTCAACGCGTGCATCGACAATCCCGTATTTTTCAACGAACATTTGAACGGACGAAAAAGGTTACGTAGGATTTTCTCCAAGCGAGCACATTTAATGCGAACGATATCGAAAGGTGACAAGCCGTCGTCATCGTTGTCGTCGTCGTCGTCATCCTTATCCTTATCGCAGTCCGCGATCCCACCGCGTGCGGAGCGTCGTACTTAATCTGTGACGCATTCGCTACTTATCATCACGTAAATCGGCACGTTGACCGCGGCCAACGTCAAGCGTTTTAACTTTAATTCCCCATCGATAAATTTGATATCGAACGTGTTCTTCTTGGTGTTGTAATTGCTATCTAACGAAACATCTAACATGTAGTGCAACGTCGAATGGTCGATTTGTTGACGATCGATATCGTCTATATTCCAAGTATCGTAATCTTCATCGGAAATTGTCTCTTCGTCGTTGTCGTCTTTCTTCGGATACACATCGGTCGACATCGCACACATCTGCCCATACGCACTCGGACGATAAGTACCTTTTCGCGATAGACACAGTGTACCACGTACGGTGACCGTGACAGCTTCTTCGTTTTATCGTCCGGCGAGGATACTTCGCGCGGTACAATTTCGACCGAACGTGGTGATAACTAGATGTCGTCGGCACAGCCGTCCAGTCAAATGAACATTTACAACTATCTGTTTTACGATTGTCCGCGTAAAAGATCACGCGGTCCGTTTCATATTACGATATGTCGATCGTCGACGATATTTTCCTTAATCCAGAAAATTGTTACAAGAGGAGACAACGAGACAGCATCCGGTTCGGACGGAACCACGCGTAATACTGATGCCCGCAGCATACGTCGTGACTATATAAACGAATCGGCCAATACGAAAGATGACGTGGAATGTGTGAAGAAGATCACCGACGATCGCGATATATTATCTCAGCTCGCCAAACGTGGTATTTCTTATACCGCGTGTATGCAAGACGGACGACGTATCGAAGATGACGCCAACGACGACTGTACGAAAACGGACCGTTCGCTACAACATCAATGTGACATTCATCTGATTATGATCGGATCCAAAGTCGAAGAATACATATTCGAACGGTTGAGATGTTTTTTGAAGAAGACGGATTCACGCACGAACGAAAACAACGATAAACACGATATCCTATCACGAACGGGATTAATCGATCGTTACAAACATCGCATATTACGCGGATCGTTCCTGTCGAACGGAAGCTTACAATATTCCGTATTTCGAGAAGTGAATAATAATATGATTTGTCACGAAGTTGGTATACAAAAGGAGAGCACTTTCTACATGTACGATACGGATTTCAACAGAGGTCACAAATTCCACTTGGGCAAGTTGAATAAGTTCAGCGGTAACAACGACGACGACGATAAAGACGACGACGAAGTCTTGATATGTAAAAACAGAGACGGTGACACTATTTCGAAAGTGGACGCTACCACGCTATCGTTGTACTACGATCGTTGTACGCCTAGCTCTTGGCACGATCATATTCATCCCGACGTCGATTCGCAAATCGCCTACATGAAACAAATTAGACAACATTCGCGACCGATAGACAGTCACAAGAATAAACGATACATTTGTTACGCGCAATCCGTACAAATATGTCTGGACAAATTGGACGTATTCGATGGAACGGTTATGGCTTCTTGCAGGGACGTCATTCTCAGAGGTTTAACCTTTTGGGGTATTTCGCACACGCTAAAATACGAACAATCGAAGAGCGAACACAACAAACATTACAATAAACGCATGATGATGATCAATATGAACGACAGATATTCTCAAATTCCGATAAAAGCGTCGTCGGATGGCATGTTCGTGGCGGCACATCGAACGTCGCGAAAAAGAAAACGAAGCACCGCCGTCGACGTGACGACGAACGCGGTCGCGGATAATCTTTCGTGCGGAGAAAGGAACGACGATAACGCACGCGTCGACCTCGACACCGATCGCAACTTACGGAACAACAACAGCTCGAAAGACGGCGGTTGTGGTGGTGGTGATGGTGGTGCGAAAAAGATGGATACGAAAAAGATGGGATCGGCAGAGTACAAAAATGGAATTATATTCAAAGCGGATCGACGACAAGACCAATATCATTCGTTGTTCGTACAACCCATCCATTCGCAATTGCACATTCTTCAGGAACTCCAGATGACTTGCCAAAAGCTCCGTGCCACGCACGTGTACTCGTTGTCGGCTAAAAACGTACCGAACGATATCATAGGCTACATATGTTCGCAAGGTATCGGTAATATCAGTACGGCCGGCAAAAATATGCTATTCGATAAATCCGTCGAAATTTCGTTCGGTTGCGAAGATCGTATCGGTGCGCGAATATTAGATTATATGGGCAGAGAATCGTCGAAGCTTTCGAACCGCGACCGTCCACCGTCACCGTTTTTCGTATACACGAACGGTATCGAAAAAGGAAGGATGAATGGCGACGACAAACGCGATGGTCGAAGTGATGCTACTACGATCGTCGTGATTAATAATATCGTGACGAAGTATGCCGTAACGTTCGCACGGGCCGACGTATCGGGAATTTCGCACGAGGAACGACAACGACGGTCTTCGTTGTATCGCGAAATCGTGAAACGATTAAAGTCCGTACACAAATTTGCTGAAATTCTATTACGTATCGACGAAGATGCTCGGTTCCTATGTATCAACGTGGTGGCGGGTATTCCTTTCCGAAAATTTAGCGTTCTCCGTCGATTCGGATGCGACGACGTATTCCTATCTCGCTCGGAATTGGAAGCGTTCTATAAATACGTAATTTACGACGGAGACGTTGTCGGCGCCGCCGTCACTTCGAACGATATCGCGAAATACGAGAAATTAGTAGAGACTACCAATTCGTTTCTTTGCGATTCGTTCGACGACGAGTGTGGCGGCGGCGGCGGCGGCGGCAGTCCGTCCGGAGCCCACGTATTACCGTGTTCGAGTCTCGCGGAATACGTCAATCACAAGGCCGTCTTCACGTTACCACCGAAAAGAGTCGTTTCGGTGTGTGCCTACAAATCGTCGCTACCCAATAAAGCGTACATTTCTCTGGCTAAATTGGTAAATAGGAATTTCAAAATCTACGTGGATCCCGAAGCGTTCGAACGGGACGAACTGTCGCGCAATCGCAGACATTCCGATCGATTCGATCTCATCAAACGTTCCTTCGATAATGCGCCTCGTGTACATAGACCGGCGGCGGCCAGCAATATGTACTTTTTGAATTCCGCCTTTGATGACGTCGACGGCTTGAACGTGGAGGACGCTTACGTGTTGGATCGCGACTTGGACCTACATTTGTGGTGCGTGTTTTCGTATGCCGTTACGTTGGACGAGCCACGAGATGGATATTTCGTCGTTAATTTGCCGTCGATCGCACGATCGGTGAACGTATCGACGCGCGACAAACGGGGTAACGCTTCGACCGTACTATTTCTCATGGCTACCGTTTACTCGGAGAACGATATAACGTTTCCCGTATTCAAAAATGTTATCGTTCATAAAATATCAAATTTATACGTGTTCTATGTGACGATCGCCGACGAGGCGTTAATACAGGCGGTACGTGAATGTGAAACGAGAGGTCAGCCGTTGCACGAGGCTTTCCGTCACGTTTCCCTACAATCGTTTTCGTTCGATCCGTCGGTTTCTAATAAAACGACGACGACGACGACGACGGCGGCGACTACGTGTAACTCGCCTAGACGTGAGAGACGTCGACGATTGGAATTGACGGTCGTTTTGAAATCCAAATCGTTCGACGGCGTCAAATTGGTAAATTCCTTCGGACAAAAAGGTCTGGCCACGACCCGTACCGATCTGAAGCGCTATCGAACGGTCGAAGGACCCGACGATAAGCCGGGCGACAACATCAACGTGGTAGCTAATAATTGTTCGTTAATTTCACGGTGTGCCAGCGGTCAATTGTTACAAATGCAACAAAACTTTCCGTGTACCATCAAAAGAAACAACAAAGTATACGGTATCGCGGGTCGCGTACCGTATTTCATAACCGACAACGTACCGTCGTTATCGCAGACGCCGATGAGATTCGACGAATTACAAAAAACCGCTTACGTCGCAAATACTCTACCGTTAGCGCTGAACTTGCGAGGTAAATATAACATTAATAATCCGTCGGGTCGGCTATATCCCAGAGATAGTCAGCACGTTTTGAATTTATACGAAAGTTTCGTGAATTCCTCATTTCGAATGTATCGATCCACCGGCCCCATCTATACTACCGCAGATGCCATCGAAACCACCTCCCGAATATTCGATCGATATACAACAGATTCGAACTATATTAAAACTTGTATGCGAGAGAAAAAAAAAAAAAATTATTCGTATCATAAAATGTATTATTATTTCTCTGCCTCACAACATGTTGTCGATCGCTTTTTCCTATAAACTCACGACACACACAGTAAGAGATGCTGGTCGTGATATTCATACCCGGACTCAAAGGTAGTTCGATCGAGAAAAATGGTGTTCGAATATGGCCACCAAAATGCTTTACATATAAACCGATATTCGATATGTTTGCGAACGGTAACGTCACCTATCTTTCCGAAAAGGAAGAACAATCATTGGAACTTACAGAAAATGACGACGACGACGACGAAGACGTAATTGTCGAAATAATCGAAAGCATAAAGATGTTCACCGTATTCGATGTCGATATTTATGAACGCTTTCTTGTTAAATTACGTGAACGATTGAATCGAATAAGTCCGCATTTTAGAATAGTCACGTTCGCCTACGATTGGAGACGGTCTGTTGTGATAGGAGCGCAACGTCTAAGCCGATTTATCGACGAACTATTAGCGCGTGACACGACGAGTCGGTTCGTCCTATTAGGACATAGTTTCGGGGAGCTGATCGCTAGATATTATACAGAATGTATTTTGGATCGGAATCGAAGGACAGCAGACAGTACGATTCCCCGCCTTGTAATATGTGTTGCGACACCTCACGGCGGAACATTAGACGCTTTGTTATATCTAATTGGCGAGAAATATCTATCGTTTCTCTCTCGCCGAACATCACAACGCATCGTAAAATCTTACAATTCCATATATGAACTACTGCCGTTCGGAGAACTCTTGAACAAAATCGATCGTGGCCGGAATAATAATAATAATAACGATGATAGTGGTGATGATGATGATGATGATGATGATGATGATGATGATGATGATGATGATGATGACGGTAACGATGAAAACGTTATCGAAGTTTTAATGAGTCGATTTCCCAGCCTGATAGAACGTCACGTTCGAAACGCGTTCACAGTTAGAAAATCACTGGATTATTGTAAACGACCTTCGAGTACTCAATATCTATTTCTCAATGTATCGGGATATCCATCGATCGAAACTATTCGTTCTGATGGAACGATTATTTATTCGCCATACGGTGGTGATGGAATCGTCCCTGTAACTAAATCGAATATACGACATTGTCGTAACAACCGCGGCCGATTATTTTCCAATACGTTACTATCTTTCGATTGTAGCGTACATTTGTCGATGTTAAAACGTAATCATACCGTACGAATGATTTCTTGTGCTATCGAAAGTTTGCTAGTTCCAATTTTACAGTCGCGATTCACTAAAGAAATTCATTTGTTCGAATGTGAAAGATACGTAGATTGGGTCGACGAAAAAAATCTATACGATTTCAAGTGGCGTTTCTCTTCTTTTGCAAACAACAAGCAAATGAATGTTCAAATTTTCCAGGTAAACGATATCGTTGTTGTGCGAGCGATATTACGCTATCATATGGAAAATAATCGCACAATCGTCCCCATGAACGATATGAAACTCTATTTGAACGATTCGAAGTACGCCATAAAATACGACCGCGTTGCCGTTCGTTCCTTTAGACTAGTGTTTTGTATCGGAAGTCGACGTCCGTTTATCATAAAACGTTTATTCGTCGTTCTTCCCGATGCACAATTCGAATTCACGGAGAATAGGAAGGGAGGTTATTTACAATACAACACAAGGCGTTGTAGCGTGAACGTGTCAACATCGATCGAACATGGAAAATGAGATGGATGTGAATTTGCAGAATCGATTCGAAGTATATGGAGCGACAACGGTCGAGAGCAAATTCGACATCACAACATTTTTACGCCATCATCCGGGAGGTATCGATTGTATTCGACCCTTTGGAAACAAGTCTGTGACAACGCCGATGTTACGAAACCGGCATTCGATCGAATCGTATTATTTGCTGAACGAATATGGCGAACAACATGAAAATGTCATCTGTCAGAGTTTAGAAAATTCATTGGATTGGACGAAACCGATGTTGTGCCAAGTTGGTAAACTGGATGCTGCTTTCTATGAAAAATGGGTATTTTTACCGGTTGATCGACCGCTACGACTGTTCGAAAACCGATTGCTGGAAAGCCTTACAAAAACCCCGTGGTACGTCGTTCCGATGGTATGGATTCCCGTCATCGTATATTTGTTCTGGGCAGGTATTTTTCAACGCATGGAAACGACAACAGCCGACGATGACGTACTCGTGATGTTTCCGATTTTGTGCGTTATTGGAGGTGTTGGCTTTTGGACTTTTCTGGAATATTTTATCCACAGATGGGTATTCCATTCGAAAGTTTCCGGACGATCAAGAATGTTCATTTCATTACACTTCCTAATCCACGGTTTGCATCATAAAGTGCCGTTTGATTCTACGCGATTGGTATTTCCGCCACTCCCGGCAGCAGTGATCGTTTTTTTCGTATACAACTTGATGTGTGCGTTTATGCCGACCGCGATTACGCTACTATTCATGGCCGGGGGGCTGCTCGGTTACGTATTGTACGACATGACACATTTCTATATTCACAATGGGGTCGTCCAGAAAAATACCTATTTTCATAGTTTGAAAATGTACCATGCCCGTCATCACTTCGGACACCACGAAATAAAATTTGGCGTCAGTAGTGTTTTGTGGGATAAAATTTTTTCAACTTGAATAAAAATTAAATATTATATTTATGTTTTATTTGTTAGCTCATGTATTCCCAATGTCATGTCATGAGATACTAATTTCCTCCTTGATTTTAATTGAAATAGTGGAAGTAGTTGCTCAAAATGTTTATAAGGGTGAAATTCGTATCTCATGACGGTCACGTTGGTTGTAAATGGGTTGTTAGAGTCGAATACATCAATTTCAACTTTAGATATTGTCCATTGGCTCGACAAGCTTGACCCATCGGATTCATCGTCAGACGGTGTTCATCTATGACGCACACAGACCGTCCGTTCCATTACTAACACACAGAAACGGTAGAACGCGCGTTGACGATTTTCGCGATAGAACGGAACACGCACATCGTGTTGTGTGCACTACTCAGTGCCGTTGCCGTCGTCCATCGCGATTCACATCCCGCGAACGAACACCCAAAGAAATCGTGAATTCGTGTCAACGAGATCATTTCGTTGTCCACCATTTCAGCAAAGGCTCTCTTCCCATCCAGATCGACATTCCGTATTATCTCGGTATTGGAACGCACAAGAGTAGCCCGTATTTTACTTCCCAATTTGAAAACTTTCAATACGGACCACGTGGGACGATAAATTTGTACGACGCGATCTGTATTCGATGAATGTTTATCTGTGTCGCCACACACCCACCGGTATTTCTCGGTACGAAAGGCATCCTCAATCTTCAAATCGAACGGTCTATTACACGATTCGCAACAAGTAGTCGGCTCGTCCAAAGTAGACACGAGATGCAGATAACACATGTGCGTATCGTCGTTGTAGGATATAAATTCGATTTTCCTCGGTCTAGCATGCCAACGGTATAGCGTCTGCAACATATCCTCCGGCGAATTCGATTGAACGACACTCGCCCGTATCGACTTTTCCAACGCTAATCTCGCCACGGCTCTAACGGCGTCTGGTAATTTAACGATCAGGTCCATCAAGTGCGACGTATCGCTGAGCGAACTTTTGTTCTTCACGTCGTACGGATTTCCGCTCGATTCGGAATCCTTGTCCGTCGTACACATCCCGGACGATAAGATATGCTTCGCTTCTCCCGAAACATGTAAAAATTTTAAATTGATGAAAACGTTCAACTTCAACGAATTATTATGTCCGGGTTTCGAATCGAGACTCGATAGAACTGGCGACGAAGACGACGATGACGACGATGGAGACGACGATATTAACCTTTCCAATTCTTTGAACATCTGCTCTATTTCTGCCATTTCTGCGAAACTGAATGCGGGGTATATCACCATTTTTCGTATGGATTTTAGCAGGTCCCATACCGCCTCACGATTCGTCACCGACAAATGCCATCCCACGTTAATCAAACACACCAACGTTTCTAACAATTGAATTACACCGGTACGTTCCATATTTTGGAAAGAATAACTGTGTTAGAACTTGTCGAATGAATTTAATTGGCAACTGTTCGAATTATATACGCGTTGTTACCCCTCTTTTCAATACATCTCCCGTGTGACTACTTGGAATTGTAAAAATACATCTAACGATACGAGAAAAAACGCATGTGAGCCTCACAGTATTTTTCGATGACTCGACAATGAAATTCAGAGACATCTATCGAAAGGTAATGCAATTGCGTCAGAGTAACGTAAAAATCGCCATCTTTCGAAATATAATGCAATTCCGATGTGACAACTTGGCGAGCGCCATCTCTCGAAATGTTATATCAATTTATTACAATAAGCAGATGAACGCCATCTGGTAGAGTTTTCTCAAACTTTCATATAACACGTGCAGTGTGAAACGTACCATAGATATACTATGTATTTTCAAGAAATTACAAAATCTATGGATGGGGTGGGTTTAATATTGTACAATCTAATTTCAATCGACTTCGCTCTCAGAACTCTGAATTGAATCTGATCAAAATTTTACCCCTTCTACCGTGATTTTCGTCAGAAATCAGTAGATTTTAGGATTTTCGTGACGTCAAACGGCTCTAATCCAATGAGAATCGAGTATTCACTCAGCTGACCCCAAATTAACTATATAATCAGCAAGCTTCTCGCCCGCGATCCTAAACCTCCTTGACCAGAGTAAGAACAACGTAGTAGTAAGAAGGAGCAGGCCGTCGCGGAGGTTATAAATATATATATAGATATATATATATATTTATATATACTGGGGTGCAGGGGGTGCCATGGGGGTACGTGGAGCCCCGTTGACTGTTGAGACTTGGCGCTGGCTTTTCGCGAGAGCTGGAAGTTGCGTTCCACAATTTTCGTTGCCCCCGTGCTACGTCACGTATACGTCACGTGACTACGAGTCGTTACAGCTGTGAAAGTTTTTGCAGCTCGAAGAAATCCACCGGTGAGATTTCGTTCCAACAAATTTCATTCGAGACAAAACTGTTTCTCGATGACGCTAGTGCGCATGACGAGGAACTTATAACTTTGGGGATTCGTTCGACGATAGATTCTAGATGGACAACGTTTGTTCACCAGAAAATATTTTACGATTTCATTTCTCGAACGAGAGTTTCGTTCAAAGTTTTTGTAGCTCGAAGAAATCCACCGGTGGAATTTCGTTCCAATAAATTTCACTGGAGACAAAACTGTTTCATTCGTCGAACGAGAGTTACGTTAAAAGTTTCTGCAGCTCGAAGAAATCCACCGGTGAGATTTCGTTTCAACAAATTTCACTCGAGACAAAACAGTTTCATTCGTCGAACGAGAGTTACGTTAAAAGTTTTTACAGCTCGAAGAAATCCACCGGTGAGATTTCGTTTCAACAAATTTCATTCGTGACAAAACTGTTTCATTCGTCGAACGAGAGTTACGTTAAAAGTTTTTATAGCTAGAAGAAATCCACCGGTGAGATTTCGTTTCAACAAATTTCATTCGAGACAAAACTGTTTCATTCGTCGAACGAGAGTTACGTTAAAAGTTTTTACAGCTCGAAGAAATCCACCGATGGAATTTCGTTTTAACAAATTTCACTCGAGACAAAACTGTTTCATTCGTCGAACGAGAGTTACGTTAAAAGTTTTTACAGCTCGAAGAAATCCACCGATGGAATTTCGTTTCAACAAATTTCACTCGAGACAAAACTGTTTCATTCCTCGAACGAGAGTTACGTTAAAAGTTTTTACAGCTCGAAGAAATCCACCGGTGAGATTTCGTTTCAACAATCAATCGTTCGACGAGAGATTCTAGGCGGACAAAGTTTATTCATCAAAAAATATTTTGTTATGTTCAACTTTTCAACGATTCGGAATTTCGCTGTATGACCTGTCGTTTGAAAAGAATGGTCGTTATTAACCCCTTTACGACCAACGCTACCGTCATGAGATACGAATTTCACTCTTGGATGCTACAAAGATGAACAATCGTGTCAAAATAATAGTAAAAAATTGTATTTCGTTGTTGCGTTTATTTATTTACAATTAATAGTAATATATTTGTGCGAACAGTCTTGTAGGTCGTTAGCTCTTAACCGTCGACACGTTTTCTTGCTTAGTATTGTTGTTATTAGTATTGTTAGTGGTCGATACAGTTTCCAACCACTCTTCATAAAGTTGTTGGAATTCGTCTTCTTCCTCCTCGTCATCGGTCCAATTGAGGACTTTCTCGTCGTGGCGCCTTATCATGGTCCAGAGATCCTCTCAACCTGGTCTTTCGTGAATTGGAGGAATATGCTCCTTCGCTCGTTTGATTCTTTCTCGATCGGTGGACGTATGTACGGTAAAATCTATCGATTGTGACATGTTGCTTAGACGATAGAAAAGTAACTGATTTTTTCCGGTTACTGTATGCGCATTATATACTAAATCGAATTTCACCCAAATGACATCCACGAATAAAAGGTGTTCGGTATAGAATGCGATTTTCCATTCGGGTTTCACATGTGCCACACGCCAAACATAGACAACTAAATATTGTTTCATTCCTCGAACGAGAGTTACGTTCAATAGTTCACCAGAAAATATTTTACGATTCCATTTTTCGAACGAGAGTTGTGTTCAAAGTTTTTGTAGCACGAAGAAATCCACCGGTGGAATTTCGTTCTAACAAATTTCACTCGAGACAAAACTGTTTTATTCATCGAACGAGAATTACGTCCAAAGTTTCTACAGCTCGAAGAAATCCACCGGTGGGATTTCGTTTAAACAAATTTCACTCGAGACAAAACTGTTTCAATCGTTCGACGAGAGATTCTAGGCGGACAAAGTTTATTCATCAGAAAATATTTTGTTACGTTCAACTTTCCAATGATTCGTTGTATTCTTCCGTCAGATTCGATATTGATTTAGTTGTTTGTAATACAAGTCGGTCGATATGCTTGTCCGACAGCGGAAACGAAATGTTATATGTATTTCGGTAGCTCAATATCTTGTGACAATCTTGAATTGCCTCTTTGAATTGTGTTAACTGTTCGTCTTTCGATAAGTATGCCAGAAAAAGTCTGACGTATTTTATTTCTTTTTGTGTATCGAAACCTTTCCGCCGTTCTTCCAGTCCTACATTTTCCGTCGTCGATAATTTACCCGGCTTTCGGTGGTTTTCTTTCAATTTTACGGAAAGATTGGTTAAGTGGTACGGGCTTTAACAGATCTTCCTTCATCTCAGACATCACCATCGACGACGGTGTTATTATACGCAAGCGACTGATTGGAAGCGTTTGCGGTCCCAACGACGTTGCGTCGATTAACGTCCTGTCCACCTTTATGTTGCTAATTTCGCAACAAACGATATCGCACAATCCTATTTCAAATTCCAAATCGGTACGATCTAGCTTTCCTAAAATATAAACTAACCACGATAGCAGTACGTTACGTGACTGTCTGAAGTGCTTATCGACGCGCGATCCGTGTTGGCCGCTCAATTGTCGTGACGAATCTTCGTTGTGACGTCTGAATAATTCCAGGGTGAGACCGATCGCGTGCCATTTCAAGTGTCGTTCGTAACTATATATCGGTGTGAGTGTGTATCGATGTAACAATAAAAATAATTCTTGAAACGTGGAAAACTCGTATCCGATCGGTAAGCGATCGTTGGAAAAGAATGGCATAATACTTAATACTAATAGTGATTCCTTACTAAGAGATGAAGTCAAGTTCGATCACCATTTGCGACGATCGGACGTGGGAGCTATTACGTGCGCGTTGTTATGTACATATCTACGACAAATGGTATTTACCGATCGCTTTCGACCGCGTCTACAAAACGGCGCCGTACGCGTGGAGAGTGTGAGTACATATAGGATACGCGCGCGCGTCACAATCTCATTGACAACTTATCCGTCGTTATGTTCCCATGTGGTGGATGTGGCGATGGCAATTATTGTTATCGAACGAATTCGTGCGAACGATATGATCGGTGTGGACAATTCCATGTGATGACTCGACCCATCGTGAATGTTTCTGCGTTGGTAACAACGACCGTTGCTGTTGGACCGGGATTGTTCGCATCGCAACAACAAGCGATGATATATCATCGACCGCCGTACTACGCATTTCCATTTTTCGGTCAGGCGATACCGTTCAACTGGAACGCCGTCCCGATGAATTTCGATGTTCGCAGACCACCCATCGATTATGATCCGAGTGAACGTCAACCATTCGAACGACGTGGTGATGATCAGCAAATGACGCAATTACAACCATTCGAACAACGTGGTGATGATCATCGAATGATGCAATTTGAATCGACTACGTGTTATCCACAAACGACAGTTGGGAATATGTATTCATATACCACGCCTGAATCAGACGAACAATTCGGGATCGAGCAAGTAGCGTTCACGGACGCGCCTAACGACCGAACGCCCTTGCCAACCTTCCAGTCGTTGAGACGATATCTGAACGAACGGAAAGCTCGACAAGTTCCGTTCGATTTGCCAGGACCGGTATCGTGTACAGAGAAAGGTTCGAAGAGAAAATGGCCGTTAACTGGATATATGTAATTTTTATTCAATTTTTGTATGTTTCGATTCGAAAATAAATATTATATTACAATTGTCGATATTTTAGTCATTCACAGTACGCCAACATCCAAAACGGAAAATATACGCCTCCTCACTTTTTGACTCGTTGAACCGATTCATATTATATTTAAACCGTTTTATCGAGGAAACCAACGTTTTAATTAGGTCGTATTTTACAATTTCGTAACGATTGTAAAAATCTTGTGATTCTTTGTCTAGCGCAATTTTATTAATATAAAAGTTGCAAAAATTAGACGTTTGACGTTGAGTTTTCAAAATACTTCGCATTGCCAGTTTTTTCAATGTAACACCACCTGTCGACGATTCTGTTCGTATCGAGTAGTCAGTGACAAAATTGAAAAAATGTTCAGTGTGTGTTCGTGACATTAGGAACTCATGTATATGTCTAATGTACGAATTGAAAAAATGTTTTCCTTTTTTGTAATCATCTTCCGAACCAACTATGGGAAATAGTGGAGATTCGATCAGTGTGTGGGGACTTGACAGAAACGGGAAAAGCGTCGAAATCGCCACAAAAATGGAACACAGGTTACGACGATAACATAGAACTTTCAACGTGTTCAAAAAGACGACATCTTCTGCTCTCGATTGTAATTTTTCGACAACAACGATATAACAGCGATGGTAGCAATTTTTCTATAGATCGGATTCATGTCGAATTTGGTTTTCGTATGATCGGCTGCACAAAATTGTACGAATGTCATGATCAATTTCTGAAGGCGATGTGAATCTGTTAGGAAATGTTCAGCATTCAATTTGGACAGAAAATCTAGCAGATGCTCCAAGGAAATTCTGTAATATTTTGCCTCGGAAAACATGCGTTTCACACACATTACAACGATATCGAATCGATCTTCACATTGTAGTAACGTGGGTAATAATGCGTGTCCATCTGCACACGATCGAATCAACAAAGCGTAAATGATCGTTGTTCGATGATAACACAAACAAACGTCGATTAATGTATGGATAATTTTTCTCCTCGTTAATTTCGTCAAATCTTTTCTTGTTTTGCTTCTCGTCACTGTCAAGGGGGAGGATCCAGATGTTGACGACGTCGATAACGATAACAGTCGCCGTGGAGAATTTGTCGCTGATGAGCGTAACTTCCACGAGGAAGCATACATATCGGCAAGGTCAAATGGAATCTCCATCAAGGAATACACTTTTCTTGCACGATTCTTCAAATGTATATAGGAAATTTTTTTGATATGTTGTCGTAAGAACGTAATTTGTTCTTTCACATGGTTCGGCACCATGTTCATCGGAAGATACGCACATTTTCTCATATAATTTTTACGTTTCTCGCGTTCTTTCATCGTAGACGATAGAGACGACGCTCGCATGTCTGACGTGAATTCTGGTAAGAACCACAATGTAGAAACACTTCGTGTTTATCCTCCGTTTTATTGTCTGATAATCCCCACCATTCCCAACATCGAAGAGAAAATGGTCGTCAAATGGAGATACCACAGACTATAGTTCAAAAATAAAAAACCACGCTACAATTGTTAATATTTTATTCGAAACGCTAATTTATATAACGGAAATTTCGAAACGCCAATTTATATAACGGACATTTTATCCACCCTACCAGCGTTTCGACCAAGTCATACTTCACAATTTCGTACCGATGATAGAAGTCTTGCGAATCTTTATCTAGCGCAATTCTATCGATGTAACTATAAAAATTGGACATTTGACGCTGCGTTTTCAACATACTTCGCAATGCCAGTCTTTTTAACGTAACGCCACTCTTTGAAGATTCTGTCTGTTTCGAGTAGTCATCAACAAATTGGAAGAATCTTCCTGTCCATGTTTTCGATATCAAAAACGCATGAATATATTCAATGTGGGAATTGAAAAAATGTTTTCCGTTTTCGTAATCATCGTTCGAACCGACCAATGGATATAGTGGACCTTCGATCAGTGCATGAGGACTCGATAGAAATGGGAAAAGCGTTGAAATAGCCACAAAAATCGAGCATAAATTACGTCGATAACATAGAGTTTTTAACGTGTTCAAAAAAACGACATCTTCTGTTTTCGATTGTACATCACCGGCGTAATGTTTCGACAACAACGATATAACAGCGATGGTCGCAATCTTTTTATACATCAGATTCGTGTCGAATTTGGTTGTCGTATGATCGGCTGGACAAAATTGTACGAATGTCATGATCAATTTCTGAACATGATGTGAATCTGTTAGAAAATGCTCAGCGTTCAATTTGGACAGGAAATCCAGCAGATGCTCCAAGGAAATTCTGTAATACTTTGCCTGGGATAACATGCGTTTCAAACACATTACAACGATATCGAATCGATCTTCATATTGCAGTAACGTGGGTAACAACGCCTGTTCGTCTGTACACGATCGAATCAATAGAGCGTAAATAATCGTTGTTCGATGATAATACAAACAAACGTCGATTAATGTATGAAAGATTTTTTTCCTCGTGAATTTCGTCCAATCTTTTCTTTTTTTGCTTCTCGTCGCCACCGAGATGGATACAGATGTTGACGATGGCAATAACGATAACAATCGTCGTGAAGAATTTGTCGGAGTCGGGCGTAACTTCCACAGAGAAGCATACATATCAGCAAGGTCAAAGGAAATCTCCGTCAAGGAATAATTTTTTCCGGTAAGATTCTTCAAATGTTGATAGAACGTTTTTTCGACATGTTGCTGTAAGAACGTAACTTTTTCTTTCATACGGCTCGACACGCTGTTCGCAGAAAGATGCATACATTTTTTCAAATAACTTTTACGTTTCTCCCGTTCTTTCTTCTTGGACGATAGCAACAACCGTAGCATATCTGACGTGGATTCTGGTTGTCGACTGAACTGAACTGAACTGACATTGCGGTCAGAGCCGTATTTATACACTCTCGTCAGCGTATCATCGGTCGTTCATCTTTATGTTCCGCATAATGGTGGAATTCGTATCTCGTAATGGTCACGTTAGCTGTAAACGGGTTGAAATAAATCGCAATATTTTCTAACATTTTTATTCGAATTATACGTGAAATACATTCAATTACTATAGGTTACTTGTTTTATCCGCTTTCGTCGTCGTCGTCGTCGTCGTCGTCAACGTCGATTGGTTCGACAGATTTGACCGATCGGATTCTTCGTCGGACAAAAACATCTCTTCGTCCGCGAACAACATTTTTTTTTGATCGGCTTCTGATACGGCATCACCATCGTTGACGACGACGAGTGCGACGTTCGTGTTCGATTCATTCCGGCCTGAATATTTCTTGAAATATAGCATAGTCAAGAATCGATGAAAATTTATGAACGTTTCACAGTAACAAAAATATTGAAGACAATACGGGCAAAAGCCTGTAGAGATGTTTGCTAATAGGTAATCCTCGACATCTCTGGTATATGCTAACGATGGCCAGAACGATGCTGTCGCTGCTGCTGCTGCTGCTGCTGTTGACGACGATGATGATGATGATGATGTCTGGTTATTCGACGACATATCGAATGAGTTGTGTGCTACGGCCACCCTGACGTATCGTCGTACGACCGATCGGTACTAGTCGAAATTGCCATTTGACAGGCGAGTTCTCAGCTCGTTCAGTTTCGTAGGTTTCACTCCCGTCAATCGCATAGCATAATCTACGGGCGATTGATCTTCAGCGATATTGGGAACAAAAGCGTTAATGTCGTAAACGTATTTGTATTGATCGACAATTTCGCGGAGCTTTTCTTTGATATCTGCCAAAACGTACACCGGAGGATCGTTAACTTTGATGAATGATTTGAGATGTTTCTTCAACAATTTTCTATTATTATCATCACCGTAACATTCGCATAATACGTCAACGAAATCGTGCGTTCCCGTGCATACGTCGAAATGTTGCAGAGCATACACGAGATGACTTATACAACGACTCAGCGGTATCGGTGCTACGGTATTATAATTATCGTTCGTCGACAGGAAATTGGTTACGGAATAAACGAACTGACGCACGGTGTGTTTCGTACAATTTTCCAGCATGGCCAGTGTGATTTCCAAAGCACATATATGACTGGGTGTCAGCCATTTCGATTGATGCACGTCTTTGAAATTATATTTTGGTATTAGATTTTTGCACTTGACCCACCGTCCTTTCGTATCGGTACATATGCCATTGAGCAACTTTTTACGATTTTCGCTGTTCAAATAGTCGATATTACGAGATCGACCCATTTTCTGCGTACCGAAACCACCTTTCGCGGGCGGTCTTCTCGGATTAACATTATCCGTTTCTAATTGACGATGCCTGCGTTTCGGTGGAATACGTTTGAAATTTATCAATGGATCTTCATCATCGCTATCATCGCCGTCCGTGCCGTCGTTATCGCCGCCGCCGTCGTCGTCGTCGTCGTCGTCGTCTTCGTCATCGTCGTCGTTATTGTTAGCACCGCGATCGGTTTCCATCCATCGTATACCACGTCTGACGTTCGCCGGACGTACGAGTGTTTTATTCTTACGATTGTTATTATCGATATTATTATTATTATTATTATTACTGTCGTCATCGTCCGCGTCGTCGTTGTCGTTAAAGTCAACGTTTCCGTTGTTATTATTGTCGTCACTATTATTCGTGCGGTAGATCGTCCTCATTTGTTTCACGTTTACCGTGGAATTAGACGTATCTCCAGCTCTTTTCCCGTCGTTTTTATCGTTCGCAACGGGAGATTGTTTCGTTTTATTATAAATTTTGCGCTTTCCGATTCTAATATTTTTACCGTTCACCGACGGTACAATCTCCGTGGACGAAGTTGACGGTAACGGATTTTCATATATACCTCTTTTCGATGCCAACGACTTTGAAGGTAACTTGGCCGTTTTCGATGGAATTCCTTTTTTACCGATACTAATAATGTTGATTTTTTTTGTCGCTACACTATCAGTTTCCGACCGCGAATTATTATTATCGATCGTCTTCGACGGAATATTATAAATTTGTTCCATCACTGGGTTTCGTTGTATTTCTTTCCCGATCGATGGATTTAATTGTTTCCCTTTCCCTTGTGACGTTGATGTCGGAACGAAAACCGGTGAGGATACTGGTGATGGGGACGATCGTACATTATTGGCATTGTGATATTGGTGTTCGAGCCAAGAATTACACGATGTCGTTTGATCGTGTAGAAGATCCTCATCGAACGATGGCGGTGTTGCTATATCGGATAGAGGTGACGCATTAAGATCACTAACGCCGTGATCGAAGAAAAACATCGTAAGGCCATCGGGGTCAGGATATGATTGGATAAAATTCGCGGCCGCTTCGGCAGTCAATAGAGGTGTACTCACTCTTTCATGTTGCTCGTGTTCAGGTTCCTCGATCGGGTCGAGCGATCGCTGTCGATTTTGATTCTGCATCGTCGTCTTATTTACTTACTCATTCAATTACATCCAACGTGTGACCGTGTCATGAGATACATTTGTATGACGTGAAAGGTTCGTCGACGAACCGTTTGGGCGTACGAGCGAGAGTTACAATAACATAGTGGTCGGAATGCGCTTTTTCAGTAAATTTTCTCTGTTTAAAGATCCACCGTTGCCGGTCGTATTCGTAGAACGTCTTTCCGCATCCTCTAACGCGAACATACCGTTTATTTTACGCGGAATTACCGTTCCTCCGGCACCGACCTTCGTGTGTCGCCCGGGTCGACGTACCGTTTTCGCGATAGACGTTCTATTCACGATCGGTTTCTTTTTCTTCTTGATTAGCGTTTTATTGGTGGTTTTTTTGCCGAGATTATTCGGTCGAGACAGCCGTCGTCGTCGTTTTTGTACCAAAGAAACGGACGCGGTTGTCGGTCGATACGCTTCACGATTCGTCGTCGTCGTCGTCGTCGTCGTTCCCCTGGTTGCGTGTTTCGCAGTCAACAGATATATGTCAGTTCCTCGACCTAACGTCGACACGTTGTAATAACGTCGTACGTCGTGTATAGTCGGTCCACCGGAATTCGCTATAGGAACCATGTGTGTCTGTTTTATGATTTCATTTCGGACGTCCTGTTTCGACTGATCGAACGAGATAGCTTTCAACTTGGAATTGTCCGATTGCGAATACAACGTCGAAATTAAAGCGTTCAGGCGGGCAGAATTGCTAGTTTTAATCCATTTTGTACTATTACTACTACTACTACCAATACCGTTGTTAATTTTTTTGGTTATTTTCCGTTTTGGTCGTGATACTCTTTTCATGTTCGTTTCTTATAAGATAGTAGACGGCGTAATGGAACATATAGAATCGACGACGATCGCACCTAACGCGGTTTCTTCTTCGTCGAGCGTCAACGGCGTCGGAAGCAGCAGCAACAGCAGCAGCAGCAATTACAATCCGAATTACGGCGTGTCGACCGCCGTCAGAAATGACGCTAGTGCGAAACGAAAGATCGCGCGTAAGATAGATTCGATGTACGCGTCCTTGCGCGACAACGTGATAGATAATAACGAATTTTATTCGTTTTACACGTCGATGACGATCTTGCTGTTCACGCTCTTCACGTTGTATTGTAATTATTCTCGTGCGACTGCCAGCGGAGTTTACTGGATGATCGGTAACTTGATCGTCGTGATCTTTAACGCCTGGATGAATATTTCGATATTTTTGCATAATCGCTAGAAACGCCATTTCATCGTGATCTTCATACCCAAAAATAAGATCGACTCGTGTTTAATTCGAATACACACGTACACATATATACACGTACGTTATGCGATCCTTATCCGCCACGGATCGACGGTACGACGAACGGTCGCCGGTGTCGTCGTCGTTATCATCGATTCCGTCGAAAAAAATATTATCCATCGTCGTTTGTTGTATAACGATGTTGTTGGTTTATAAAGTATACGTGAAACCGCTCGATAAATTTGCGCGTGTCATCGGAAATTCGGATGCCGACGTTACCGATATCGTCGTCGACGACGACGACAAACTTGGACGGCAAAACGATATGTTACATAGCGCTTGGAACTTGGACGATTTACCGTCTGTGACTTACGCCGAAAAGTACGTGAACGACGGACAAATGGAAATTGACGCCGATGCTAAAAGGTGCGTTTCTCGTGGAGGTTTATATCTAGGCCCGGACGATATACCGATAGATTGTACCGAATTGTGTAATTCGAAGGATTTCCGCTATAAATACGTCAACGAAAACTCGTTCGTCGTCGACAGATCGATAATGGCCAAACAGGGCGCCTATTGCGTGCCTACGCACGTGGTCAATTGTAATACGAACACGTCGCGACTAGTAAAAACGTTCGACAGTTGGAAATGTCACCCGAAAACTAGTTTATTCGGCGGCGAAGATGGCTGTGAAATTGTCGGCTGTAACGGATACCTGAAAGACAATTTGACCGGTCGATGTTATCGCAATCGCATACCTACCACGCTGACCGTCGGTGCCGACCCGGAAAATGAACTGATCGAACGTTCGTCGTCGTCGAACAATGCACCAGTCTATCGTTTCCAATGTACAGACACCGAAGTTCATCCCGATACAGGAGTGAGCACGTTGCGAGCGGTGGAATCGATACGATACGACTTTATGCATAACAAACTGATAGCTTCCGAATTTTTGCGTTTCGATCGCGTACGAAACGGATGCGCGGCACAAATTTTCAACGCCGTCCCACAGATCGTACCCAATTTTACGGAAGGTAAGTGCACCTGCATCGAAGGACTACACCACGACAAAAAGGACGATACGAATAACGATAATAATAATAACAACAACAACAAAAACAACGATCACAACGGTAGCGACAACGGCAGAAGCGACGATAACGACTACAAGGATGGCATGATGTCGTCGTTGAAAACGATAAAATTACATCAACGATGTTCGCCCTGTTTGAGCGGTTGGTCGAAGAAAGACTCGTACACTCGTATCGGTAGAGCTTGTCGCAAAGCGTTCGACGATTCACGTATCGATCCGCACGATATGCTTTTACCGTGTGGAACTCGTACGTTCGACTCGAAACAAGCGGCATGTGTCAACGGGATGATATACATTTCAGGAAGATTATCTCATTTCGCCCGCAACGTACTCGACAATGAACCATCCCAGTAGTCAGATATTATTTGGTAATGTATTTACAATTATGTGAGCGAATAAACAAACGTTTTCTATTAGTCGTTGTTGTTGTTTTTTTTTCGCTCTTCCACGGACGTTTTGCGTTATCGCCGAATACACAAGACGAAACCATTATACACGTTATCGACAAGATACACACGACAAATACGAAAGATATCGTTATGGGTAACAGCCATATGGCTGCACAAATGGTAATCATCGCGACAGGTACGTACGTTTTATGTACCATTTTTGCGTAATCACGTCTGGTCGTCATGGCCGCTTCGTAATATGTCACATCGTCCAAGTCCAACAGCATATTTCTGATCATCAATCTATTGAAAATCATCCGCATGTCTCGCGTCGAAAACGAAACGTCATCGTCGTCGTCGTCGTCGTCGTCGTCGTGTTCTCCGCCTAATTTAACGTTACCGTGCGTCGTCCAATCGACCAGACTACCGTCCGACGTGACGGTTCTATGACGAAAATAAACGAACGTATGTTTCAATATGTCGAGGGATTCTTCGACGTCCACGGTACGTGTCCCGTCCTTTCTGACGTGTAAACGCCAAAACGTATACGGCGTCATTTCGATTCGTCGCATTCCATAGTTGATTTGTCGTTCCAACAGAGCACCTTCGCTGATTTTACGTAATAGTGCGTCGGAATATGCGGGCACGGAAAACTTCAACGGATCCCATATAAATTGGAAAACGATATCGATCAAAGGACCGATGATCGTCAACCATCCGACTATGCTCAGCGCCGATACGGCTAAGCCCGACAAAGCTATAGCTTGTCTGCCGACAGTCGTTACGATCGAATCTATCAGCACGTGTGTCATGGTATGCGACAGCGAAGTGGCCAGTAATTTGGCGGCGATCGTCTTGCCACCTCGTAACAGGTCAGATTGTAGGAACGATTTCAAAATTTCCGGACCGATCTTGGTGATCCATTGTTTCAAAACTGCCGAACTCACGTCAGCACTCAACTGGAAAGATAATTCCTTCAGGTTGTGCGTGGTCGATAACATACCACCGATGGCCGTTAAGATTTGTTGCATCGTCTGTCCGAACGACTCCGCGTACACGTCGTTATCGAGTTCGTCGTTATCGCGATCGACGTCGTTCACGTCTGTCGCCTCAGGCGTCGTCGTCGTCGTCGTCGTTCTTCTAGTTCTCGACGACAAAGTTGCGATCTCACGTCGTAATCGTTTGTTGTGCGGTATCAAGACGTTCTGTACGATATCGCTCGTTAACGTGTTGACCGATGATGTTTCGTTGCCGGCGCCGGTATCGTTATGCGTGGATGATTCGACGGTATCGTTGTCGTTCGAACGATCTGCGGACACGGAAAATTTTGCTTGATGTCCGACGATATTTTGTCGCTGCTTGTGGAGTTTCTCCACCAGACGACCGCCGTATTTGTCGTTGCGACCATCTTCGATCTGAGAATATTCGTCCGTCCAGTAGAGTCGTTCACGCTTATCGGCATCGGTCAAGCCCAACTGTGACAGTAGTATGTCGTCGGACACGTAACGTTTCGACGAATTACGAAATCGCTTCCAATCCAACACGGAATTCAAGAAGGGAACGGTAACGGGAAAATGTCGTAAAAATGGCGGTAGATCGTTCGCGTGCGTATGCTCGAATAGCCGTCGAATTTCGTATACCGATTGTTCGAAAACGTTCGCCGTCATTTTTACCATCCGTATCAGAGAGGAACCTACGAATAATTGAACGTAATAGAGACTTCCTTCGAAGCCACAAGCCATGTCATCCTCGTCGTCGCCGTCTGTAGCATCTTCATCTTTCATATAATTCATATAGAACGATTTGCAATACGTTGTATCGATACGAGCGCAGGTGATCGGATTCCGATCGGCACCCAATTCGGTCACGTATAACGAAAATCCGACCGGATCGATTTGGTCGGTATAATGTCGCGAAGGATCCACGAAAAACGACACCAGATGCTGATTTTCCAACAGACAAGCGCTCTTGTACCATATCAGATAGGGCGGCACGTTGTGTTCGTCTCCGTGTAAAGACGACTTTGTCGATTGCGACAAAATATCCGACGGTACGTTTCTCGAGCGGGAATTGAAACATACCGGCGCTCAGGCGTTCATACGTTTGCCGTGGGGCAATCCGAAACTGAAAGGTGTCGTGTCGGGCTTGCAAGATTCGCTCAAAGGAAACGTCGAGAAACAAGACGTTGTCAAACATCCGTTCTCGTTAAATTTCCATTCGGTCGTTATGGCACGGTCGACGAATTCAGATTCGAACGAGTAATCCTCGATCGGATTCGCTGCCCTGATTTCCAAATTAGTATGCGAGAACATGTGCGAATCGCTTTTCATACATCTATTTCGTACATTGAGTATATTTCGATATCCCGAATAGGATTTAGCGTCTCGCGAATCTTTCGCAGTGAATCCTATTATCGCGGTAACGTCCAAGTCTCCGTCGCTACGGTTCTTGCTATTATCGTTCGTCGATGTCATCGAATTCTTAGTTATTCGAACTTCTCACGACTTGTACTATATTTTATAGACGGCACGACTACAGTTTTGTTACATAGCTATTCGATAGAAAAGATAGTTGCCCACGTATCAATCGTTCCTATTTTTACATGTAATTCTCGTTCGAGAAAATTCGACCGACCAACTTTTGACGATCTATAATTTCGCTTAGCAGCTACTCATCGCTCAAGACGAATCGTAGTCGAAAAATGAAATTGTATGATATAGTCTGATGAACGCGAAATTCATCTATTAGATTTCTCATCGAACGACTTCAACGATTCACAATTTCGTTGTACAACTCATCGCTGAAAAGGACGGTTGTCAGTCAACATATTAATCGTTACTCTCGCTCGAAAAATGGAATTGTAAAATATTTTCACAAGATGATATAGTGAATACTAGTATATCGGACAACAATAAAAATATTAAAATCTAGTCTTGTTGTTGTTCTACCGTGATTTTTCGTCAAAAAACACTAGACTCTAGGATTCTCGTCACGTTAAACAACTCCAATCCAATGAAAATCGAGTATTCATTAGAATCGAGTATTCATTACCGATCATTCGCCTAATTGAACATATCTGGCGAACAAAATTTCTCGGACAGATTTCTCATGGAACGACTTCCACGACTCGTTACTAGAAAGGACGGTCGTCAACGTATCAATCGTTCCTCATTCTGAACGTTACTTTCGTTCGAGAAATTCGTTCACATGCCTGAACGTAACTCTCGTTCCAAAAATGAAATGGTAAAATAATTCGTGGCGAAAAGAACTTGACTGACCAACTATGGGTTATAACAAGAAACTTGTATGACAATCCGACAGGTGGTACTCACCCGTACGCTATAGTCTATATGAATTACTTTCCGATAGATGGCGTTCGGCTAATATCTACGGCGAGTTTGTCCACATTCAAATAGTTGGCACTTTATCGGAACGAATTTGTTTGGCAGCAGATTCGAAATAAATAAAAATAATAATTATAAAATCAATTTATTTACGCAAATCCATACAATCGGGGAAAATTCGCACTGTCAAATACGTTGTCGGACTTTTTTCATGCCGCCTCAGGAACTCGTCGATCTTGTCCAAGAGTCGCACATATATCAGACGAATGTGTGAACATATACACGTTTCCGGGCCAGTACGTACTTTGGGATCACTCCAGACACATTGTATGTAATGATCATTGTTCATTTTTACAAATTTTTTACTGTAATTGTACATATCCCGAACCATAAACTCGATATGTCGGATCTGCCTAACATATTTCAGATTGAAATCTTGCTCTGCCAAATCCGAACGCTCAAATTTTCTTCTTTCTTCAAGAAATAATTCATACGCGTTATTCATCAATAGCTCGCACACTAAATTCATCTGGACGTCGTAGAAACAACGATTGCAAACTGAACCGCGTTTGAATAGGCAGACCCATATATATGTAATTGACTGTATACGAAGAAAATGGAAATATAGAGCCTTATTAATTTGTCGTTCCGGAATTGGTTCTTGAAACATATTTTTCCGTGTATCAATGAATGTTTTATTTTTTCAATGTTATTTCACTTCGAACGAACGATTTAGAATTTTGCTGCATGACCCATCGCTATGAAAGAATAGTAGTCAACGTATCGCTCGTTTCTCATTTTGAACGTAACCATCGTTCGAGAAATAAATTTGTATGATATTGTCTGGTGAACGACTTTCAGGACTTATCGCTAGAAAAGACGGTAGTCAACACATCGATCGTTTTTCCTTCTGAACGTTACTCTCGTTCGAGAAACGAAATTGATAAATAGTTTCTTGTCGAGAAATGTTGTCGGATAAATTCCTCACCGATCAACTTTCACGATTACTTTTCGCTTGAAACGAATCATAGTCAACGTATCGATCGTGTCTCTTTCAGAACGTAATTTTCGTTCGAGGAAGGAAACTGTAGAATAATTCATGACGAAGAGAACCTATTCTTGACGATCTATAATCTTGCTGAACTACTCGTCGCTCCAAACAAATCGTAGTCAACGTATCCGTCATTTCTCATTTTGAACGTAATTATCGTTCGAAAGATTAAATTGTAAAATGTTTTTTGATAAACAAACTCTGTCGACCAGTTTTCTTTCTCACCGATGGAATATCAAAACCAGCATATTTACTCGTCATGCACACTAGCTTCATCGAGAAATAGTTCTGTTTCGAGTGAAATTCGTTGAAACGAAATTCCACCGGTGGATTTATTCGAGCTACAAAAACTTTGAACGTAACTCTCGTTCGAGAAATGAAATCTTAAATTATTTTATGATGAACAAACTTTGTCTGTCTAGAATCTCTCGTCGAACGATTGATTATTGAAACGAAATTCCACCGGTGGATTTCTTCGAGCTGCAAAAACTTTGAACGAAACTCTCGTTCGAGAAATGAAATCGTACATTATTTTATGATGAACAAATTTTGTCCGTCTAAAATCTCTCGTCGAACGATTGAGTGTTGAAACGGAATTCCATCGGTAGATTTCTTCGAGCTGCAAAAACTTTGAACGTAACTCTCGTTCGATGAATGAAACAGTTTTGTCTCGAGTGAAATTTGTTGGAACGAAATTCCACCGGTGGATTTCTTCGAGCTGCAAAAACTTTGAACGTAACTCTCGTTCGATGAATGAAACAATTTTGTCTCGAGTGAAATTTGTTGGAACGAAATTCCACCGGTGGATTTCTTCGAGCTACGAAAACTTTGAACGAAACTCTCGTTCGAAAAATGAAATCGTAAATTATTTTATGATGAACAAATTTTGTCCGTCTAAAATCTCTCGTCGAACGATTGAGTGTTGAAACGAAATTCCACCGGTAGATTTCTTCGAGCTGCAAAAACTTTGAACGTAACTATCGTTCGATGAATGAAACAGTTTTGTCTCGAGTGAAATTTGTTGGAACGAAATCTCACCGGTGGATTTCTTCGAGCTACGAAAACTTTGAACGAAACTCTCGTCGAACGAGTCTCCAAACTTAAAGTTCCTCGTCATGCGCACTAGCTCCGTCGAGAAACAGTTTTGTCTCGAATGAAATTTGTTGAAACGAAATCTCACCGGTGGATTTCTTCGAGCTACAAAAACTTTGAACGAAACTTTCGTCGAACGAGTCTCCAAACTTAAAGTTCCTCGTCATGCGCACTAGCTCCGTCGAGAAACAGTTTTGCCTCGAATGAAATTTGTTGAAACGAAATCTCACCGGTGGATTTCTTCGAGCTGCGAAAACTTTTGCAGCAGTGATGACTCACAGTTACGTGACGTATACGTGACGTAGCACGGGGGCAACGAAAATCGTGAAACGCAACTTTCAGCTGTCGCGAGAAGCTAGCGCTAAGTCTAGACCATCAACGGGGCTCCACGTACCCCATAGCACCCCCTGCACCCTTATATATATAATATATATATATTATATATATAACCTCCGCGACGGCCTGCTCCTTCTTACTACTACGTTGTTCTTACTCTGGTCAAGGAGGTTTAGGATCGCGAACGAGAAGCTTGCTGATTATATAGTTAATTAAGGGTCAGCTGAGTGAATACTCGATTCTCATTGGACTAGAGCCAATTGACGTCACGAAAATCCTAAAATCTACTGATTTCTGACGAAAATCACGGTAGAAGGGGTAAAATTTTGATCAGATTCAATTCAGAGTTCCGATAGTCAAGTCGATTGAGGTTAGATTGTACAAAATTAAACCCACCCCATCCACAGATTTAGTAATTTCATGATATTCATAGGACATCTATGGCAGATTTGATACTGTACACGTTGATTTGAAGTTCAAGGGAACTCTATCAGATGGCGCTCACCAACTTATTGTGATAAATTGATGCAATATATCAACAGATGGCGCTAATCAAGTTGCCGTACTCAATCTGTATAGGATGTTCGATAATCGGATTTGTCTCGCATTCATATAGATGTCGCTCAGTAAGTTATAACAGTAAACTCCTGTCGAATTCAATTACTAAGGTTGAATTGAATTACATTCCGATAGATGGAGTTCGATTGGTCATTATGACAAGTTTGTATATAATTCGACTAGGAGGCGCTCAGTTGATTGTTACAACTAACTTGTATGACAAACCGACAAGTGTCACTCAGTTGTATACTCCCTGGGACAATACATTAATCAAGATGGATTTTTTTATCAAACGACTTCAACGATCCTTACTTTTGCTGATTAACTTGTCGTTCGATACGGATTGTCCTTAACATTTCGATCGTTCCTATGTTTGAACGTAATGAAATTGTAGAATATTTTATGACGAACAAACCTTGTCGGTCCAGAATCTTTCGTCGAACGAATATCCAAACTGATATGTTCCTCATTATACGCATTAGTATTACGGAGAAACAATTTCGTCGTGAGTAAAGTTTGTTGAAACGAAATTCTACCAATAGATTTTTTCGATGTGTAAAAACTTTGAACGTAACTCTTGTTGGAGAAATGAAATTGTAAAATATTTTATGATGAACAAACTTCATCGATCAGGTTTCTTTCTCACCGATGGAATATCAAAACCAGCATATGTTCCTCGTCATGCACACTAGCGTTATCGAGAAGCAGTTTTATATCGAGTAAAATTTGTTGGAACGAAATTTCACCGGCAAATTTCTTCAAGCTGCAAAAACTTTGACGTAACTCTCGTTCGAAAAATGAAATTGTAAAATATTTTATGATGAACAAACTTCATCGATCAGGTTTCTTTCTCATCGATGGAATATCAAAACCAGCATATGTTCCTCGTCATGCACACTAGCGTTATCGAGAAGCAGTTTTATATCGAGTAAAATTTGTTGGAACGAAATTTCACCGGCAAATTTCTTCAAGCTGCAAAAACTTTGAACGTAACTATCGTTCGAAAAATGAAATTGTAAAATATTTTTTGATTGATTATCACGCGTGGTAAAATATCGAAGGAACGTTAAATGATTTTGACAATTCTGCGTATTTGTTGTACGTCGCAAAAACGCCTCGTATATCCGAACTGAATAAAATATTGTGACAAAGTACAAAAGTCCCGTACAGAATCCAAATCACTATCAGAAGCTCCATGTCAGACTTATAATTGAGATGTATTTCACAATTATGTTTTACATAATGGTGAAATTCGTATCTCATGACGGTCGTGTTAACTATAAATAGAGAATAAATATATTCAATTTTTGGTATTGTTTATTAGAGTTACATATAAATAAAAACTTGTTATTCGTAGTCTACGATATCGAATCTGCCCAAACATAACACCTGGAGAGTTGGCGGAGATATTCTGTTGTCAGGTCCAATCGCTACCGATTTCATTTTTTTAAAACTGTTCACGAGACTGACCACTTCCTCCATATCATGGCGTAGTGACCGATACAAAGTCCCGGAGGGTGCTGTCGCAACAGTACGCAAATCCATGATCTCACCGCGAAAAGGTAGAAACGCGACCTTGAGGTGTCTGTGGGTAATTTCGCATACCAACAGGAAACACTTCAACACGTAAGACGCGAACGTCGATTCGAGTGACGTGTTCACGTATAAAACAATTGGAATTGTGTAATGTATATAAACGTGATCATCCCTCATTTTATTAATCCACCGATACCACTCCTCCTTCGAAGGTGTGAAATTCTTGCCGACATAAACGACCGACACGTAACGGCATTTGGTAGAAGCCCCGATCATGAAGGACACGCAACTCCCAACGATAAACCAATCGTTCGTCGGAAATAACGGTTCTATGAATTTCACATATTCCTTAAAATGCGGGCAGGTAAACTCTTTCGAGCAGGTAAACTCTTCTACGTCGTACATGGTGGTTAACACGCACCGGGTGATCGTTTCATGTGACAACGGCACACATATGTTACGCGACATGTCGAACGAAACTGAATCAACACTTGCTTCGCGACCACGTTTATATGCTTCGTGTGCACGATGGGGTACCCGGTCCCCCATAAGGCACCCGGTCCCCCATAAGGCACCCGCGTAAAACGAGCAAGGGACATATCCGCCCCGAGCGGATATGAACCAACGGTCGCGGGTGCCTTATGGGGGACCGGGTACCCCATCGTGCGCACAAAGCGTATAAATATTGGTCCATCGAACGAGTAAGGGCTTAATCGAATGGATGTTTTTACATACATGACTCTCTTTTATATAGGTAATGATTTCATAATTGCACTTTGCACATGTAGAAACAGTTTCAAATATAAACACGAATGTTTCTTGTTTTGTTATTTCACCCTTATAAACATTTCGAGCAACTACGTTCACTAGCGAATATTTTACAGTTTCAATTTCCGAACGATAATAACGTTCAACAAGGGGAACGACTGATGCGTTGACTACCATCATTCTTTTCAAGCGATGGGTTATACTTAAAATTCTTAAACGTTGAAATCGTTCGATGAAAATCTCGACCGACAAAGTTTGTTCCTCGTCAAATATTTGCAAAAATAGGAACGACTGGTACGTTGGCAACTCTATCTTTTCTATCGACGTGTAATGAAACTATGCATCGTTGAAGTCGTCAGATGATGAATTTTGTTCGGTAGGGGATATGTTCGATTCTATTTCGTGCATGCAAAATACGTTCGGAACGAGCAACGACCGCTACGTTAACGCCCACCACTCGCGAGGGTATAAATACAGCTGCGACACACACATGTCAATTCAGTTTCAGTCGAGATGCCGTGTAAAACATGTGGTGGTTTAGACCACAGTCGCGTTTCTTCGACCAAGTGTGCAAATCGAATATTGAAGCAAAAACATAGATTCAGCACAGTAGATACTTGTACCGAGACGTTCACGATAAAACGCGGTTTTCGTAAGTTTTGCCGAGATTCTGAGTTGCGACAACGAATCGAGGATGACGTTTTGGGAATTTCTCAACTGGCCATTGAAGCATCGCTCTACGTCAGTTTCCATTATACAAAATTGTTACATCGTAACGAATTTCCGATCGGACAGTTTTCCATCAGTCACCTACAAGATTTCTACTACCATCTTCAGGGCAAACGACAAAAAAAAGGACGCGTTGCGTTGGACGAAGAATATTTCGCTATGCGGCCAGATAAAACGTTAGTATACGACGGCCGATTACGATCCCACCTGATTAAGTCGTGTGCCAAGCAACACGAAACTAATATGAAAAATTGCATCACGGTCCATTTTTACGATCAACTCGTTCGATATTTCTATGAAAAATACAAGAAAGAGTGTGATCGAAAAAGCTACGAATGGAAGACGATAGTTTACGACGAATTGTTCGCCTTCGTGCCACGTCACGTCGCCCACAGCCGAAAAGTTGCAGAATTTTTAAAATATTTCCGTTTCGACTATCACAAAAAATTCATCAATATAGAAAATGACTGGTGGAGTTTGGTACAGATCACTTTCGAATTGGGACGATGGTTCGAAGAGAGAAAGTTGAAATCCTTCTCGGCGTTTCCTGTATTTTCGTCTGGTCGAAAACATTTACTTTATAAAGCTATGGCTTTGAACGAATTATTAAGTAGTGTAAAATTGCTGCCGGACAAAACTACCGCTCCCGTGTTTAGGAATGAAACTCCAAAATATTGGTGGCAATATTTCGATCTATCTCACTCAGTTTACGGCAAATTCGACGATACAACTATGCACATCGAGCCCCACAAGCAGCGGACGTCTTTCGCTATGAGTTTTTCCACCAACGGAATCGATTGTTCCATTATGATGAATAGATATGGGCGATCCACAATTCAACAATCGCAGAAGAAGAAACGAAAGAAGACCAACAAACAACCCGAGACTACAGTGGCTAATTCAAGTTTCACCAAGTATTTAGGAATCGATCCGGGAGTTGTTAATTATATCGGTGCGTGCTATATCGATAAGAAAACTCGAACAGAAACCAATTTCGTGTTAAAATCGGCCACGTTCAAGGATCATTTCTGTAAAGAACGTGCTCGACGACGTAAACGGAAAAAAATGGCCGGAATCTTTGAAAAACGCCTGCTTGAATATCGCGAAAGTACGAACAGAAAAAAAGGATTAATTATTTCGCCGAAATGTGGTACTACTTTCAACTCTCATGTGGAATACATTTTGTACAGATTGAATTTTTTATCGTCTAGTCGCGAAATTTACGCTACGCGGAAATATACGCGATTGGGTTGGGACTCGTACATTTCACGGCGTACAGCTGAGGATAAGTTAGTAAATCAGTTATTGCCAGCCAAAGATGATAATTTCGTGTTGGTTTGTTTTGGAGATGGAACACTGGAGAAAAATTTCAGTTATGACAGAAATAAAAAACCCGCTGTCGAAATGCTCAAACAAGCGTTTCATCGTCGACGCGATAAATGTCACGTTATATGTGTTGATGAATATTTGACCACTCAATCTTGCTCGAAATGTTTCGGTAGAATGCCGTTACCACCAAAACACACCACCATAAATACAAACGATGCGGAGCGACAACGACGTCACGATCATAGATTTCAAATTTGCCGAAAATGTAAAATCGTTTGGAATCGTGACGTTAATGCTGCGCGCAACATAATTTTGGTTGGTTTGGAGTTAATCGATTATCGTTGTAAAACGTCAGATGAATTTGTTCGTCTGGCGGAATTTCAAAATTATGTTTCACATAAGGGTGAAATTCGTATCTCATGACGGTCACGTTGGCCGTAAATGGGTCACATCATATATTTTGGAGTGTTTCCGGGTTGTGCGTGCGTTTTTACCGTTTCGTGATGAAATGATGGATTTGCGCGGTTTGGTAGTCGCTACAGGTGTATGGATGGTGACGAAGCGGTGTCGAGGGGAGTATCTGCGCCAACTCTACAAATGTTATGTCTCGATCGTATTTTATAAATTAAATGGGAAAAATATTATCGAACGAATTGTTTTTTTTTTTTCACCTTTCTCCTCAATTACAGAAATATATAAACATAACAATCACAAGTACAAAAATGGATAGCGTACACAACGCGGAATCTGCGTGATGGATATTCTGTTGTTGTTATCGTACGTGCGCCCGAAAGAAGTCAATGTTAATCCCGGAGCACACTCGCAATCGGAAGTGATCGGATAATGAGTATGAACGTTCATGCGGACGAGGGAACTCGACCCTCCGCTACATACCCCGTCCACTTGTTCGCCGTTGTCATTTATCAAGGCGGGAAAGAGCGAAACGCATTTCCAAAAAGCGTTAGAAAATTGAACGTCCGCATGTAGTAGAGCGAATACCCCCTTGATGGTATTGCATTGCTTTTTCTGGCGAATAGAAGTTGCAGCATTATTATGGTCGTCGTCGTTCGCTGTATCATTTTCCTCGTTTCTCGGCACGCACAAACGCGTATCCGAAGAACATTCGTAAAATCCATTATACGCACTGCTACACGAGTCGATACAATCTTGATTGTGAGTACAACGTACGGCATTACTAGCACAATCGGTAACGTTCGACTTGTAAACGAATCGTTGTAACGATTCAATTTTTGTCGTCACATCTACACGTAGAATTTTATTCGTTTCTATTTCTATATTCGCGATGCGTCTATTCATTTCGGATATTCGTGGCAATATTATGAAATTACCGATAACGATGACGCTGACGACGACGACGATAATAATGATGATATTAGCGCGAACGAAGATCATAACTATCTCTTACGTCTACTCGACGTTATCGATATCTAAGAATTTATCGGCTTTGTTGTACATCATAATTTTCGATCTTTTGATGGCATATCCGACTATCGGATGAGCCGCACGGGGCTGACTCGTACGCGTGTCAGACGAAGACGACGGTATCCTATTGTAATATTCACCGACTATATAATCGATATCGCTCTTGTCGTTCGTGAAACGATAACAACCGTTGCCGAATCGACCGGTGTTACCTTTCAGATAGTCGTCGTCGTATTGCAAAGTGGCGACGGAAACGTCGTTACTACGACAGAAATAAATCGATTTGTCAGGCGTGTGCGTCAATAAGCATTCGCTATGAGCGAACGGTACGAAAGTGAACGCATCGAAAGCACAAGGATCGGGTACTTTACGCGCCTGCGGATGACCGAACTTCTCTCTGAACGTCGGTTCTATCGCGTCGTCGGTTACGTTCAACAAAGCGATGTTCTTGGGATAGACGGTTTCGTCGTAGCTTTCGGACGAATGCTCGGCGAACGTGGATTTTCTACACACGGGATGATTCGTGATCGGATCACGATCGGGAAAAGTGCCCGAGATACAACGATCGCACGATAACTCGTCGATTATGTTTACGTATCGTGTGGGATCGCGCCAGTCGGGGCCGATCAATTTTCCTCCAGAGCAAGCGGTCGGCACGTCACAATCCGAATCCAACAGGATCTTCTGACTGATAATTTCCGGATATTTACACAAACAACTGATTTTGTAGCCGGCAGCTTCCGTGTGCGGTTTGACTAGTACGCGATCGCCCGTATTCGTGTTACAAGGATCCAATCGAATAACGCCGTCACCGGAAGCGATCGCGGAAGATGATCCAGACGACGACGACGACGACGACTCGTACACTTTTGAAGCGTTGCTAAATACCGGAGTACAATAACCGAGATCGGCATTTTCGTGCACGTCATAGATTCTACTACCGGTCATGGCGCCCGTTTTCTTATCGATCGTGACAATTTTAATAGGTTCGTCGTAACGGACGCATTTCGCGTTCGGCTCGTTGCAATACGTACACGAATCCGCGTCGAACCTGGACGCCTTCAGAGAACAAGTTCTCAAAACGCTATCGCAATCCAAGCCGGTCAAATGTAACTTTTCGTTTGTTACGCCGTTACGATAGAGATTCGAGCGAATCGCTTCGTTGACCGGATAATACTTGAAATCTTTTTCTTTTTCTTTTAGCCACAGCGAATTGTCGGAGAACTTTTTCAGATTTCCGATCAACATCGTATTCGTGACGATAATGATAAATATTATACAACAGAAAAATACGGTCATCCTATCATATACATATATACGTGATAGTTCTTATGGAAGCGTGTCGAACAAAAATCGTACGTATAAGAACAGTCGAGAGACGCTAAGGAGAAAAGGGATCTCTATATGGGATATGTACGTGAACATTTTGGACCTCACGTATCTTTCGTTTTTTCTTATTGCATAATTTTATCTTCCATATTGATTTGTACGTTTTTTTGTTTGTATTCCACGTTCGAACTTTCGTCGCCACGACAATCGTAATCGTCGTCGTCGTCGTCGTCGTCGTTATGAGACGATATTTGTTATTTTTCTTCACGTGCCGGACGAGATACACCGACCCGACCCCTTAGCTAAGCGGAGATACCTGTTCGAATCGTGTTGTTTTTTTTTCGTAATACGAACGACGGAATGGACACGTTAGCCAAAGGTTTGAACAAATTGAGACGTGTCGATCGAGGAGTAGCCGACGTGTCCGAAGGTTTAGCAGCCCTGAAACGTTTGCGAACGAACGAATTTAGCGTTGACGCATTATCTCACGGAGCCGGTAGTCGCATCCCTGTCGACGTTATACAACCCATATCGCACGTACTACGTACGTTAATCGACGATGTCGAATTCGTCAGATTCACCGGTGGAAACATCGGCCAATCGTATCGGCCTCTATCGAAAACCGTCGTCGACATCGACGGGAACGCTCCGTTAGATAACATAGCACATCATTTACGACGCGGCGATTTGGATTATGTTATCGATCGTTATCGAAACGTACCCGTCGAAAATAGATCGTCGGTCGTCGACGGGCTCGTAAACGATTATTTGGATAAGGTCGAAGTGAAGGAGGTATTCAAAAAATTAGCTGTAGAAAATTTTCCCGATCACGAATTCGATCGGATAATGTCCGCTAACGAAGCATCGTTGAAAAACGTCCTGACCGGCAACGAAGACGTACTAAATCGTAAAATACGTACCGATCTACCGTACGGCGGTTTAGATCATCTTTACCGGACGAATAAGAAATTTCGTAAATTGATAAACAATCTACAATCGCTACCCCGAAAAAGCGGCGGAGGACGACGATATATCACCTTTAAGGGCGTCTTCGTCACGTTGACCGTCGGCGTCGGTCTTTACGCTTTGTTCAGTCACATCGTGGAGAACGCCAAACGAATGGCCGGCTGTTGGAGAATTTACACGACTCGTTCGGGTGAACTGGTAACGTGCAAACTGGTCCAATGCAGTTGTGCGCACGTCGAAGTGCAAGTGAAGAACACCTGTAACAATTTGCCGCGCTCGTTCCATAATAGTATATGTAAAGGATGGCCGTCGGAACTTATGGACGTCAAAGAGCCGGACCGGAGGCAATGTCGTCGTTGCGATATCAACGCACCGAAAAATTCGTTACAATATTTGCCGATCGAAGATATGATCGATCCCAAGGATATTTACGTGTGTAAAGATACGCCGAATATCGGCACGTTGCTGTCCGACATCATCACGGAATTACCGAAGCAAGTATGGGACGGAATGACGGACACGGTCGGTGTACTACTATACGTTTTCGAATTCTGCTGCGTGTTCGTACTGGGCGGTATCTTTATAGCTATCGTGATGAAGCTTATCGACGTGTACGAAAAATTCGATGGTGGGAACGGGAACGATAAGAACGCTCACGTAGACTCGATAGCGGGAAATGACATCACGGGCAACCGTATAAAAGAGGCAGGATAATCGTACCAGAACATCAGTTAGTTCCTGCCTTTTGCTGTTGTTATAGTATTGGTGGTGGTGGTAGTGGTAGTCGTAGTAGTAATAGTCATCGTGTTCCAACCCAGTCATCTTCACGGCTATTATCAGTACGTACAGATTCGTTTATAATTTCCGATTCGTTTCGCCGACGAACGAAGATGTACGGTGAAAATTTGGAAGAGGACGGAGATATCATCGATAGATCGCCGTCACCACGCTCGAATAAACCCGAAATGTCGTGTCCACCACCTTGTCCGAATAAGAATCATCATCATCACATACCTACGATACTACAGAAGAGACGCGAGAACGGAGTCGACGATAACAACGACACGGTACCGAAGGGCCGGAGCGGTAATCCGTTCGCCGACGTGCTCGATAGTCAATCGTTCGATATCGATTCGCCGGAATCTCTGTCACCTACTTCGCCGCCGGCATTTTCACCTTCGCAACGGACCCCGTCGACTTCGACAACTAACAAGAAACCATCGCCGAGTAACGTGGTTATCGACTCGGACCCCGACGAGGAGGATGTTATCGTCCAGGACATTATCGTCGACAGATCGCCGTCACCACGTTCGTATAAACCCACGATGTCGTGCCCACCACCTCGTCCGAACAAGAATCGCCATATACCTACGATACTACAGAAGAGACGCGGGACCGGCGGCGACGATAAAAAGGACGTGGTATCGAAGTGTCGGCGCGTTCAGTTATTCGCAGACGTGCCCGAAAGCCAACCGTACGATATCGATTCGCCAGAATATATGTCACCCGGTAACGATGGATTTGGTTCGGCCGGAGATGATTTTGTTATCGGCGGTGGCGGTGGCGGTGGTGGCGGTGGTGGTGTTGTCGTTCTGTATCGGGTATTACCGATAAAAAACGGTCCGATAATAACGTTCGGCGGTCGGACGAGAATAAAAGAGAACGCACCGACGATATAGTGGATTCTTACATGGAGCGGAATCAATCGATCGCCGTGAAATATTCCTACATCGACAAAGAACAAGCGAAATTGTGCGTGGAGAAAATATGTGGGAGTCGTACCATCGGGAACGTTGCGGCCAACGTGAAATCTGTAAAGCTGCCGATGATGACGAAATATCACGTCGGTGATACGGCCGATTTCGATAGAAATAACGAGAAACACATATCTAGCTATTTGAAAATGTTCTTTTTCACGTTGTACGATCGTAACTCACAATTGTGCGTGGACGCTTCGTTCGACCCGTTGCCAGAAAACGTGATCGCCGGCATAACTAAAAAATTACGAGTAGCGTTTCCGATATCGAGAGATCGTAGCGATATAAAGTCGTCCAACACGAAAGCGTTGTCGTTCGATATAAACAATTTCGGTTACGGTTGCGTCGTTTTGGCGTCGCTATCGTCGCGCTCCACTTCCAATCAGAAGGAAGAATTCAGTTTCGATCTGATAAATCGTGCCGGTCCCATCACGACGAACATCCAAACTATCATGCGAGAAGGTTGTAGACAAATAATGAATCTCCGTGAAACGTGGCGCGCGACGTTGGACGCTTTAGACGCTGCCGACCACGACAATTACCAGCGTTCGCTGTCGGCGAGTGCAAACGCGTTCGGTTGTTTCGCGGTACAAGACGTGGAAGAACAATCGTATTTGACCAGTTGCGACCTGGAGGATTTGCGAGACGAACAAATTTACGTATCCGCTGTGAATTTCAAGCTATGCTGGACGGAAACTAACAATTGTTATCTGAAGGGGTACGTTCGCTGGGGATTCAAAGTACCATCTAATTAGCAGGCACAACCATCGCCACCGCCGCCGGAGCCCCGTCAACATGAATAACGACGACGACGACGACGACGAAAAACTTAATATTATATAGCTTTGTTCATTGTATAATAAAAATTATTTTTTAATCGTTTATTTCAATGTTCGATTTCCCGTTCGTACACGATTCTCTCCCGTTCGACGTTTTTTTCTCTCTCTCTCGTACAAAGAGAAAATTGTCGTTCTCGTCTACACATAAGATGTCGTCTTCGCACGTGAACGAAAACAAAATCTTACCCCGTTCGTCGCCTCGTCGTAATAAAGATAAAAACTACTACTACGATGACGATTACGGCGGCGGCGGCGGCAGTAATGGACACGGCGGTGACCGAAATCTACGAGAAAATCTTAAATCTTTAACTCCGTCTGCGAACGACGTACCGTTCGATAAATACGTCGACATATTAGAGACGTACTACACTGATGCGTCCAATTTATTCTAGCATCAATACGTATGGTATATGAACTTTATTCAACCCAACGTGTATACTATGATTCTGGAGTCGGATCGTTTGAAAAAAGTGTACGCGAAAAAAACCAAACAAATTAACGACAACGTGCCCATCACATCTCTTTCGATATACGAACATTTACTCTCTCACGATCGCTACGCCACCCTCGAAGTGGCTGATGATATCAGAACGTTGACGAAAATGATAAAGTCCATTCCGATCGGTAGCGGCGAATTAACGTGGAAAGTGCGACAAGAGTATTCCCGAACGATAAACGGCATTTCTAAAACGTACATTAGCAATTTGAATTCGTGTACGACGCGACAAGAACGAACGAGTAAGGAAAAATTGAAATTACAAGAGGAAATCGGTAATATCGCGTTGTTTATTACGAACGAATTGGACGAGTCCGTGTTAAAAAGGTCCAATAAGTCGTTTCGTTCGATAATCGAAATTCTCGTTCGCTGGACGAATTGGACCGTCAATTTATTACCGATGGATAGACAGGATCAGATACGTAAAATATGCGAGAGATTCGATAAACAAAAACAACAACGACAACAACAACAACAACAACAACCGGGACAGTCGCAACAAAGTCGTAAGTGGACGACGAAAACGAACGAGATGTTCGAAATGTGCGTGAATTTCGTTTATCAGATACGTGAATTTTATTCGCGATCGAAATTGCTAAAAGACCTACCCGTGTCACTTCCGTCGTCATCGTCGCTCGTGAGTTATAACGACAAGCGCGACAATTCCGACGGTTACGACGACGACGACAACGACGATAACTATAACGTATTGTTACATCGTACGTTGGCTTATATGGCGTTCGTCGAGTGGATGATCGAAACGTGTCGCGTATACGTTACAGATCTAACTATCGTGAATATAACGAATTTCGTGATAGAAACGATCCGAAAGAACGAAAATATGATACAAGAGCATCGAGATCGATTGGAATCGTTAACTCGAACGTTCGAAAAAGACTCCGAACGAAACGCCGACGCGATGGAATATCGTCACAACGAACTAGCCAACGAGAAGCGTAATTTAACTCAGACGATCGAAACTCAACGAGCGATCATGGCACAGATGCAGACGCAAATCGACGAATGTACGTCTGAGAGTCTACGGGCGAAAAGCGTTTACGACGAGAACGTCGCGACCGTCCAACAATTACGTACCGATTTGGTCGAGGCGAAAAGACAATTTTCCGAAGTCGAGCGTACTCGCGAATCGGAAAAACAAACATACATAGAACAGATCGATAAGCACGATCGGAAGCTGGCAGAGTTGAATTCGCAAATCGCCACTCTCGAACAAAACGATACGTTACAACGCGAAAATATAACGCATTGTAATCGAATACGAGAAGAACTCAACCGGGAGAAAAACGATCGGCTACAACGTCACGTTCAGGAATCGGAGTCGCGTCATCGATTAGAAATCGACGGATACGTGCAACAAATAGCACAGCTAAATACGAATCTGGTCGTCGCGCAAGAAGAAAAGAATCTCATGTCCAACGAAATGATTCGTTACGCGGAACAGCAAGATGCGTATTTTCGACAGCAGTGCGTCGCCGATCAGGAAAAATTCTTTTCGGGAGAGAAACGATACGAGTCCGTCATAGAAGCAAAACAAGATCGAATCGTACAGCTCGAACGTTTCGCCGAAACTTTGACGTTAGAAGTGAGCGAATTGAAATCTCGTATCGATACTTTCGATCGGTAGTTCGTCGATCTGGAAACTAACGTCGAGACAATCCGAACGGAACGTGACGATCTTCGGAATAAATACGATGAAATTATGCAAAATCGGAAAAAAATCGATAGCGGTGGGACGATGACGACGCTACGAAATGCAAGTTCCGGTAACGGAGCTGGCAACGACGATGACGACGATGACGACGACGACGATGAAACGAGGAAACGTCAAAAACAACAATCGATAGTGATGATGAATCGAGTCGGCGAATTGTTGAACGGCTCCAGCGAGATTTTCGCCAATACCGATAAAGGTGGTGTTGTCGGTGGTGAATTCCGCGCGTATCTACAGATATGCTTCGGAATAGCGGAAATAGTTTTATCCACGATGAAACAGTCGTCCGCTATTTTCCGAAGGATGCGAGAGATCCATGAAAATTTAAATTATAATTTAATATTGAATTTCAAATCGGAATTCGACGATATCGTCCTGGAATATAGACGGTTGAACGGTGGAAAAGGCATACCGGTGCCCACGACACGGAACGATCTTTTGTCGTTGATAACGAAATTCGCGTTCAGTACCGGCATACTAGCGCGAGAGGTGAAAAATGCTCAGATATGTAGACGATACAAACAGATGCGACATAAAATATGGATTACAAAACTGTCGGTCGACACGTCGCATAAAATATTATCTTCGCTCGACTATCATAACCGATACATTTCTCGACGCGACGACGACGACGACGATTCCAAACTCGATACGAAACGTGGAGGTGGCGAGGACGGTGATGGTAGCGTCGTCGAAAATAAGAACGAGACAACTCCGTTCGCGACAGATTCGTCGTTTGTCGATTATTTTCTAGATACAGTTCTCGATAGTAGCGTACACGTTCCTAGCGGAATTCGAGACAGTCTGGCTGCTTACATATTCGAAAAATATTTCGTCGGTCCGCTAGACAATAAGAGCTTGATCGAAGAAATCCTTCACGATGAAAGTTTTGCGTTCAAACTGACCGTCGGTCAGAAACGTTAGCGCTTAGCTGAGTCGAATAGGTTCCGTTCGTATCGAACGACGCCTCGATCACGTACGTGATATGTAGAAATGGAACGAGAGGGGAGGGGGTGTGAGATTGTCGGATAACGTCTATCGATACGGACGTTACGAGATTTCCTATTCAGTAGTGTGATGTCGTCGGAAGGAGACAAGTAGAAATTAAATTCGTTAGATCGTTCACCTGTCGCATATATATATATACTATGAATAATAACGATCACGATTATCATCGACAGATATTCTATTATCCGTCGAATAAATTCCGTATAGGATCTAAAGAAGAAACGAATTTTTTCAAACATAAATGGATCAACAAGACAGATCGTCAGGGGGCGAAACGAATTTATAACGTATTCCCTAGCGACGTTTGTCCGTGTGAAATTATCGTAGCGTTCAACGTACTCGACGCTATCTCCTTCACGGACGACCGATTGGCCGATAGTAACATTTCGACCGACGACGGAACGATAAGCAGGTTATCGTTCACCAACGAATACCAATTGAAAACGCAATTTTTCTGGAAGAACATCGACCCCACCGTGGTAGCGTTCAATAAACATTTCGTTCGTACCTTCCACGAACGTTCGTTACCGCAGCATCAGCAACCGTCATCTTCCGCATCCCCGCACGACGACGTCGCCATCAACGGAATTTTGTCCAAATGTCGATTCAACACGGCGGCGATAACGTCGTCGTCGTCATCGTCGTCGTCGTCGTCATCGTCAAAATATAAGGATTATAATACGAAACGGAACGCCCCTCTTATCGCCAAACAGTCGAAACATATCAATAAACATTGCAATCGCGATCGAAACAATAGGAATAATATCGAAATTATTCGAGAACTTGCACGAGCATTAGGAAAAGATATCGAATACCTTTCGACCGGCGTCAATAACAACAACAACAACAACAACAAGACGAATATCGAAACACACCAACCCACGATCGCCTATGACGACGTCGTCCGGAGAGCACGTTTAAGATATTCACAAATCGATTATTTTCTACAATTCAACGTAATCCTAACCGACCCACGAATGTACATATCGAAGATATCGAAGAATAAAAAATTCAAATTGCGAACGAAAATGTTACACGACGAACTTGTCGGCGACTGTATATCGTTTTGGGGTCTAACGATGGAAATTGAGGATAACCACGACGACGACGACAACGGCGACGACAAAGACGACCAGAATCGTACCGTGATCCACGATTATGGACAGATGTTACCGATCAACGACAATCCGTCACACGAATGGTACAGATCGAGCTCGCAATGTAAACACGATAAGGGTTTCACCTATCGCTACGAACAGAAACGATGCAGCGACGAAATGATTCACATATCGAAATATTGTATCGTATGCGGTCGTCGTGTATCGTAATTGAATAATTTAGCGAAAAAATGGTTGGATTATACAAGTAGGAATAGTTTAAAAAATACAACAAATTTTTGTTATATTATTATTTCCACTGCACAAATTGTATTTGATTCGATTCACAAATATAAATTTCACTATGTGTTGTATTTCAATAACTATTATATTTGTACATGTACTCGATTATATGATTGTACTATCTCGACGAACGGAAGTCGAAAAGTACTATAAATGGAAAGAGCCCATAACGGGCAGCATCATTTACGATTTAACAGAGCGTGAGATGACATCCGGTGTGTGCGAGATGAATAGTATACATGAATTGAACGGGAAAAGTTCCCAATACTATTACGATTCAACGTTCGATGGGCAGATGCTCGTAGGAAATCAACTACAACAGCAGTCTCAGCAGCAGCAGCAGCAGCAGCAGCAGCAGCAGCAACAAATACTGAATCTACAACTTATCGAGGTAAGTTATATTATTTCGTATGCGACTTTTTGTCGTTATTTTACACATATTTTGTCGTAGAAGTTTAGCGCAGTATTGGCATCGGACGAGCTGAGCAGTATGTTACCCGACCAGTCGCAGCCACAGGTACAACAAGGAACTTCGTCGATTGAGACTGAAATGGTGTTTCCGAAACCACCAGAAACCATAGTACCTCTGTCGCAGCCATCCACGTCGTCGTCACGTCGATCGCTCAAACGACCTAGCCCTGGAGAAATATCGTCGCCGGGAACGTCTCGTCCGGTAGGGAAGATACAACAGGAGGTGGCTGTAAAAAAAGTCAGAATAGATTCGCCACCACAACCGTCGCCGTCGATATATGAATCAGACGCCGAATCCATCCGGTCCGTCGCAGCTACACAGAAATCATCGTCGTCATCGTCGTTGTCATCGGTGGTGAATTATCAACAAACGTTCAGAGACAAGTACGAAGTGTTCCGTTCGAGATTCGCACAGCTGTCAGAAATCAAGCAGAAATCGATGAACAAGATAATTCGTCGGTCCGGTAGTGTCGTTCTCACATTCGCTCTCGTCGAATATGGGGAAATTTATCAACCATCGGCAAATCTGCGAGAAATATACGACAGCATATTCAAACACAAAGAGGATGCCAATAACACCGTCCCCCACGAATTGCTACGACTGATACGTATGACGTGTGCGGAAGCGGAACACGCTGGTTGTGTTTGCCGTAGATGGACAGAAAGGAGATCGACATCGTTGACGACGACGACGACGACGACAACGATGATGAAAACGGCGCAAACGCAGACTACGGAAGAACCAAAAGTAAGCCAACAGATACAGCCTCCACAATCGATTCAGAGAATGCATAACACACCACATTGCAATCGTATTCCGAAAATTAACTATTTCGCTGTATCGTTCACCCAGAATTTAGCACATGAAATAACCGTACCGCTGATGAGAAGCTATTTTTACAATAATCCAGACGGCACCGCCACCAACTCTATAAATATAAATATATTGTTACAGTTGACAAATTCCGCTACCGAAGAAATTTCATCAGCCCTTATCGAAGAAACGTTGTCGTTCAAATTCCCAGTAATCATGGAAAAATATTTTTCGCTATTGAGACGATCCAGGAACGAATATATATCGGCGAATCATCTGGACGATGTGAAGAGATATCAAGTGACGGTCCAAATTAACGTGTTAGTAAGTAAATTGGAGAAAATTCTGAAACAATTGAAAGACGAATCGCGTACGATCCCGAACGGCCAAGAGGCTGCCGGAAGCTATGTCCAAGACGTGTGTGGAGAATTTTTCAAAACGGTTCCCAATATTTTAAACGATGTCGAAAAAACCGACCAGGAAAATGCACGTGTCTTGAAGTCTGCGTGGAGGAATAAATTAGTGGAATTACATAGAAGACATTTCCCCGAAGAATTGAATGGAACGGGTGTCGTCGAATATCTATACAATTGTCTGCTTGGTGGTGATCACAATCGTGAGGCCATCACCAAAGAGGCCGATATGATGTGTTCGATCGCCACGAACGAGACCGTTGGTAACACACATAACGTCTTGCGTCCCGTAACACATGCGATGATAATGGAAAATTTGCGAAAAACGATAAATAATTGACTTTTGTATCTTAAAATTATAAATAAAATTATTTAAAAAAATAGGGCTTTTTATCCATTCTAGCTCGAATTTGACAACCCCTCGTACAATCGGTGGACGTTTTGAAATCCGTATAATTATAGTAAACTTCGAACGGCGTGCTTCTTGTGATTCGAACGTCGAGACTTGTACGATAGATCGTAGTATGTTCTGCATCTTACGCGAAACTACACATAGTTCGAGAAATAAATGCGTTAATTCGTACATCGTGTCGCTCGACATGCGTTCGAGGTTCAAGGACGATCGATCCTAATATATCTAACTAAATCGATGGCACGCGTGACTTCTACGAAATAATACGCAGTTGAAATTCTCGGTATTCCGCGTGATACGATGAATATATACGAGGCGGCCTGGAGCGCTTTTTCATATCCGTAGCACGTGTCGTGTTTGACGGACAAATTTTACCTAAAACAACAATTGTGAGTTTCTAGTCTGAGTGCAAATCATCCAGGTGATACATGTTTTGCTATTTCGTTCGTTCGTTGTCAAAATTCATAGCGTAAACGTTAACAACCCCTTCGAACATTACGTTCATGCGAATCTTTGTTATAGAACTACGAAGCAATTTCATCTTCACCGATTGTACAAATTCTCTCTCATAAAATGACCGATAATTCGCCACCTGCATCCTCGCAAGAGCAACGACGATCGCAATCACCACACGACTCGTCTGCGGAAACAGAATTTGTACAAGAGTCAGCAACAAGTTCAACCTCGAAGTCGTCTCGATCGCCTCTCGATCCTCTCGAACTACTACCGCAGCATAGTCGTCAGATGCCCATGTCTGTAATGCAACCACCGTCGCCGTCGTCACCACCACCACCACCGACGGAACCGACATCGGTAGTAACGCAACGACAGGGGACTAGGAAACGTACGCTTACGTCGACGCCACCGATATGCGAATCGAACGTGGAATCTACGAGCTCCGCTGCCGCGGTATCAACATATAGTACTGCATCGTCTGTGATGGATCAAAAACGACTTCTCAAAGATAGTTACGAAATTTTCGGTCCTACATTTTTACAGCTGCCGCAAGCCGATCAGAAAGCGACGAGTGAAATAATTCGCCGCTCGGGTAGTATAATACTAACGTTCGCCCTACTCGAATACGGTAGAATTCATCGGCCGTCAACATCTCTGAAAATACTATACGACGACATATTCGGCAGCAGATACGACGACGACGACACCGTTCCAGTCGAATTGCTATCGATAATTCGTAAGGTGTGCGCGGAAGCATCTTACGCCGGTTGCGTTTGCCGAAAGTGGAAAAGAAAAAGGTCGGTGTCTCCCACCGTATCGTCGGTAATAGCGGCGGCGGCAAGTGAACCGAGTACTAGTCAATATATACCACAGCATCCGTCCAAGAGGCCACGTCGTTCGCTCGAAACGAAATCGCCTCCTCCCAAAATTAATTATTTCGCCGTACCGTTAGCGAGAAATTATTCTCGGGAATTGACCGTTCCACTGATCCGTAATTATTTCTACGACAATCCAGACGGCGGAGATAGCGGTGACACTACGAACACGAATATATTTTTACGATTGACAAATTTGGCGATGAACGAAATTTCGTCTGCCATTTTTGACGAAACCCTATCGTTCGATTTCGAATCGATCGTACGTCGATATTTTCTAGAGATGAAACGGTTCCGAAACGAATTCATACAGACGCGAGACCTCGACGATGCGAGAAAATATCAAATTACGATTCAGATCAACGTGTTAGTCAATAAGCTCGAAAAGAAATTGAAACTAGTCAAAGACGAATCTGACGAGATTCCTAGTCAACGAGAAACTATCACGAAGTACGTCGACGATGTATGCGGACAATTCTACAGAACCGTCCCAAACGTATTGAATAACTTGGACAAGGTGTACGAGGAAAATGTACGAACGTTGAGGTCTGTGTGGCGAAATCGTTTGTTAGAAATACACGGCAGCTATTTTCCAGAAGAAACGGGCGACATCAACGTCGTCAAATATTTATACGATTGTTTGTTGCGCGGAGATCATAATCACGACGCGATCACGAAAGAGGCCGACGTGATGAGTACAATTGCCACGGACGACGAGACGGAGAACGATGATACGCAAACTATGCTCAGCACTCTGGTCCATTCGATGATTATGAGAAAATTGAAGGATTTTTCCACAGGGGAATAATCAATTGTAGTGGTGTCGTCGGATGATCGTTATGATGATGATGATGATGATGATGAATTCAATAAAACAAATAAAAATGTAAAATTCTTTTTATTTTTCCACCTCACTTATTGGCACAGTTCTCGTTATTGTGACATTTCGAATTACACAAAATCTTATTCCTAACACAAGCGCACAATTTCGTTCCGCACTTTTGTCGACACCAACACCGTACGAATCCTTGTCCCGTACCGTAAGATTGAGCGATGGCCACCGAGCGCAAAGATATTTTCTTGTCGGGCACTTCGCTCGCATCGATTAATTTCCGCTCACAAACGCCAAATTGGGAACGGCAATACGATTGTTTCAGTATACCGTTACGCGTACCCAATTGATACAGTCCGTCGGCGGCGTTTCTTCGTAGTACCACGGCCAACACGGCGCGAGCGTCACATTTCGCACGATCGACGTCCGGCACGGTTATACGAACCGTCGCACCCACCTCGACGGTAGGATTCAATCTGTCCGAGGTTTTCTTCATTACGATCGCCTGTCGTTTCAAACATGTTTCCGAATTCTCACGCTCACCGACGATTCGTTTCGTTTTCGCACACAACGAACACAATTTGAGCGTCACGTAGGTCGCGAGAGCAACGTCGTCGCTGTCTTCGTCGTCGCTGTCGTCGGTATTCGCAGACCCCGGCGACGGTAACGCGCTACCTTGTACGCAAGAGACGTGCATCGAACATTTACACCGGTCACACTTATCCGTTGGCGTAAACACTTTTGCACATACCGAACACTTTTCGTTCGATGCAGCCGTCGACGACGTGGACGGCTCGTTTGTCGTGTCGTCGTCGTCGTCGTCGTCGTCGTTATGACTTCCTTGCTCGGCGTTGTCGTTGACGTTGTCATCATCATCATCATCATCATCGAAATCTTCACGATCGCGCGGATCTTTCTCGGTAGCAACCGCGATACGATCGCCGCGAGCAACGTAACTTCCGCCGAATTGTGACGACGCGATAACGTTTTCTAATTCTTCTTCCGTGCAAAGGATACGTGACAATTCTCGCGGAATGGGAATCGACGACAGTCCCATCTTCACCGGACACCCGAACATCGCTTCGTACGGAGACCTACCGATACCGGCGTGGTACGATCTGTTCTTCATCAATTGTACGAACATCAAACCGTCGCTCCATCTCGTCGTTCCGTTGTCGGCCATCCAAACGCTTATCATGTTCTCCACGTCTTGATTGGCACGCTCCACGCTACCCTGACTGGCGCTATGTCTAGGTTTACCGTGAACTATTCGGAATCCGGGGAATATAACGGTCAAATGTTCGATAATACTGTTGCAGAATTCTCGACCGTTGTCGGATTGTAGAATATTGGGAGCGCCGAACAACGTGAAAATTTGCAATAGATTATAAGCCACTTCTTGGCCGCGTTTCGATTCTAACGCTTTCAGAATTACGAACTTCGTCAAATGATCCTGGTACACCATGATGAACTTGTATTTACGATCTTTGGACGATTGTAGATCGATCAAATCGACTTGGCATCTGCTGTTGAACTCCGAGAACAGTAGCGGTTTTACAACGATATTTTTCTTTTCGCGCTTTAGCTTTTGCTGACAATTTTCACAGACGCTAATGAAATCCTTCACGTCCGATTGCGTGATATTTTTGTAACGACGCGACAATTCCTTGTAGGTACGAACTCGTCCTCTATGACCCAACGATACGTGCGCGTCGTAGATGACGTCGAACAACTCGTCGTGATGCACGTAAAAGAGTATATTCGTCAAACACGCGGCAGACGAATCGATCGGTTTACTTTTCTTTTTCGACGACGACGCGCCTACCGGCTTGATCAGTTTATCGATACCGTTAACGCGCAACACGTCGAATTGTCTCGTCAACCAATAATATCTAGGTGTTTTTTTAACGTTCGATTTTCGCAGATTTCGAATCTCGTCGATTAAAGACAAATACTTTTCTTGCGATAAAGATACCGTGTTTGTTCGGACACTTTTTTCTTCCAATAAATCGTAGAATCTTTGCTTCATAACATCCTTATTTCTATCTGGCTTATCAGCGATTTTTTTCCGTTTCGACGATGACATTTCGTGTGACAAACGAGCGGAATAAATTGGGGATATATATGAGAGAGAGAGAGAGAGAGAGAGAGAGAGAGAGAGAGAGAGAGAGAGAGAGAGAGAGAGAGAGAGAGAGAGAGAGAGAGAGAGAGAGAGTGAGAGAGAGAATGAAACGACGACGGACGGAACGGTTCGACACGTACACGTTCGCACTTACAATAATATATCGTCGTCGATCATCAAGGCTACGAGACCGTCCATTTTCAACGAAGCGGGTAGGAAATTATCGACCGGACCGAGTACGGTACGTTTATCGGCAATTTTCAAGATTACGTTCAAATCGATATCGACCGTGACGTTTTGTAGAATTTGCAGCATCTGATTTTCCGTTTGCCACACTTTCGCTATCGTATTATTACTACGAATAAACTTTTGGGCGTATTTCAAGCTTTCGGTTAACGTTTCGCTGGCACGCTGAGGCTTGTTTTTCATGATAGATAGAATCTCGTCACTCTCCTTCGCTCCGGAATCTATTATGGCTCTGCACACGTCGTCGTCGACGTTATCGGTAACGAAAAAAGAATTCGAATCCGCGTCCGCGTCGTCGTCGTCGTCGTCGTCGTCGTCACCGTTGGAACGTTCGAAAGCCATATCGTTGGCGTATTGCATGAAATCGTAGGCCGTCATACTGTCGTACAATTGGACTAAACACAACAGTACGTGATTGAAAATATCGACAGTCTTACTTTTTGTCCGTTTCCTTTTGTTACCCTTCGTATCGACGTCGTCATAGCAAACGTTAGCGAGATATACGTATTTGAACACGCGACCCCATTTCGGATGGCGTTCGAACGACGTAATATTCTTTCCGATCTTATCGTGTAAACGGAGAGCGTGCGTCTGCGAAAATTCTATTCTCGTTTTGCCAAAATAAACGTACATGTTAAGGTGACAATTTATACGCAACAACACTTCCAACGAAACGGCCTCGCTTACGATAACCGTTACGGTGGTCGTATCACCGTCGTTGTCCATGTTCATCGATTTGTATCGTCCCGAGTGTACGCGCACACATCGTCCGTCGACCAGCACTATACTATCGGAGGTGTGTATGCTATAATAACAAATGACGGGATCTCGCTTGAATATTAATACGACGCGAAACCTGTTCAGATCGTCGACGAGTCCGGGAAAAATTTCGTATGGAATCCCGATTTGATCGATCGTCATGTCGGACGTCGCCGGTAGCACGGTACACCGAAAAGTAAAATGATATCGACCGGGCGAAGCTTCCTGCTTCACGAAACTTCTACGTCCTTGCGTTTGCTCTCTCACCGACTTGTTGAGCAAATCGCAATTCTTCACGGTCTTCTCCAATTTCAGCATGTCCGCAGCGTCGATGTGATCGATCGGTGTTTTTGACGTTTCAATTTTATAGATACGATTGACGAGAGTGAAATACGGCTCGGTCAGTTGTTTCCATTGAGGCGTCACCCAGATGCGTCGCTTGCCGTAACGATATCGACACTTTATAATGGCCGGACCCAGCGATTTGATGAACGTCAATAGTTTGTAGAGACGCTTCTCGTTCCGTCGAAATACATCTCGGCAATTCGAACAACTGTTTGCGTGCGATTTCATCCGCTTACGGGCGTTATTCACCGAACTGTTGCTGTTATTTAACGATCGCAAAATTTTCGCCAACGCTCGAAATTCGTCCCATTCTAACAGGTTCCGGCCGGGACCCGTTTTCAACACACGCGTATCGTTCATTTCGTCAATTTCCATGTTGTTCTCCAATTCGATCACGTTGTCCACGATTTCGTACGAATCCAAAGGTTGTCTGTTTCTTCGACGTAGCGGCGTCTTAGCCGGTGTTGACGATAACGACGAGGACGACGGTAGTAACGACATCGTCACGTCGAGCGTTACGGAAAAAAAAGTATCAATCCGGAAACACGTCGTTACAGAGTGAAATACTCGATTGAATAAAAAAAACTTAAACTTCAATATCGTTTATTACAATTCATAATTTGTGTGGTCGTGAGTGGGGGTGGGGGTGTGGAGGTGGCCGAGGAGGCGGTTCGTACAAATGAACGCGTGTTACTGTTCGGCGAGAATAGTCCATTTGAAATAATCTCTATCGGTAACTAACGAAAATTTCGAACGTCGGATCGAAAACCACTCTCGGACAAACGGATACGAAGTGGCATCTAATACGAAAATATTCCGAGCTCCTTTCGTGGTAATCGATCCCTGCAACCATTCCAAAAACGAATTCATATATCTGATTATCGAAATATTCTCGATGGCTAATGATTTCTCTATCGTATCTTTTCCGATAGTCCTCTGCCTTTGTTGGGGATTCATACACGCCAACAACACGCAACACGTCGAATATTTCACAAACATTTCGGTAATAACGTTGTTATTGATGGTTTCCATAGTCGAACAACCGTCGATTATTATCAAGCCTTTTACAGACTTCGGAGAATTCACATACAATTCGCGCATAACATGATACGTAGCAGGGTAATAGTTATCGACTATCGAATTGTAATTGAGCGACAGCCACGGTGAGAATTCGTCATCGCTATAAGTTTTCTTCAATTGCTGGAGAAGAGAAGAGCTATCCATGATGGCAGACACACAGATACCGACCGCTCACTAACACGACTACTCGACATTCGAAATTTCTCTACTGGGAATCTCACGGAACGACTTCAATTCAGTTATAGACATCGACGCGATAAATGTTACGTTATATGTGTAGACGAGTATCCCACCACTCAATCTCGTTCGAAATGTTTATAAGGGTGAAATTCGTATCTCATGGCGGTCACGTGTTGGCAGTGAACGGGTTAAATAAAACGCTATTCACGATATAAGAGATGGCAGAAACGCATACACCGCTCACCACTCAACAATTACGACAGCGTACCATTCTCTATCGTATAAACGTTGAAACTGACAGCCGCTGTATCATACACACCGAGCAAAACATCGGAAGGAAATGTGAATGTAAAGTCCGAGTGATACGTGACGAATCGGTTGGTGTCGATCTGTCTTCTCACTCGTCCTCTTCGTGCTCAACGACCACCAAGTCGTTACCCGCCGCCGCGTTGTCTCATATGAAATACATCAACCTATTGAACGGCAACTATTCTCTCGTATCTTTCGTCGATTTCGTCAAGTATCTCACCCTATATCGGAAGCGACCGTTGCGAATGACGTACGTCAAGAAAATTTTAACGACTATAGTAACGTATCTGAAAAATACCGACCAGTTGGACGCTTACTTGTCATCGGACGATCGACAACGTCTTTTCGACCGGTTCGGTATGCTTTCATACAAACATCTCGAATACGAAGTTCAAAAAGATCTCCACGCCCTATCGAAAAATCACCAACGTCGTATCTTGTCGCTGAACAAACAACGTCAATTGGTATTCTCTGACGATTCCGTCAAACGAATGTTATCTTGGTGTATCGAAACGCTGAAGAATCATCATCAAAAGTGGCGGCAGCAGCAGCAGCAGCAGCAGCAACAACGACAACGAGCTACCGATCCATCAGACAACTTTTTATTTTCGTCTTCCATTTCGTCGCTCACACCAAACGACGATTCACCGATGAAATCTCCGTCGAATGCGATCGCGAAACTATACATAGCCGATATCGTTTTCAGTACGTTATTCGTATTGTCATATTTTACGGGAGCTCGTATGATAGCTTCCCTGTATAGTCTGAGCCGGAACGAATACGAAGAGTTACTGAATAAAGGTCAGATAGATGCGATAGGAAAACGTTATGTAGTTTTTACGATTTTCCTCGTGTCCGACATACGCAAAAAGTACCACGATTTATTTCATTTGATCCTCGACATACATGCCACGTTAGGCGACAAGAATGTCTCAGACGACGTGCCGTTCCTTACGCTATACTCGTCGAAAAAGCAATTACATTTGCGTTTCGATCGTTTATATCGTCTGTTATTCGGAAAAGATCGTCCACATTGGGTACGATGGCACGCGTCAAGGCGTTGGTTTTTGGGTGAAATATTTTCCAAGTACGGTGTGAAACATGCATCACGAGCGATCGGGCATAAAAGTATCAAAACAACGATGAGATACGTTCAACTTTCGACTCACGATGACGACGTACACGACAAATTGGATAAAACATTTCAACACGTCTTGGAATGACTTCATTTGGCGGGATCGATGCTGCCATCTGTCGGTGTATGATATGAACTGATTTGATTGGGAGCGGTGATCGTCTTGGCGACACCTATCGGGAAAACAATATATCGAATGTCTACCATAGATGTCTCACAGAGTTCACGGAAAATACTAAATCTATGGATGGGGTGGGTTTAATATTGTACAATCTAACCTCAATCGACTTCGCTCTCAGAACTCTGAATTGAATCTGATCAAAATTTTACCCCTTCTACCGTGATTTTCGTCAGAAATCAGTAGATTTTAGGATTTTTGTGACGTCAATTGGCTCTAGTCCAATGAGAATCGAGTATTCACTCAGCTGACCCCAAATTAACTATATAATCAGAGAGCTCCACGCGCGCGAACATAAACCTCCTTGACCAGAGTAAGAACAACGTAGTAGTAAGAAGGAGCAGGCCGTCGCGGAGGTTATATATATAATATATATATAATATATATATTATATATATAGGGGTGCAGGGGGTGCTATGGGGTACGTGGAGCCGTGTTGACTGTTTAAACTTGGCGTTAGCTTCTCGCGAGAGCTGAAAGTTGCGTTCCACGATTTTCGTTGCCCCCGTGATTCGTCACGTATACGTCACGTAACTGTGAGTCATCACTGCTGCAAAAGTTTTCGCAGCTCGAAGAAATCCACCGGTGAGATTTCGTTTCAACAAATTTCATTCGAGGCAAAACTGTTTCTCGACGGAGCTAGTGCGCATGACGAGGAACTTTGAGTTTGGAGACTCGTTCGACGAGAGTTTCGTTCAAAGTTTTTGTAGCTCGAAGAAATCCACCGGTGAGATTTCGTTCCAACAAATTTCAATCGAGACAAAACTGTTTCATTCATCGAACGAGAGTTACGTTCAAATTTTTTGCAGCTCGAAGAAATCTACCGGTGGAATTTCGTTTCAATAATCAATCGTTCGACGAGAGATTCTAGACAGACAAAGTTTGTTCATCAGAAAATATTTTACGATTTCATTTCTCGAACGAGAGTTTCGTTCAAAATTTTTGTAGCTCGAAGAAATTCACCGGTGGAATTTCGTTTCAACAACCAATCGTTCGACGAGAGATTCTAGGCGGACAAAGTTTGTTCATCAGAAAATATTTTACGATTTCATTTCTCGAACGAGATTCACGTTCAAAGTTTTTACAGCTCGAAGAAATCCACCGGTGAGATTTCGTTTCAACAAATTTCATTCGAGACAAAACTGTTTCTCGGTGGAACTAGTGCGCATGACGAGGAACTTATAAAATTGGAAATTCGTTCGACGAGAGATTCTAGACGGACAAAGTTTGTTCGTTAGAAAATATTTTACGATTTCATTTCTCGAACGAGATTCACGTTCAAAGATTTTGTAGCTCGAAGAAATCCACCGGTGAGATTTCGTTTCAACAAATTTCATTCGAGACAAAACTGTTTCATTCCTCGAACGAAAGTTGCGTTCAAACTTTTTGTAGCTCGAAGAAATTCACCGGTGAAATTTCGATTCAACAACCAATCGTTCGACGAGAGATTCTAGGCGGACAAAGTTTGTTCATCAGAAAATATTTTACGATTTCATTTCTCGAACGAGATTCACGTTCAAAGATTTTGCAGCTTGAAGAAATCCACCGGTGAGATTTCGTTTCAACAAATTTCATTCGAGACAAAACTGTTTCATTCCTCGAACGAAAGTTGCGTTCAAACTTTTTGTAGCTCGAAGAAATTCACCGGTGGAATTTCGTTTCAACAACCAATCGTTCGACGAGAGATTCTAGGCGGACAAAGTTTGTTCATCAGAAAATATTTTACGATTTCATTTCTCGAACGAGATTCACGTTCAAAGATTTTGCAGCTTGAAGAAATACACCGGTGAGATTTCGTTTCAACAATTTTCACTCGAGATAAAACTGTTTCATTCCTCGAACGACAATTACGTTCAAAGTTTTTGCAGCTCGAAATTGTGAACCGTTCGTTAGAAGTGAAATTACATCGAAAAAATAAAACATTCGTTGATACACGGAAGGATATATTTCAAGAACCATTTTTTATACCACAAACGAATAAGGCTGCATATTTCCGTTTTCTTCGTTTATAATACATTGCATATATATAGGTTCCCAAGTAACGTACGGTTCAGTTCGCAATCGTAGTTTGTACAATATCGTTCGACCAAATCGATCATTCTACCGTACTATGTCAGATAAAAACGAAAAATTATTGTCCGGTGTGACAGCTAGTGAACAATCCAAAAAACGTGAGATACATTGGAGCCCGATGGAGGATTGTGCAGTTCGCAATCGTAGTTTGTACGACATCGTTCGACCAAATCGATCATTCGACCGTAACGATAAAAACGAAAAATTATTATCCGGTGTGGCAGCTAGTGAACAATCCAAAAAACGTAAGATACATTGGAGCCCAATGGAAAGAACATGCGAAGCGATGGAGGATTGTGCACGAGACCGACAGGATTGGTCAGACCTATACGATGCGATCTGGCGACAACTGGATTATGAAGAAAATTACGACAGGTACGAGTTAGAAGAATATGAATTTCAGAAATTTTGTGAGGAATGGCTGAGAGAAGATAGTAAATAAAAATATTGTATCTACTCTGTTGTTTATATTTTCACCTGTTCAAATATTGCTACTACGATTCGATAGAATTTCTTTCTCGCACGGCGAGAAACGATTGATACGTTGACTATCGTTCTTTCTAGCAACGAGTCATTGAAGTCATTCGATGAGAAATTCAACAGACGAATTTCGTTCACCAAACAATATCCTACAATTCCATTTCTCGAACGATGGTTACGTTCAAAATGAGAAACGGCCGATATGTTGACTACAATTCGTTTAGTAGCCAAGTTCTCTTCGAAGGAAAGTTACGTTTGGACATAGGAACGAGTGATACATTGACAATTATCCGTTTCAATTTACAATTTCATTTCTTGAACGAGAACTACGTTCAGAAACAAGAACGATTGATGCGGTCGGTGAAAAATTTAGACGACAAAATTTCTTGACAAGAAAATATTTTACAATTTCATTCCTCGAACGAGAGTGACGTTCAACTTTTCATCAAACGACTTCAACGATTCGGAATTTTGCTGCGCATCAGTTGTTCCTCCTCCAGACAAACTAAAAGTACCGCCTTCTTGCGTCGACAGCAATATAAAGAAAACGTGATTACGAAGCCACCAGTGCGATTCGACACATTAGATAGATATTACTATAGTTGGAACATAAAACCGATATGCAGGTATCGCTGCCGTCATCGTCCACGGAGAACTACCAGTACGAACGTTACAGTTATGCTACGGAACGTGTTTTTCGTCCACTACGAGAAGTGCCGATCGATATTCGAGAAAAAATCATGCGGGTGCTACATAAGCTGGGAACTTTCGTGCTTTCGATTTATGTGGATCGCGATAGACCATTATGTCATGATAACATGCGATTTTATTTGAATATGAGCGATGCGTATATTTGTGCGTGGGAAATGTGTCTCTTTCTAACTAATTTCGAGTCGTCGCGACAATCATCGATATCGTCTTCGACAGCAGCAATGAAGTATTCATCAACCGAAGTTGCATCTAACATGGTCGACTACATCAATTTTATAAGGCGTATTTTTTTTCGAAGTTTGTTGTATATCGATGCGTTTTCCAATCGATCGACTATAATATACGCTCTGATAATCCGAGCGTATAACGACGACGATTCGGCCTTACACGATTTGTTGCAATGTGATTCGGACATTGAGATCGTTGTCATGTGCTTTGAGCATATGTTCACAGAACCCACATTTTATAAAATTCAGTTGCGATCGTTACTTGATAATCTGAGAGATTTAAAAATAACAAATTACTTGACGTAATTATGTCATGTGCGTAAATTGATTATGACATTCGTTCGTTTTTGTTCGGCTGATCACACGAAAATTAAGTTCTATAGTAATCCAATTTATCGCAAAATCGCAACTGTCGCCGTTATATTTTTGTTGGCCACTCATAATAGTCTGCGGTCGAACGAAGAAGATGTTAATTTTCTGGAGGAATTGAAATTACATTGCTTTCGCAATAATCTGTGTTCGATTTTCATAGCGATTTCGTTGCTGTATCCATTTGTGTCGAGCCCGCATCCATTGATCGACGTCCCGCTGTACCACGGAATCGATTCCGCAAACCACCTCAACAATCGTACACGGCACATTTGGCAGAGAATTGGGACGACTGATCTTTTCGAATTTTTCGTACACTTGACGAAATCACCGAGAACGTTGAAAATGTTGGCACTACGAACTGTTTTCTCATATCAGCATCTGATGTGTACTTTTTCCAAATACCACGTGGATCGATTAGCTCTGGATTCGGAAATACATCGTGCGTATGATCGCTATAACATCTTGAAATTCGATTTGGTCGGCAGATTGATGGATGAGATCGAAAAAACGTTCGTCCGGAATCGTAGTCGGCCATCTTGTCCGCAAGGAAAAAAGTGTAAATTATTCGAATAAAATTATTGATATAATTGTCTCGTTTATTTCTTGTTTTACCATTGAAACTAATCGGGAGGATAATTACTGACACCGTGAGATGAGCTCACTAATGGTGGAACTTCCAAATCCTAACCATTTTCAAGTGTATGTAGTGTATTACCATACATTTCATAAAATTACTAAATCTGTGGATGAGGCAGGTTCAACCCATTTAGAGGTAACACGTTCTGTTATGTGTGTATTTGTTGAAAAGCATCTGTGAGACACGTTTCCACGTTATAAAACTCTGAATCGTTAAAACTGTTCAACGAGAATCTCGACCGACAGAGTTTGTTCCTCATAAAATATTTTACATTTTAATTTCTCGAATAAGAATTACGTGCAGAAATAGGAACGAACGGTACGTTGGCAACTCTAGCTTTTCTACGTCGTAAATCAGAAGATAATGTGGTAAATCAGTTATTGCCCGCTGAAGATGATGATGATTCCGTGTTGGTTTGTTTTGGAGATGGAACACCGGAAAAAGATTTCAGTTATGACATGAATAAAAAACTCGCCGTCGAAATGCTCAAACAAGCGTTTCATCGTCGATATCTTGCTTGAAATGTTTCGGTAAAATGCCTTTGCCACCAAAACACACCGTCATGAAACTCTAAAATATTGGTGGAAAATTACTCACGACGAAACTGTTTCTCGATGACGCTAGTGCGATTTCATTTCTTGAACGAGAGTTACGTTCAAAGTTTTTTCGAGCACAGCTCGAAAAAATCCACCGATGGAATTTGTTTCAACAAATTTTACTCGCGACAAAACTGTTCCTCGATGACAGAAGTGTTATCATTTCCATTTTCCGAACTAGCATTACATCGATTCACAATTACGAATTTTGTTATGGGAGAGCATTCCCAAGTCGCGTTTCGATCACCCTACTTCGAAATGGGGCGTATTTCGACAAAGAGTATATAATGAAGTCGTGGATAATCATTTGTCATTACTTCGACTGAATCACGTGTTCAGTATGTCGCCAAGTAAGAAATCCAAACGTCGAAAAATCGAGTGGACCACGATGGAGTTCACGTCAGACATTCGTGACGGGGAACAACATCATTGTACAAGAGAAGGTTGGTCAGACATTCGTGAAGACATTCGTGACGGGAAACAAGGGGATCGTACAACAATGGATTGGTCAGACATTCGTGACGGGAAACAACGGCATCGTACAACAGAGGGTTGGTGTGACGGGAAACAACAGGAGGATTGTGCGAGGGGAAAAATAGAAGATTGGGACTCCTGCGAATGGGGACAAGATCGTACAAGAGAAGAAAAAGGCTATTGGTCGGACCCTGGTGAAGGGGACCAGGATTATCGTACCAAACGGAGAGAGGATTGGTCCGACCTGTTGGATGCCTTATGGCGACAAAATGAGCAGGAGGAGAATCGCGAACAATATGCAGAGGAGGAATTCGAACTCAAGCGATTATATTTCGATTGGCTCGGGGAAGAGAATGAATAAAAATATATTATCCAATGATTTGTTTCTATTTTTACCTTTGTCATTTTCGTTTTTGTGTAATAAGAATATACCGCGCTGCAGTATATTAGAACGAAATTCATACTTCATGTCGATTCTAAATATAAATCTTGGCAAAACGATAAACAAAAATATACGTTTTAATATTTTAATGATCAGTCATAATTTATAAATCAAAAATGACGGAAAATTAATCCGTGAATTTTTTACTATAACTTTCCAACCCCCATTTACACATGTCACATTCATCTTGTGGTATTGGTGGACCTTCCATGTGAGTTCGCCAATCTGGGCGATTGTAGTGGACGAAACATGGTAGTCGAACCATCAGTTTAAATTGCTTTGTATATTTTGATGGTATTTTATGCCATGCAAAAAGAATCTCCATAGAATCCGGTATTTTGAGCAGATACGATAACGGTAGAGCGGATATTTCGTGTTCTGTTAATTCATACAATCGTTTATCCATGGTTTTCAAGCTAGGTCGATCGCTTTAACGTATCGGACTGATTGGACTATCCTTCACATGTTGCCTAGTTTTATAACCCATTAACGGCCAACGTGACCGTCATGAGATACGAATTTCACCCTTATGCAAGACATAATTTTGAAATTCCGTCAGATGCGATCCCGTTGAGGTAATGTAAAAAGCGCCATCTTTCGAAATATAATGCAATTCCGATGTGACAACTTGGTGAGCGTCACCTATCGAAAAGTTATATCAATTTGTTACAAAAAGCAGATGGACGCCATCTGGTAGAATTCCCTTGAACTTCCAATCAACGTGTACAGTATTAAATCTTCCATAGATGTCTCATGAATATCATGAAATTACTAAATCTGTGGATGGGGTGGGTTTAATATTGTACAATCTAACCTCAATCGACTTCGCTCTCAGAACTCTGAATTGAATCTGATCAAAATTTTACCCCTTCTACCGTGATTTTCGTCAGAAATCAGTAGATTTTAGGATTTTTGTGACGTCAATTGGCTCTATTCCAATGAGAATCGAGTATTCACTCAGCTGACCCTAAATTAACTATATAATCAGCAAGCTTCTCGCCCGCGATCCTAAACCTCCTTGACCAGAGTAAGAACAACGTAGTAGTAAGAAGGAGCAGGCCGTCGCGAAGGTTATGAATATATATATATATATACAGGTGTGCAGGGGGTGCTATGGGGGTACGTGGAGCCCCCTTGACTGTCTAGACTTAGCGCTAGTTTCTCGCGACAACTGAAAGTTGCGTTCCACGATTTTCGTTGCCCCCGTGCTACGTCACGTAACTGTGAGTCATCACTGCTGCAAAAGTTTTCGCAGCTCGAAGAAATCCACCGGTGAGATTTCGTTTCAACAAATTTCATTCGAGACAAAACTGTTTCTAGAAGGAGTTAATGCGCATGACGAGGAACTTTAAGTTTGGAGATTCGTTCCACGAGAGATTCTAGCGGACAAAGTTTGTTGGTCAGAAAATATTTTACGATTTCATTTTGCGAACGAGAGTTTCGTTCAAAGTTTTTGCAGCTCGAAGAAATCCACCGGTGAGATTTCGTTTCAACAAATTTCATTCGATACAAAACTGTTTCATTCCTCGAACGAGAATTACGTTCGAAGTTCTTGTAGCTCGAAGAAATTCATCGGTGAAATTTCGTTCCAACAACGAATCGTTCGACGATAGATTTTAGGCGAACAAAGTCAGAAAATATTTTACGATTCCATTTCTCGAACGAGAGTTTCGTTCAAAGTTTTTGTAGCTCGAAGAAATCCACCGGTGAGATTTCGTTTCAACAAATTTCATTCGAGACAAAACTGTTTTTCGATGGAGGTAGTGCGCATGACGAGGAACTTATAAGTTTGGAGATTCGTTCGACAAAAGATTCTAGGTGGACAACGTTGGTTCATCAAAAAATATTTTACGATTTCATTTTGCGAACGAGAGTTTCGTTCAAAGTTTTTGTAGCTCGGAGAAATCCACCGGTGGAATTTCGTTTCAACAACCAATCGTTCGACGAGAGATTCTAGAGGGACAAAGTTTGTTCATCAGAAAATATTTTACAATTTCATTTTGCGAACGAGAGTTTCGTTCAAAGTTTTTGTAGCTCGAAGAAATCCACCGGTGAGATTTCGTTTCAACAAATTTCCCTCGAACGAGAGTTACGTTCAAATTTTCTGTAGCTCGAAGGAATCCACCGGTGGAATTTCGTTTCAACAATCATCAATCGTTCGACGAAAAATTCTAGGCGGACAAAGTTTGTTCGTCATAAAATATTTTACGATTCTATTTCTCGAAAGAGAGTTACATTCAAAGTCGCTGAGAAATGAATTCGACAAATTTCATCCACCAGCGAATATTTTGTAGTTTCAAATTCTGAAATACAATAACGTTCAACAGAGAAACGACTGATTCGTTGACCACGACTATTCGTTACGAGCGATGGGTAATGTAGCAAAATTCTGAATCGTTGAAGTCGTTAAATGAGAATTTTGACCGACGACAAAGTTTGTTCTTCATAAAATATTTTACAATCCCAATCCTCGATCGAGAGTAACGTTTAGACATATGAATGGTTGATACGTTAACAATCTTCCGTTTCAAACGATGAGCGTTTCAACAAAATTAGAAATCCTGAGTTGGCTGGTGAACAATCTAATTGACGAAATTTCTTCACGAGAAAATGGTTTACAATTTCATTTTTCAATCGAGAGTAACGTTCAAACATAGGAACGATTGAAATGTTGACGAAGAAATCCACCGGTGAGATTTCGTTTCAACAAATTTCATTCGAGACGAAACTGTTTCATTCTTCGAACGAGAATTACGTTCAAAGTTTTTGTAGCTCGAAGAATTGCACCGGTGGAATTTCGTTCCATCAACGAATCGTTCGACGAGAGATTCTAGGCGGACAGAGTTTGTTTATCAGAAAATATTTTACGATTTCATTTCTCGCACGATCGTTGGCGTTATGCGCGATAAACGTGGAGGGGCGGTATGAGATCATCTTCGTACTATATAATCGCAATCACACCAATATTTAGATACCAGTATTCCGATCTCGGTCGTTCTAACGTCAGCCATTCGTTCGAGATGTAGTGCGGTATTCGAACTATGAATCTGCACGATGACACGGAGACATCTGAATACAACGACGATATTTGTGACTTCGAAAAACTATTACGATATGACAACACGATCGTCGATGCCGACTACCAAGAGATATGTTTGAATTTCGAAAATTTTAACAACGTCGATGGTATTGTCGACGGGAAGCCATCAGATGAATTGTCAGAAGTGCAACAAGAACGACCGATGTGGCAACGAGGTCAGTCCGAAGAAGCGCTCGTCAAATATGATTTACGGGTGCAACCTAAAGTAGACGATAACCCCGTAAATGACGAATATATATTAGTGCGACAACCGTCTAGCGATGATGGCCACAACGATGAACACATCAAACAAGTTCGTAGGAATATCTTGGCAGCTCGTACCGATACGATGAATAGCGAAACGAAAAAAAAGAAGAGGAGAAAGAACAAGAAGGAGCGGTTTGACAACAAACGGACATTATCGTTGTACGACCGATCCGTAAAAAACAAATATTATTATTACATCGCGCACGAGAATAACCACGAATACAAGGTCGTTTTGGATGCATTCGTAAAATGTGTGAACGCGAAAGACTCCGACAGTGCTACTTGTGAGAAAATTTGTGCGAACGAGACCGAACCGACACTCTTCGTACGAAGCGTTTACCGCGTACCTGTTTGTTATTTGATGCTACCGTATATAGTAATAGTCGAGGACGGAAGTAAACTCAGGGAAATCGGAAACATTCAGAAACAACGGGTCGACAGGATATCGTTTTCTAAAATCGAGCTGTTGGATGTGAGAGAAGACACGTATCGACATAGTATGGACGTTCGCACCAACGGTACGATTGACGGCATCGATACGAAAACTGATCGATTCGTAGGTGATGCCGGCATGAAATTTATCGATAAATTGTCGGAAATTGATAATTGTTTGATGAGGAAATTATACGGGTATAGGGATTACGAAGAATCAAGTGGCGAATCGCGAGAATTATATATTCTGCGATATTCATTGAATCGGAAAGGAACGTTCGATATAAACGGAAATGGCGCTTTCCTATTTTATAGTGCGAAAATATTATTTCGACAACCGGATTTTGGAACGATCGTTGAACCGTTATTTTCGGACGTTCCGTTGGGTGGAAAACTCGCGATCGAGCCAAACGTAGGAATGATAGTGAAAAACGATAAGATTCTCACGTGCGTAGATATATTGAAATTAGTCGATCACGAGCGTATCGAAGTAATCGATGATGACACACAATTGCGAATCACTCGACTGCTGAGCGAATTCTTATGGGCGCGTGTTTGTGTTATCGACGGCGTTCATAATGGTATTGCGAAATGTATACGTGGCAAGAAAAATTCAATGAAGGTCCTTCGATGCAAGAATGCTGTAACGCCTATTTTTATGGGAGACGAATTTGTGGCAAGAACATCGATCAAATGTGAAGATATTACGGTCAAATACGATGGAGTTCGATTGTGGGTGCACAAGAATGATAATTGGAATAAGAAATATTTGAGTAACATTGGTGTGAACGCTGATAGGATGAAAAACACGCACTCGATGGTGTATTCAAGACGTAGCTCACAATATTTGATGTTTTCGTGTAATGTTGAGATTATCAAAAATCAAGGTGTATTATTTCTGATTAAAAGAATTATTATATTTTAACGATTTGTTTTTTTTTTGCCGAATACGATGCTTCGAGAGGTATGATTCTTGCCAAGCTCGAATCCGACAACCCAATATATTTGGTTGACGTTTTGATGCTTGCTGCTGACTCGAATCCGATAACTCAACATATTTTGAATATCGCGAAAGGCTATGGCAGAAATAAAAAACCTGCCATAGAGCTGCTTGTACATGCGTTCTATCGCCGACGCGATAAATGACACGTTGCTCGAAATGTTTCGGTAAAATGCCGTTACCACCAAAACACACCACTACCACCACCATAAATAGAAATGATACGATCGTAGATTTCAAATTTGCCGAAAATGTAAAATCACTTGGAATCGTGACGTTAATGTCGCGAATAACATAATTTCGGTTGGTCTCTAGTTGATCGATTATCGCTGCAAAACGCCAAATGAATTTGTTTGTCTGGCGGAATTTAAAAATTATGTTTCCTATGAGAGTGAAATTTGTATCTTATGGCCGTTACGTTGAGGTACGTGAGTTACGTGAAATGAATCGCAATATTTTCTGACATTTTTTATTCGAATTACATATGAAATACATTTTATAAATCGTACGAAAAATTCTTTTCATTAGCACTCGTAACATTTCCGTTTTAGAATTCGCATTATTTGGAAATGTGTTAATGTTCGCAATATATTATCGATTTTGGGAATTTCGTTCGTTATTATACTAATCATGTCGTCGCTTTGTGTCGCGAGTATATTTTGATTGCTACAACCTCGGAGTATGTACTGGAAAAACCGGTGAATCGGGTGAAGCTCGTCTTCGCTGCCAAAATGTCTAATATAAATCTCTCTCATCGTCTTCCTCCATGCTGTCTTCAATGCGCCGATTATTTCGAGCTTTTCTCTCTTCCGATCATGCATAATCGGTAATAGTATTTGCGTAAATTTTTCCACCACCTCTTTGGTATAGTTATCAATCGATTCGGATTGACGCGCGTGATCGATAATCGGGTACGCTCGGATCGCATCCTCGATCGCCCACATCAACAAGTTCATATGAACAAGCATCTTTAATTTTTCCACTTCCACGTTATACTTCTCGAAAATTATCTCCAAATTGTTTTTCGTTAAATCTACGTACCTTTTCAATATCCAATGAAACTCAACGGGACGATCATTTGCGTTCATATCGGCATGAATCGATTTCATATTCAAATTAGTGAGTTCGATAATTATATTTTTCTTCGACACACCACGGATGATTGATAGTTCACGACAAAACATCTCGGTTATTAGCGATGCGGTAATGGGTTGGCCATAGCTTATCGTGAACGGTAATTTCATTTCGATCGCTTCGGATGACATTTGGTTTATACACCGTCGATTTGATCTCGTCGTTCGATGTTCCGAACGAATTTTCGGCGATTTCGATGCGGACGATTGAGGTAATTGTGGTTGCGATAATGACAATGGTGAAACTTTCATGATATATTGTTCGTCGCAAGTCATTTCCGATTTTCGTTTTCTCGATATTTCACTACGATGTTCCGATGTTCTTCGTAAATCGACACTCGATGGATAGCTGGTACGTAGCGAGTGTAGTTTGGGATTCGATATGGAATTCGGCGGTATGGTTACGCTCTCCTGTTCAACAGCGAGATTTGCGGTGATTTCGGGTACCATATCAGCAACGGAACGTTCGATATCATCTTGTATCATATTGATTATTACTGCGTCGATCGTTGTTCCTCCATTTCTCGCTACCAACGTATCAATTTCTTCTAACTCTTCCGTTCTCGATTCTGGTTCGTTGTCAGGTTCGTTTCCATTACCAGAAAGTGAATTTAATGACGGCGATTTTTCTTTCACACACGACGATTGTTTTTCTATCGAATGTGACCTGTTGGTAGTTATTTCGTCGTTTGCGATTGACGTGCTACTTCCCTTCCCCTTTTCTGTTTTCGATTCTGGGTCTGGGTCGCCGTCCGCTTCGTTTTCATCGCCAGAAATTGAAATTGACGGTGGAGACTGATCGTTAACGCGAGACGATTGCTCGGCTATCACGTCGATCGATATTCCATTGTTCTGGACCGATGTGCTGTGTTCTTCTCCATTTTCCGTTTCCGATTCTGATTCTTCCTCCGTTGTGTCATCATCAGAAGAAATTGTATGTAATGATGGCGATTTTTCATTGACGTAAGATGTTTTTTGTTTAGCTGTCAAATATGACACGTTGGTCGTTCTGCCACCGGTCGTGATCGATGAACTGTTTCTTTAATTTTTTCTTCTCTCCGATTCTGACTCGTCGTCCGTACCATTCTCATCGCAAGATATCGAATCTAACGATGGGGATTTCTCGTTAACGTATGATGATTTTTCGTCAATCGAGCGCGACCTATAACGAACTGTGAGATTCTTCGATCGTTCGCGTTCTTGTGATGACACAATGAAATTTTTACCACTAACATACGACATTTAGATAAGTCGTATGCACACGTATCAGATAACACGCTGACTTGTATGGAATGTCCTTATTCTACATGTTATCGGGCTCTATATACATTCGATTCTCCCCTCCATACAACGAATCGATCGTGAAAATATCTATCTTTGTCCAAGACAACGCGTTCTTTCTTTTGTCGTTTAGGTGACTGATGGAGAACCGTCCGATCGGAAATTCGTTCCGATGCAACAATTTTTTCCATCCCAATGAAAGAGCCGTTCCATTACGACGATTCGAGAACCAAAATAACGTTCAACTGTCGTGAACGATATTTTTATTTTCTCCCCATTTCGTCGTAGTAGCAAATATGTTTTGTATTGTTTTGACAGATTCCTTTCCCTGCCCCATTGGGAGCGTTAATAAAATATGGAACGAATTGGGATTGTCGTATCAATGTTATTCTTCGTTGTAAATCTACTTGTGAACCGAATATTCTAGGAGCACCTCGGAATACCGTATATATATATATTTGCGTTCTACTGCTCATGTTGTAATTCATTGTTCGGTTAGTCGAGTCGTGTGTCTGATATCAAAACGGGCGGTATGGGTGTTGGCACACTAAAACGTATTTTGGATGCGATTGGCGATTTCGTATTCGAAGATTGGAACGACAAAATCGATATCGATCCGCTTACAACGAAATATCTTTACATCGACATCACCGGTATCCTACAAGACGCGTTGCGATACGCCATGATACAAAATAAGGATGAGATCAAACGTTGCTCCTACGATGATGCGTATCAGAAGAGATTGGGTCTCAGAAGATGTGGAGAAGAATTACCGTTCACTACGATCGCTTTGGAGGTATTTTAACGGAAGGTGTTAGCTAATTTACCGATGGGGTTCTTACAAAATGTTAGGAAAATTTATATTGGCGCCGATAGACGTCCACCGACTGGCAAAATCAGATCAACACAAACGGGTAAATTCTACGATAAAGTTGTACGTGTATGAAAAACGTAAATTTGATGAACCGTTTTCGCTAAAAATCAATTTTGTTGTTCGAATGCGCCACCTCGAATGTTTTGGTTATTTGTACAATGTACAAGCTCATTTTTATTAAGCCTTTTTTACAAACAAAATTTTTGGAGACGGTTTCAGTAATGGATAAAAGGGGGCACCCATTGGAATTGTTAATGATGAAGGAACAGTTGTGGCGGTATTGGGACATGTCCAATATATGCCAAACATGCAATCTGTACGACAACTTTCTGAAGCTTCCGGTATTAGCCAATCTAACGTTTTCAGAATTTCACATAAACACAAGTTCCGTCCGTACAAAATTAAATTAATTCAGGAATTAAATGATGATGATTGGGATCGAAGTCAAGAGTTTTGCGAAATTATGGTCGAGCGTATTAACAATAACCCAAATTTCTTGTACAACGTTTGATTTTCTGTCAAAGTTCTGACGGAAACTTTTTTGCCCGTGCTTCAAGAGATTGTCCGGAAAGAAAATGTTTTACATTTGCCTTCATGTTATGGGGAAATTTGAAGTTTGTTAAATAACGTAACACCGGAAAAAAAATCAGTTATGGAAAAAAACTCGCAGTATAATTGTTTTATTTTATTATATTTTGATTAAATTTTTTTCTAATTTCAATGTCCTTAAAGCTTGATTAATTCGGTTTATTAGTCTTGATGATTTTTTATATTCTTTTATCTTCCACTTTGTCAGTTTTCTCAAGATTTTTCCATTTCTGAGCTTCATGTGATCTATAATATTTGAGAGAAAAAATATGTGAAAGTAATTGGTTCATTGTTATAAAGATAGCTAAAAATAAATACTAAAAGTAGAGATGTAAAGTATTAATATAAAGTACAGTAACTATCATTTGAGTGAATTGTGTGATAAAGAACTGAAGTAAAAAGGTGCTACATAAAGAAATAAACAGTTTTTAAAGTATAATATAAAAAACTATAGTGACCAAACTCAATAACGGAAACTCCTTCCGCCTTTCTTGAAACATAATAATAGAAAAAAATAGCAAAAAACCCAATAAAGAATGACTACAAATTACAACAAATATTCTGCATTAAACAGCGAGGAGTCCCCTATTATAGAATGTGATGAATGTAAACAAACTATTTGTATAATATGCTAACTTCTCACGCATTAGCTCTGAAATCAAACAAACCTGACAGCACTTAGCTATGCTCAAGCCATCATGAAATCACCAATTAAAATAAATTAACCATGTCTTCTAATAAAACCTACAAAGCAGCAAAAATGTCGAAAGACAAAACAAGATATCAAAATGAAAAAAATCCCTCCAAAATATCGGTAGGAATTGATTTGGTACGAAATAGCAAAAATGGTTCAATTCTAGTCAAATGCAAGTCTCGAGCGACACCTGAAAAAGTGAAAAATGAATTAGCTACAAACTTAGGAACTGATTACAACATAGAAGAAACCAAACTTAGAAAGCCAATTGCAAAATTCGGCCAATTCGAATTCCTTCTGCTCGTATAAATCAAAATTGTCCTCGTGGTCCTGTTGCCGCCAGATCACATCCCACAAGTGGGACTAATCTTCTTTCCTGTTTGTATCACAAGGGTCAAACCAATCCCACGTACCTCCTGCGCTACTCTGTTTTCCGTCACAAGGTTCGGACCAATCTATTTGTTTCCATTGTTTTTTTTTTCGATTGTTTACTACAGATAAGTTATAATTGTTGACCGATGCAAAACCCATTTGTAAAATTGAAATTATAACATAAGAACTTTTGTTCTGCATTCGGAACTATTTCTTCATCTACCCCATTTACGACCAATGTGACCGTCATGAGATACGAATTTCACCCTTACACGGCACATCATTTTGAAATGCCACCAGACGAACAAATTCAAATGGCGTTTTGCAACGATATTCGATTAACTCCAGACAAACCCAAGTTACGGGAATCTCGTTGGATAGTTGGCCCGACTAATAACGTATCGTTTAGACTGACTCCGGTAATGCTTTTCGCAGATCCATCAAATACTACGCGAAGCTTTGTAGTAGTACAGGAATCTTTGGAGGTAAATAAAAATGTTTTGTTGTTTTGTTTGAATCTTCATTCAAACTATCGGACACAATTTCCATATGTCCGAGATCTGTGCCCAAAGAATAGAAGTCATTTTTGAATGGCAATTGCACTACATAACGTCCGTGTTTATCGCGTTTATGCGTTTTTGCAAAATGAGTTTCACATACCATCTCATTTCTTGTTCGGTTTACTTTTGTGTTTTGGTATTTTTCGAGCTCTCAGAATTTTAACAATTTGAGTTCTAAGTTGGTTTATTGCAAGATTACATGAAATGTCTAGCATTGGATGCCGTACATTCATAGAACCCCAAGCACCTAAGTGCGTTTGCTACAAAACAGGATTATTTTTTCCCTAATTTTATTCTATCTTCTCAAGCGAAGTCCCAAAACAGTTGTGCTCCAAATAAAATGTCGATTGGGCTAGATAAACTAATTTGAGGTAAATTTTGCGTAATTCTTGGTAGCACAAGATGTAAATAATAATAATTTTATTTTGGATAGTAGACTTCAGCGGACAGCTAATCTTGGAAAATCTTGTCTTTCGCATGGATTCTGCTACACAATAGCTCGACTTGATGCCAACCATTACAGGTGACATTTTCAGTTCAAACCTCAAGTCTGTCCTGAAAATGCCACCTGCAATGGTTGGCGAAACGTCGGCATCAAGTCGAGCTATTGTGACACGGAATCCATCCGGGACAAGATTTTTCGATAATTTTATTTTTGGCACCTGGTTAACATTTTGATTATATGAAAGAACAACTTTATACCACTTTTATTAATAATAACGTGAAAACGTAACTATAGTTTCAACACCGAAGTGCCATTATCAAACAATTAGAAAAGTATGAAGAAATCAATGAAACAGTTCAAGTGTAAATAGAGTAGAGTAAAGTAGGGTTGGGATCGAGGGATCAACGGAAATTCCAAAAACAGGTAGATCTTATGAAAGTATAGTATTTCATTGGTTCCTTCATAATTTTCTAATTGTTTGATAATGGCATTTCGGTATTGAAACTATAGTTACGTTTTCACGTAAAGTGGTATTCAAACAGAGTAATTATTCTTTCATATAATCAAAATGATAAATTACCATAAAGTAACGGCTTCCATCATCGATTTTTTGATTAACATTTATAAAATCAAAGACATACGATAAAAATGTATTACTGTACAATTGGGCAGTAAATAAAAATCATATTCACATTGTGTTACGTGGTTATTAAACAATCATAATAAAAATAATCCACTTATTTGATTTTTGTTTCAACACAAGTAATAAAAATGTCTTACCTTACGGTATACACAAAACACTGTAGGTAGTGTACGAATAACATAAAAACATAATGTATGTCTGACTTTATATACTTTTTGAAACTTGAAATTTGAAAGTGAACACCCATGACATTTAGCTGCAATAAAGTACAATCTTTACTCCTAATTGGGGCTTAGTATCAATAAAGTACAGTTGTTAAAAAGTGCAATTTTATTGAGGTCATACAGTACTATATATAAGAATGAAAATCTTTCCAGACATCACATACAAGATACCAGGTGAGTACACACATACTTAAGTCATCCGTAAATTTTGCTGCCATTGCTGAAGATTGTTATGATTGTAACTGTTAATTATAAAATGTTAATATTCTAAATGAGAAAACCTTTTCATTTATAAATATCTCAAAATATGCCAGTAGACTCGGCCGATTTTGATATTATTTGTGAAGATATTTTCCAGTTTGTCTGAAACATACCGAATGGAGCAAGAGATAATGAACGACGAACAATTAATAGAATGTGTGAGGAGACATAAGGTTCTATATGGTTCATCGATCCCCAAATGCACGAATAACGATATAAAAAATGATATATGGAGAGAAATCGGAGGAGAAATGAGAACACAAGGTAATAAAATTTTTTTAATACAATTAGTCGCCGGTACAGCGTTATCGGTATTTTTTCGTATTTGAATTCGTCTGTTGTAAATTCGAAATTTTTGAGACAAAATATTAAACTTGCTTTCAACAACTCTCCTGATACGACAATGGTGGTAGCTGTAAACACATTCTGGAACATTCAAATTCTGACGTGGATATGGTAGCCTCCGACTATCATATATGGCACTTCAACATTTGTATTGGGCCAAATTTTATTTGGTGATACTTGCAGTGTTCCTCGTTGGAGTCTTTTGTCTAGTAAAGAATTTGCAAAAATTCCGCCATCGCTGTTTTTGCCATATTCTCCGACATTAACAATTTATAAATTGTAATTGACGTTTACAAGAGCCATCAAAACAATTGAAAACGATTTTTTATAATCAAAACACAACGATCCAATGTTCCCAAGCAGTTGAGAAAGTTCCAAGTTGTGTTGAAAATTTTAGCAATTACTAGTACTGTTTGAGCTATCGAATCGCTGCATATGATTTTGCATGATTCATGTATAATCTTTTACGATGTGCTATGTCGTAAGCGGAAAAAGAAAGAACAAATGTAATGCTAACTTTTTTTCGTGAAAATTATTACTTTTATTCTATTATCAAACTACTTTTATAGGTCAACTCTGCAAAACTAGATGGGGTAATATCAGAGACACTTTTAGGAGATATTCGAACAAAAATACAAAAAGTGGTAAAATACAAAAAAAGTACAAATACGCTGATCGGTTAAATTTTTTGAAGGACCATATTGACAGAAGAGAGACAAAAACTAACGTAGGATTTGACAATACCAAACAAGAGGCTGAAAAAATTGTGCACCAAAAAGGAAGTAATTCCAGTGATGAAATAGAACATGATATAGCTGTCCCAAGTCAAGAGACAAAAAAATATCAGAACGGAAAAATACAAAAAACTAAAAATTGCAAAGAACGTTTGTCTGCTCCTAAACAAAGACCTGAGAAACGCACTAATGAAAGGGAAGTGACAAATTCTCAGTCTACTGTGCGAGCTTCTATCACAACAAAAGTGAACGCTGTTGATAGCTTTTTAATTTTTATAACACCAGTTTTAAATTCGATGTCACCTTTACTTTTCCATTTTGCGAAAGCAGAAATATTTGCGATTGTACAAAAATATGAGTTAAAATCATTTCACGAACAAAATGGCCAAGAATTAACATATGTTGAACAACAATCAAATGTTATTAGGAGTTCGGCAAACGTTATTTCAGCTGTTCCTACGGTATCGCATGCATCGAGTGGTGGTCCATATTCATCAATGAGCACGATAGAACCATCTGGATGTATTCCATCATCACAATTGCCAAACATACCAACTATGAATGATGATAATACAAGCTCTTCTAGCTTTCTGGATTTGTATGATTGTTTCCGCAATTTTAAATAAAGTATATCTTAGAAAAAATGCTCTAGTTTTATTAGTAAATAGCAAATGAAGTGATAACTTAAGGATTGGGGCATTTGAAAACGTTAGTATACAAGACTCCTGTTCGAAACCTGGAAGATCGAATCCCATAATTATTTCATGTAGGGTTATTCAAAATATCCCAGAAATGTTTCATCGGATCCGAGAATCAATGCGTTACCGTACAGACGTGTGTATAATGACCGAAGGGGGTCATTTCGAACATCTCATATGATCTCTATTAGTTTTTAATTCGAGAATTTAGTTGTTACATTATTTCAAGTGTAATTTAAATAGCATATCGTCGCTTAAGATGTAATACCTCTCAACCCACACTTTATGCCAAAACAACATTTTGGCTTCATTGGACTCATGGGATGTATGTTTATGTACGTGCAGACAGCTGTTTGAAAAGTTTTGGAAAATGACTTAGGATCAGCGCAAAGTTCTTGTGGTTAATAATGTAACACTCTCAAGTGTCAAAAGGAGATATACAAAAAACCAAAATTCATCAAGAAATTGTTCAATATTTTATAGTTTACCAATAGACTGTCTAAAGGTGAATATTTGCAAGAAATTGTTTCTGTTTACCCTAAGTCTATGAGAATTTCAAATGAGCTCCTGGATTAAATCTGCTGAACATAGCATGCACAATTCGAAAGATTACAATAATATAGAAAATAGAGCTGCTCACTTAAGAGAAAAGAAAAATGGAGATAAGGAATTTTTAAAGCAGTTTTTTGATGATTTGCCTACACTGCCATCTCATTATTGCCGCCAAACATCATCTACATTGTATTTGGATCAAACAGTGCCTTCCAAAACAGCTTTATATAATGAGTATGTTTCAAAATGTAAGACTGAAAAGAAAAATTGTATGAGCCGAAAATCTTTTGATGACTTGTTCGTAGAGAAAAACCTTGCTATTTATCAGCCTAGAAAAGATAGATGCGATCTTTGCTGCCAGTATGATGTCGGAAATTTAGAAGAAGAGCTTTTTACGAGACACATTGCTAAAAAAGATCGAGCAAGGCAAGAAAAAGCGAAAGACATCGATTTAGCCGGAAATGAAGAGGCCGTGATACTGATGATAGACTTACAAGCTGTAAAAGTATGTCCCAGTTTAAACGCAAATGCTTTGTACTATAAAACAAAATTATGCTGTCACAATTTTACAATTATGAACATAAAAACGAAACACGTAATGTGTTATTGGTTCAGTGGGGTAGACAGTGATCTCTCAGCTTCAACGTTCGCTTCATTGGTGGTTGACTATATTTCAAGATTTACGGACAACAGCTTGCCAATTTTAATCTATAGTGATGGGTGCACCTATCAAAATAGAAATAATATAATGAATGTTCTTCTTTTCATATCTGTTGCCAGGAATCAAACTGTTGTACAGAAGTACTTAGAACGCGGGCACACACAAATGCAGTGCGATTCTGTTCACAACAGAATTGAAGCTAAAATAAAAGAAACCAGAGAGATTTTTCTTCCTTCCGCGCATTTGTCCATTAGTCGACAGGCTCGAAGGAATCCCTTTCCGTACTGTACCGAATGGGTAAATTATGACTTTTTTCGAGATTTCTCTCAAAAAGGATATCAGATGTATGGGAGCATTAGACCAGGAAAGAAAAATGTAACAGATATTCGAGCCATTAAATATTCTCCTGATGAAAAAATCTTGTTTAAACTTAACTTTGACGATTCTTGGACAGAGCTACCGCAGATGCGACGTCGAAAAGAAGTTTGTCGTGATTGGCCACAACTGAATCCAGAAAATAAGAAAATAAAAGCCCAAAAATTCAAGCACCTACAGGAGCTTAAATCAGTTATTCCTGCCGATTGTCACCACTTTTATGATAACTTAGGCCATATCTAGTTGTATTATATCAAACGTTTAGTTTTCTTTTGTATGTTTCATATTATTAAAAAATAAAGTTACAGTCAAGCCACACTTTGTTCTTATTTTTGTAGAATCAATAGCTCGTAACCCACCTGGAATATCAAAATGGGGTTTCATATATTTTTATTTATTTCAGAAATATGCGTAATTAAATTTTAGTCCTATATCCATGTTTTATTGGTTGAAATAGATTACAGGTTCAAGTGTAGTTAGTTTTTTTGCTCTCCTGCACAAACAACCATATGTGGGTTACGAGCTATTGCATCTTAAACGACGATATCTGTCAATTCTGCATTTGTGTACATTTCCATTTTACTGAAATTCTTATTATTGCACATACTAAAAATCTGTATTTTTTCTTATTGAAGTATCAACTCCAGCGAATACTCATCCAACGTGCCATACAAGGATGGTATGCTAGAATATTAATGGTGACCAGCAAGCTTGAGAGATAAAATAAAATAAATAAAATAGAGTTTTATTTACAAACAATCAATGTGTATTGTTCTTTGAATAAATATTTTGTGATAACGTTCAACAGCAACAAGCAGCTGAAATCGTTCTTCTTACGACCCGTTCTCGATCCTGTGTAGCGTTCAGCTCTTTGTCGACAGATTGGTACATCATCTATAACATAAGGAAAATTTGTTTGAATATTACTAAGAAATAATTAGTTAGAATTTATTGAAATAAAAACGAGTTAATGTTTGCAAATACTAAAATCGAAAGTTGAAAAATTGATTACTGATTAGTTATAATATACAAAATGTTCTATCTCAGACGGATCACCCAGTATATTTCTCGTCCATAGTGAGTGGAAAAATCTCTCGAAACACGTCGAATGATTTTGTTTGGGACATCTCTTGACGTATATTTGAGGATTGAACGAGTAATCCCCTTTTAGGGGACACTTCAACCCCTCAAAATTGAACATGGAGAGGGATTGAGTGATACGTCATTTGAAAGGTCTTGGAAGCCTCTTCAGAACGGTGTATGAAAAACGCAAATTTAATGGACCGTTTTCGTCAAAAATTAATTTTGCTGCTCGAATGCACCACCTTGAATATTTTGGTTATTTGTACAATGTACAAGCTCATTTTTATTAGGCATTTTTTACAAAATTAAGCAATCTTCAAAAAATCACATTCGTAAAAAATTGAATTGTGTTATCATGCTTCAATGAAAAAAATTAGATCTGTGTTTTTAGGTCAAATGTTCAAATTGTCATCCAATAATGATCGCCATTCAAATTGCCCTCGATGAAAAAGGTACCAATGATACGGTTTTCAACAATCCCTGCTCAAACATTAATCTTTTTGATGGTATTGCGTGTGTTCTTCTCTCATCCAGTGAGAATTTTTGTAGACTAGTAGCGACAAATTTACACTCACCAGAAAACATAACGTTTTCGTTATCTAAGTCCATCATTCGCCCATAAAAATAAGTTCTCCTATCAAAATCGTCTTCCATAAGTCCTTGAGTAGATATCCTTTTTGTATGGATGCATTTTATTTTCTTTCGATGTTTACTATTGATGTATGGCTAACATTGAATGCATGGGTTATATCTGTAATTCGAATGGGGTTGAATATGGGGTCGCATTTTTAAGTGTGAATTCATAATACTTCGGAAGTTGGAGAATAAAACTCGGTCTTGTTGGTGGATGGATTGACCTGCGTTTCAATTAAGGCCAGTATGTCTGCAGGTCGTATATGTTTTTAAATTTTACACAAAACTTTTAACATTTAATTTAAAAAATACTGACAAATTGTTTCACCACACTGTGGTTAGTATGTCTTTAAATATCAGGGATTAGAATGTAGTACAAATTGAGGGATGGGTGGATAATAGTGGGAATGTGTTTACAAAATTGTTAACGAGCGGTGAATTATGTGTGTCGATTGAATTATATAATGTTAATGATGAACCCGCTGTAGATTTTCCCGAAGAACAAGAAGAAGTAGATAATTCTTTTTTAGAGGAAGATGCCTCGGAACAAATTTCGAACTTATGAATTTAACAAATAATCAAAGTGAACTACCATACATAATATTTCCAGAGTATAATTTAAAATTCTTACTGGATATCGGTAGCACAAAATCATTCGTTAATCCTGAAATCGCAAAAAAATTCTTCGATAATTTAATCAAAAAAGACCCATTCCAAATTTCTACCGCTCGTGGCACTTCAATAGAAAAGTACAGTACTCTCATAAAATGTTCGAAACTATTTAAGATAGAAAATCCTTCTTTAAAATTTCACTCATTTAATTTTCACAGCTTTTTTCATTGTTTACTAGGATTATACAATCTCAAAATAAACTATCATAAACTACCCATTCAATCTAATTGCATTGCAGTTACACCAAGATCAGAACAAAAAGTGAATATGGACATTACAAAACATTTACTAGCAGAAAAATTCGACGAATATAAACAAAATTGTAATCTAAATTGCAACAGTATACATACCGGAAGTATAAAATTTGATATTTCTAACGTCCGAACTGAACATATGAACTCAGAGGAAAAGAAAATTATTACTACTTTGAATAAAAACGCTGATGCTCTATCACGAATTCAACTTAACGTTTTAACTGCTTCTAAAGCCCCAAAGCAATTTTTGACTATATAGAAAACTTCAATAAAGAACTCACTAGAGGATCCCGATAGACAAATGGAAACTGAATCTTTAATGGTAGAACCTGAAGATGTAAACGATTTAGACATAGATACTATTCACTCTAACGAGGAACAGCCCATAATAGGGATCCAAATTGCAGACTGTCCAACAAATTTTGGAAAGAACCAAATCATTATTTCAGAAGAAAATTATGAACCCTCAGTTCCGTCAATAATAAAATTGTATAAAGATAAACAAATTACGAACAATAAATGATTAATTTCATTAAAGACTTTATTGTACCGAAAGTTGAATATTATTTATATTTCGAAGACCCCATTTACGGAAAATTCAGTAAAGTGCTACAGAAATATTTCAAAAGCTCTGAACTCAATATGATTAAATGTACAACAAAACTCGTAGATATTATCGAAGATAGCGAAATAGTACAAACTATACAAAACTATCATGAGAGTAAAACGAATCATAGAGGACTAAATGAAACAGAAAATCAAATAAAAAATGTATATTATTGGCATAATCAACGAAAATCTATACAAAACTATATCAATAATTGTGAAATATGCCAAGTAACAAAATATGATAGAAACCCCTTAAAACTAAAATTCAATATAACGCCTACTGCCGTCAGACCTTTTCAGATCTTACATGTCGACAATATTTTTTGGAGAACGTAAAATTTTTAACAATAGTCGATTCATTTTCCAAATATACCCAAGCTTATAAATTAAATTCGACTCAAGGCATAGAAGTTGTTAATAATCTCGTAAGATATTTTACACACCACTGTATACCAGAGCAAATAATATCAGATAAGTGTACAAACTCATAAGGTAAAAATGCATTTTATAAAAGACTTATATGATCACTTGTTAATACTTTCTAATACTATTTTGAACAGAGAACTCCATCACGTTTTACAAATTGAATACCCTACATTCCAGCATAATGAAAACTAGAGATCTATTCTTGGCATTACAAAAAATATCTTCACTTTATAAAGAAAGTCTACCATTTAAATTGAAATACGAAAACATATTAGATTTAGATCGATAATAAAAATTAATTGTAAAATCGAATCTTCCACAATTAATTATTTCTTATCAGTCCCAATTGATTATGACCAAGAGTTCGAGCTCTACTATTTACACCCAATTCCAACTAAATACGAATCAGAATTTGTAACCATAATTCCCGATATAAAATATCTATTGAAATCGAAAAAAAAAACATTATTAAACTTCTAAACGACATTTGTATGAAAGGTGAAATATATCAATGTCCTAATTACATCCAAAGTAATCATAACTCATTATGCGAGAAGGGAATATTAATAAATAGAAATTCAAGCTAATGTTAGTATATTCATTCGAACATCCTGTAATAATCCGGGGGATTATTATTTTTTTTTACGATTGAATCAAAGTAGCGTAAGCATGAGAAAACTCCCGAAAATTAAGCCACTCTAAGTAAACCAGGAATACTTGACACATGAGAGTACAACTCAAATCATTCCGTAGAGTGTAGTTCCGTCCTTACGGGCATTTCAAATCTAAAATTTCTAAATTCCTGACAGGAACAGACTATACATATACATTCTATATTCAACAATTAGAGTTTTATTCAGATTGAAATAATGGAATTCCTGTCTGGCGCCAGAGATACGCCATCTAATACCTTTTACAAGTTGTACGTGATTTTTAAGAATTAGAGCCTTCGAGGCGCTATTCCGCGGACCTTGCACTTTCTACGCAGACGGAGTTAATTACTTAGTCAGCAGGGTTTGGAGAAATCATTTTTTGTGGTCACTCACTGCCCCTCGATGTGGGAATACAGGCAACTCTAAATACAGATTTGTGTATTAGTGCAAGGTGCAACGGGATACAACCAACTTCATTGGTCCGTTTGAATTTTATGTTAGCGAATCAGGAAGCCAATTTCGGGGGGGAGACAAATTATAAAAATGAAAACTCTTTTGCAAGAGCAGTTCCTTTTTTCGTGTCTTGTTGGGTAAGCCTAGTTCCTTGTACATAAAGCTGAGTCTCTCTCAAAACCAGATCCATTAATTCTTTTTTTTTTTTTCTTTTTTTAAATGATATTTTTAACTTAGTCTTTTGATTGTTTTTTTTTGTTGAATTACAAATTACAAGAATTCTATTTTTACAACCATATTTTTCTTTTGTCTGTCACTCAAAGTAAATTAAATTCATTAGAACCAAATTTTATCATTCTTAAAGTTACTTTCAATTCACCTTATATCATTCCAGGTGTCAGTTTCAAGAGACCTTACATTTAACTTCAATATCATTCGCTATTTAGTGAATATATTGTTTGGTAACTAGAATCTATAATAACCTATAAAAGAAATTGTGGAGAACGTTATTAGTACTGGATGTTAGAAATCCATAGTTATTTGATATTTTGGAGAAGTTATTGCCTTTAACGTTTAGATAAATTGATCTGGGTGCGAGAGAGAACTAGCTTCGTGGTGAAATTTATAAATTAACGAAAAGACGTCGCGTAATATATTCTGTGTAAGCCGTGAAGTGTAAGCTCAAGTGTCTAAGTTTACCCTGTGGATTAAGGATAAAATACTAAGTCAGGGTAAGTCTTTAGAGAAAGCTGCTTAGTCTGTGTTCAAGCCAAAAATTCTGAGGTCATCACCCCGGTAATTGTAAGCATTAATAGGGTATTTTGACTTGCTAGAAGCGTAGCGATCCATCTGCGAATTTCTCATATTTTATAGTGTATTTAAGGGACTTACTTAGGATAGGTATAATTGGAATCAGTGTTACCGTAATTGTAGGGTCAAAGATATAATTATTTGGGGAAAGCTCACTATTCAAAAGTTGCTACAAGGGTAGTTATTATTATTATTAATTTTTATCTGGAAGTTCAAGGGGTCTAAAAACCCCTATTGAGACCCTGATCTTTAAGGACAGGGAGAGTTAACCATCAGCGGCTAATTTGACAGAAAGTGTTTGAGTTCATCGGGAAAACTAGGGTTTCATTATATTGATTATTTGTTGTGTAATTCACTCGATCTACCGATACATAACGAACCAGGTAGCTGTGGATAAAAACAACAGGGGATTTATTTAGAGAGTCACCCTTCGGGGATCTCAATCTTACTATCAGTGGCCCCTCTGGTTCACTTTATAACCATAGTTACTCCATCAGAGTGGTAGATCCATTTCAGAATTAAGGTTAGCCCCCAAAGAAACAACTCCCTGGCTTCGTTACATCAGGCAAATCAATAATTCACTGATTGATCGGTCTCGATAAAGTCTTATGCAATTTATTATATATTGTTTTTTTATATACTATTCAGATATCTAGCATCAAAATTAAATTGGCTTAATTTAAATTCATTGTTTGTTCTTGTTGGTTATATGGCATATTTTTCCCTTTAAGTTTATATGTATGGGACTTAGTATATATACTTATATATACATCCGTGAAATCCTTATTGTTTTATTTTGTATACAATTAACTTTTCACCAATATACAACTTATACTGTTCTCATTGTTCTTCATTGAAACACCATCCCTTAGATAACCTTGTAGTGGAGGTGAACAATCCTGTCGTGTTTGTCACTCCGAACATCTTCAGCCACGTGAAGCTGTCATACTAGCCTAGTGTATAAATCGGCCAGGAAGGGCCCCGCTACTAAACTATTTATACCAAGTGCTACTGGAGAGGAACTCCTTCGAGTCTAGTTTCGTTCCCTGAACTATTCTCTAAAACATCTGTAAAAGGGGACTGGTGGCAGCTAATTTTAAACCATACTACCAACGACAGGGCACTTCTCGTAGTGTACCCTGCATTCTACTATCTCTGCAACCCTCGAGTTGCATAAAAGGGTAGCTATCATAGCAATAGTTACAATAAGGTTTTCACTCTCCGTAGCCTCATTGGATCCCATAGGGCTTTGACCTGAGGGAACAATAAAAATACATAACCTAGTAATATCTGAGCTGAATTTGGTTTACCTGGCTTGTGTGCAATAACCATATAAATAAGTTTATTCAATTGCTCCCAAATACCAGCTTTTCAGATTATTACATTTGGTGTCGCAGCGGTGATATCTTAGGTTTTTTTTTAAGCCTAAATAACAAGGTGATAATCCACGTCTTCGAAAAATTTAGTAGGGACAGCTTCAGAAATAACAAAACATTTCATTGTTTTGTTTTAAAGTAAGGTTATAAAGCAAGGGTAACAACAGTGTGTGGGGTGTCGAGAACATAGAACAGTAAGGTAAATAATTGGGTAGTAGTTCAATAACCCCAGTAAATAGTAGGTCAGATTATTATAAAGCATATATACACTGAGCGCCTGTGAAAACAGGCATAGCAACTGAGAGTTCGGAAATTATTTATTTCCAATTAGGAAGTTTTGTTTACCATTAATAACAACAAGGTAAAAATTAACCTTTCATTTAGGGAACCGGATAAGGTTTCCGTATACCTTTTTATTGGAACGGGTTCTTATCGGAAAGGGGTGTGACCATCAGAATAAATAGTAGGTGCTTTAGTTAATAGCTTGAAATAAGTGATTACAGCATTGTAGGAGCTTGCAGACTAGGGCCAAGAGAAAGTGTATGTTATTTTTTTTTTGTGTAACTAGGTCAAGGAACAGTGAACCAGCAAGAGAAGGAGCCGGGTGAATTGAATCAAAAGGTGTCTCTCGTGTACAAGCACTAATTACGTGTTCGAGCAGAAAGATTTTGATTCTGGGAGTTCTGCGTTTGGAATTTTACATCTTGTTTAATTTTTTTTTATTTTATTTTTTTTATTTTTTTATTTTTATTTTTTTTTTATTTGTCTTGTATTACAGGGTCAACCTAAACAGTTTAAAAAATTTTTTTATAGTAACAATTCAAGTCAAAAATTTTATTTTTTTTCTCTAACTTTCAACGCAGATTAAATTCACCAGTAATATTTTATTTTTGAATTTCTTTTAAATTCAATTTAAAGAAGTAGCCGAAAGCTAACGATAGGTCAAATTTTTTTCTTTGTTTTGGGGTAGTGTCTAGCAGGTACACAGTGGCTTTCCGGTAGCGGAACCATTCCGAATTGTAGTCAAAGATAGGTGCTTTAGTTCTGCTTGATGATGTTTTCGCTTCACAGGAATTATTAATTTTTTGTTGTTGTTGTATATTGAACTGAACTAACGATTCAGGCGAAAACATCGGAACCAGCTGATCTACGACCAGGAGAATAATTGTGTTATTACATTTTGTTTATGTAATTCCTTTTTCTGCTAGCATAGTTACAGCCAGGACTGGAGTACGAGTTTCGTGTTAAAAACATTCGCGTATAGTATCCAGTCGATACGAATTATGTTGGTCCTAGGTAGAAACGAAGTAAAGCACATCTAACAAGCAGGGTATGTTAGGAAACACTGATAGAGCAAAAGGTTGTCATTTATCGTAGATTTTGAAATTTTATGTTTATATGCTTAGGTTTTATTACTGCTTTTAAACTGGAACTGGTTTTAATTTAAACGGACTGTACCCATTATTTTCAATTCAAAACCCATGTTCAGGGTGGGGACGAGTGAGCGTTCGGCTGAAGGATTAAGGGAGTTATGGGCACAGTAGACACGAGGGACGTGTATGTGCAATGATTTGTGAGTACACTGTGTTAGTGAGGGATATGGAATTGTTATCCCGGTGTACGGATGTAGAGTGGATAACCCCCGGGATGGAAGGGACACTCTAGGGAACACCCCACAGTTTCGGAAGGTCGATGACCAGGAAGAGCAAGCACCCCGACGATAGTCCAGGCTTGATCTCTTCCTAGCGTAGTATTCGCATGCTGGCCCGTAGGGAAGTGATTTGCGTAACGCTATCCATCTAGGGGGGTAGTTCGTGGGAACCTGTCGCAGCAGCGCGAAGCAGGGGTTAGAGCCTTTATAACGCACCAAGCTCTCCCCAGCTTGGATAATTGATGAAGTCACGTGGGGTCCCTTTAAATTGAAAATGCAGGATTCAAGTAGATTCAAGTCTGGCGGTTCAGCGCGCCCTGAGATTAAATGAGGTCAATGAGCTTACAGGCTGATGAAGTTAAGATGGCGTGGGCCGCTATTATTTTTTTTTTTTTTTTTTTTTTGGGTTAATGTTATTAGAATCTAAATTAAAGCAGTAATTCATGATTCAATGTTGGACAGGTCAGTGCCAGTAGGTAAGGTTCGAGGGATTTGAACGGACTTTTGTTTTTTTTTTGTCGTTTTTTTGTGTATTGCAATTAATGGATTGGCATTGTGCTCACCTACTAGAGAAAGATTGAAATGGAACCATGGGATCTCAAATAATATTGAGATATTAGTAAACCTTTACTCGCCAACACAGTGGGCAACCAGCCCCCGAAATTTAAATGTACGAGCTACCTAAGTCTAGTTTTGTTATATCGATTAATTAGTTGAGGGCTTACTGATTAGCAAATATTTAAGCTTACTGAATTTTATAGAAATTAATAGTAAAATATTACGCACGACATTATCTATATTAACTCACCCCCGTACCATTCCCGGGCAACTGATAGTAGAATTGGATGGTAGCCGAATCCATGGCGGAGGGGTAAGATTCCCCCAAAAAGGAGCGACTGGGCCAATGGGCGTATGCTGTCTCTAGTTAAAATAGGGACCGGATATTCCTATTGACCAGGTTGGAAGGGTAGTTGTACCCCGTAGTTGGAATGAGGTCACTGTATTGGACTGTCTCAAATCCTGATAGAGATGGAAAGGTAGCCTAGGGAAATTTAAATTTCTGCACCGGAGTGGTCCAGTACAGTGATTCCTCATCCCAGTGTGTGGATGGTGCGCGAATGTAGGTGTTAGGGGTATTCGCGCACTTCATCGAGATGCAGGAGGTGCCTCAAGTGCTAAGGACATTGGGTACGACGCGGGGCAATGTGTAGACCTTATCCAGTAATGCGGAAGCAAGGATCGGCTCCGACTGGCCGAAGCATATCGATATCGAGATGTCCCATACTTCGAACAACGCGAATCCTGGCGACAGCCGGTCGTTGTGGAAGATCTCTACCCAGCATCTCAAAACTGGTTGTAGAGCATAATCTTCAGGGAGGTATTGGGCTGAATCGTAATATGCGTCCGTCGGAGATGTCCCATACTTCGAACAACGCGGAACCTGGCTACAGCCGGTCGTTGTGGAAGGTTCTCTACCCAGCATCTCAAAACTGGGTGTAGAGCATAAACCTTCAAGGAAGTATTGGGCTGAATCGTAATATGCGTCCGATGCGGTGGAGAAAGGTCCATCATACCCGAGGTCAGTAAAGGTCATACTCAAGAGGGCTGTCAGCACAAGAATGTCCAGTAAGGACAGAGGGCAAACTGGAAGCGGTTAGGCCAGGGAAGCCAGAAGAGTTTTGTGTACGGAGAAAGTCCAGGTTGGACTGTTGGGCCAGTTGTGCCAAGGGAGAAGGACGGGTAAGAAGCCCGAAGTTTGGAAGGGAGTTGTTGAGTCCAGGATGGACAGGAAGGCCAGGTAGGCCAATTGTGAGTCTGGCAGGTAGGGTTTGCCAGTAGGGGTAGTGGACCAGGAATTTGGGGTCGATACCAAAATGTGTAGTACCCAGCGCAGGTACAGGAGTTTGTATGTTCTGGAAGACCCATGAGGGATTTGAGCAGATAGGCCGCCTGCAGAGCAGCGGGACGCGTAGTCGTCTATGAGGCCGGGAAATTGGGTCAAGAAAGTGCGCGGGGCGGGTGACAGGACACCGCCCAGAGTATGAATGAGTCGAATAGGTGTGGGTAACGAGGTGTTAACATCGGTAAAATCGAGGAAGTGGAAGCCGGAGAATCGACAAGAACTCCAATTTTCAAGACTCCTCTACCAAAGATTTATATAGCCACCCTCACCCTAGATCGAGTGACGTCATAGCGGAACCAAGTAGCTTATATGCAGTGTCAAGTTAGTTCTCTCTTGTGAGTCTTGGCCTTGGTTCCCTATGAACAAAGTATAGTCAGTAAATTCGGAACCTCTGACTCTTCCAGTCACCGCGTTGTGTTTAAATTTTGTTTTTGTGTTTTGTTGAAAATAAGATTAGCTTTCACTATGAGCTAGAAACCTCTGGAAAGGGGTAGTAACCCTTCCAGCTTCCGTGGCTGCAGCACCCTGCGAACGGGATCACTGCGCCGGAGGGTAAGGGCTCTTAATTGAGGGATAGTTGGATCCTCCCCATGTATTTCAGAGATAACGTAACCCTAGGGAGAGAGAGAGAGGGAATTGAGTAAGTCCTAGGGGAAGGGAAGGAAATTCATAGACCTTTAAGATGGTCGGGAAACGGGTAGAGATAATACGACCTTTTTTTGCGTTATTCGTATTCCTTGGGTCGTTGATACCCAAATTTCATGTTATCACTGATAAGGGGATAGAGTTTGGAAGTTAAGGGGTATGTCACAATAAGGGGCCTGATTCTTAAAAATTTTTTGTTGTTGTTGTTTTTGTGTTCCCCCCCCCCCCTTTTTTCTCGGGATCTGTTTCAGAGTGCCAAGGATATACCCCGTCCTGGTGACAACACTTCTAAGGTAATGGCAATGGGTCGATCGTGTACGACTGAGAAGAGGACCCGATAAACGCAACGATGGTTTCACTGGAGACAAGTTATAATGAAGGGATTACGGACAAAGAGACGCACGCGCCTGTCTGGTAGAGGTTACAAGGACCATCTCGCATTGCGGCATGCACAGTCACTCTTCGGTAGTAGTAAATGGATGAGCAAGCTACTCATTTGAACTAGGAGCGGAAAAATGTAACGAAGCTCAATCATTTCAATGCTTACAAAATCATGGCATCGTTGACCCACGTCGTCCAAAAATGTAGCTGTTCAAATGGAATGTAATAGCCTTATGCCACCATTGTACCAAGTCGAGGGAACCTGGATCGGCCTCTCCCCACTACCACTGACGAGTCTTATACCACTGACCATTGAGATTGAAGCAGAGGACCAATTGAAGTTCCAACCGATCAAGCTGATTAGCGCAGGGGGACTATACACATCCGAGGACATGAGAAAAAGCCAACGGAACCTGATCTTCGGCATGGAAAGAGATGCAGTCCAAACGATGATAGCGCGACGGGTGTCCGGTATGGAGTCTCTGGACCAAGGGTACAACACTCTCAAACTATTCAGCAAAGAAGAGGTTACCAGTCTCGTCAGGTCCACCATCCGGCAGATATGGGGTTGGTTCGAAAGCATAGGGACCATCATGAACGGGCTGTTGGGCCTATACTGTATATTCCGATTGGTGAAGTTCGTTATTGGTGTCGGCCTAAACGGATGGAGCCTGTACCAGCTATTCGGATGGGGTCTACACCTATTCGCCTGTCTATGGAACACCCTCACCGCCTTCCTAGTCAACCGACATCACGCCCATGGAAGTCCAGGGGATGCAGTTCCATCCGCTCCATCAACCAATGTCATCCCAAGGGAACCAGAAGCAGCTGTAGTTTCCACCACCACAGATTCCACCGCCACCCATGCGATGTATCCAACCCTCCACTGGACAGAACGCGAGGGAAGACGATCAGCAGCCGGTTCGTTGTACGACAGGTCCATGTCCAGTCTCCACGAGCGTCCTGGTATGTGAAACCATCGAGTGACAGTGCGGGTTAGTGCGTAAAAGTCAATCCGAAAAAAGTGTTGTGACAATATGGAAACAGAAGTAGACTTTCATTGTTTAGCTCTTAAGGATTGTACTGTTGTAGTCATGTGGTAAATCCACGTGATTATGTTGAATAGGATTTAGGTTATTGGGAAGTCCAATCGGACTGATGATCATACATATATTGAGCGTGAAGGTGGGTCTAGTACCCCTAGATTCCCACGCTGGTCAGAACTTGGCAGATGGATCAAAATATACGTATAATACCGGTTGTAGAAAGGAGCTTGGTTCCTTCCGAACCCCGCTCTTTCTTTAAGGTGAGGGTGATGTAATAATCCGGGGGATTATTATTTTTTTTTTACGATTGAATCAAAGTAGCGTAAGCATGAGAAAACTCCCGAAAATTAAGCCACTCTGAGTAAACCAGGAATACTTGACACATGAGAGTACAACTCAAATCATTCCGTAGAGTGTAGTTCCGTCCTTACGGGCATTTCAAATCTAAAATTTCTAAATTCCTGACAGGAACAGACTATACATATACATTCTATATTCAACAATTAGAGTTTTATTCAGATTGAAATAATGGAATTCCTGTCTGGCGCCAGAGATACGCCATCTAATACCTTTTACAAGTTGTACGTGATTTTTAAGAATTAGAGCCTTCGAGGCGCTATTCCGCGGACCTTGCACTTTCTACGCAGACGGAGTTAATTACTTAGTCAGCACGGTTTGGAGAAATCATTTTTTGTGGTCACTCACTGCCCCTCGATGTGGGAATACAGGCAACTCTAAATACAGATTTGTGTATTAGTGCAAGGTGCAACGGGATACAACCAACTTCATTGGTCCGTTTGAATTTTATGTTAGCGAATCAGGAAGCCAATTTCGGGGGGGAGACAAATTATAAAAATGAAAACTCTTTTGCAAGAGCAGTTCCTTTTTTCGTGTCTTGTTGGGTAAGCCTAGTTCCTTGTACATAAAGCTGAGTCTCTCTCAAAACCAGATCCATTAATTCTTTTTTTTTTTTTCTTTTTTTAAATGATATTTTTAACTTAGTCTTTTGATTGTTTTTTTTTGTTGAATTACAAATTACAAGAATTCTATTTTTACAACCATATTTTTCTTTTGTCTGTCACTCAAAGTAAATTAAATTCATTAGAACCAAATTTTATCATTCTTAAAGTTACTTTCAATTCACCTTATATCATTCCAGGTGTCAGTTTCAAGAGACCTTACATTTAACTTCAATATCATTCGCTATTTAGTGAATATATTGTTTGGTAACTAGAATCTATAATAACCTATAAAAGAAATTGTGGAGAACGTTATTAGTACTGGATGTTAGAAATCCATAGTTATTTGATATTTTGGAGAAGTTATTGCCTTTAACGTTTAGATAAATTGATCTGGGTGCGAGAGAGAACTAGCTTCGTGGTGAAATTTATAAATTAACGAAAAGACGTCGCGTAATATATTCTGTGTAAGCCGTGAAGTGTAAGCTCAAGTGTCTAAGTTTACCCTGTGGATTAAGGATAAAATACTAAGTCAGGGTAAGTCTTTAGAGAAAGCTGCTTAGTCTGTGTTCAAGCCAAAAATTCTGAGGTCATCACCCCGGTAATTGTAAGCATTAATAGGGTATTTTGACTTGCTAGAAGCGTAGCGATCCATCTGCGAATTTCTCATATTTTATAGTGTATTTAAGGGACTTACTTAGGATAGGTATAATTGGAATCAGTGTTACCGTAATTGTAGGGTCAAAGATATAATTATTTGGGGAAAGCTCACTATTCAAAAGTTGCTACAAGGGTAGTTATTATTATTATTAATTTTTATCTGGAAGTTCAAGGGGTCTAAAAACCCCTATTGAGACCCTGATCTTTAAGGACAGGGAGAGTTAACCATCAGCGGCTAATTTGACAGAAAGTGTTTGAGTTCATCGGGAAAACTAGGGTTTCATTGTATTGATTATTTGTTGTGTAATTCACTCGATCTACCGATACATAACGAACCAGGTAGCTGTGGATAAAAACAACAGGGGATTTATTTAGAGAGTCACCCTTCGGGGATCTCAATCTTACTATCAGTGGCCCCTCTGGTTCACTTTATAACCATAGTTACTCCATCAGAGTGGTAGATCCATTTCAGAATTAAGGTTAGCCCCCAAAGAAACAACTCCCTGGCTTCGTCACATCAGGCAAATCAATAATTCACTGATTGATCGGTCTCGATAAAGTCTTATGCAATTTATTATATATTGTTTTTTTATATACTATTCAGATATCTAGCATCAAAATTAAATTGGCTTAATTTAAATTCATTGTTTGTTCTTGTTGGTTATATGGCATATTTTTCCCTTTAAGTTTATATGTATGGGACTTAGTATATATACTTATATATACATCCGTGAAATCCTTATTGTTTTATTTTGTATACAATTAACTTTTCACCAATATACAACTTATACTGTTTTCATTGTTCTTCATTGAAACACCATCCCTTAGATAACCTTGTAGTGGAGGTGAACAATCCTGTCGTGTTTGTCACTCCGAACATCTTCAGCCACGTGAAGCTGTCATACTAGCCTAGTGTATAAATCGGCCAGGAAGGGCCCCGCTACTAAACTATTTATACCAAGTGCTACTGGAGAGGAACTCCTTCGAGTCTGGTTTCGTTCCCTGAACTATTCTCTAAAACATCTGTAAAAGGGGACTGGTGGCAGCTAATTTTAAACCATACTACCAACGACAGGGCACTTCTCGTAGTGTACCCTGCATTCTACTATCTCTGCAACCCTCGAGTTGCATAAAAGGGTAGCTATCATAGCAATAGTTACAATAAGGTTTTCACTCTCCGTAGCCTCATTGGATCCCATAGGGCTTTGACCTGAGGGAACAATAAAAATACATAACCTAGTAATATCTGAGCTGAATTTGGTTTACCTGGCTTGTGTGCAATAACCATATAAATAAGTTTATTCAATTGCTCCCAAATACCAGCTTTTCAGATTATTACAATCCCAGAAAACCATATGGAAATCATTCCTGAAATTAATCAATATCTTGGAATATTCCCCAAAAAAGAAGGAATCAAAATAAAATGTCAAGAAGGGACAGAATCCAGACAACTAACGGGAATCTACCTGATAAAACAACACACATGTAAAACGTATTTCCACAATCATGAGATGACGTGCATAGACAGCACATATGGACAACCTCTTGTGATTAACAAATTAAAATTCGAACACACAAAAAATGAAGTTCTCAAATTTAGTGTGGATTTAAAGGCTCTGAATTTGAAAGACCTTCCATCAAACAATATTATACCTATTACAGAAGAATCTTTCAAATACCACATTCCAAACATCTGGACTATTATCCTATACATAGGATTAGCTGTAATAGCAATTTCCGCTATAACAAAATTATAGAGAAAACATCGACGTCAAAATAAAACTCCTACAATTCAACTTTCACTACAAGGAAATAAAGTACAACTTCCACAAGAAGCTTCGTTCTAAAAAGGGAGGAATTATATAGCAGCCTGTCCTGGATTATGTTTTAGAGAATTCCTACATCAACAACAAACGACGCCAAGTGACAAGACAATAATACACATAACACAAAATATCCATGCGACTAATATATTATAATGTAGTTAGTTAAGATTCAGACTCGAAAGATTGAACAACTTTGTAATAAAGCTCTAATAAGGATAATTCATTTTTTAAAAACTATTTTTCGGTAGTTCGAAAGTTAATCTAAATATTTTTGCTGGCAACGGAGATAATAACGAACCCATAGGAGTCCGGTCTTCTGTTTTTAATATTTATCGTTAATTGTGAAATAATTTTGGTCTATGCAGAGTGAGATTACATTTAATATTTCCGGTGTTATTACCGGTAAAGTATTATTGCAAATTAAAAGATCTTCAATTAGACTGATGGTCAATTGTGTGGGAATACTCGGAAAAGGGTTCTTGACATCAAATTATACAAGTTTGATATTTGTCTTTAGTTCAACATCTTTTATTTTTTCTATTGATCGAAAAGAGTTTTTTTTATACTGTATTTAGGTTTAAAGTTTGCATATGTTAATATTATGTTTACTGACTTTTCGTTATTTTTAGACTGAAATGTGATTACTATAGTACTCTATACATAGGACAAACTGGACGCAGTTCAGCGCAAGGTTCAACGAACATTTGAGAAGTTGCAAGCTCAAAAAAAAAAGACTCTAATTACGCAAATCACCTGTTAGAACATAACTACGATTTCACCCTTGATCTCGATATTCTACATATTCAGGAAAAAGGACATAGAAATATTGAAACACTCAAAAACAATAATAATAATGTGATATTAAATGATCAAATCGACACTTATAATTTACCGCTTGTTAACAATTTTGTAAACACGTCCTTACTATTATCCACCCATCCCTCAATTTGTACTACATTCTAATCCCTGATATTTAAGGACATACTTTTAGATTTAGCTTTAGTTGATAACTCATCGCTTCGATAATGCCACAGTGTGGTGAAACAATTTGTCAGCATTTGTAAATTAAATGTTAAAAGTTTTGTGTAAAATTTGAGTTTTATTCTGCAACCTTCGAAGTCAATTTATAATTCAAATTTCACGTATTTCATGATTTTTGTTAAATATGTACAGTAATCGAAATAATGAATTTATTCCATTTGGCGTTTACACATTGTCAATAAAGAGTGTAATTTAGAAAAAATACAAGTAGATTCAAAAGTCTACGGGAAAAATTATAAAACAAAAAAAGTTAAAACAGTTAATAGGAATTTGGGACCATATGAAACAAAAAAAAGTGATAAAAATGTAGCATTAATCCAGAGTAAAGAAAATGTACATCTAAAAAATTTGAGACACGTTATTGTTACAAATGGACACTTCATCTGCCTCGCATCATTCTCAATTAAATCAGTAAAATGTAATTATTGACTAACCTCTGTATACCACTGCCGACTGCATGACACAATTAGAGAATGGATACTACAGAGAAAGAATCTTATCCTCATATAAAGTCAGGAATCCGGTACATGTAATCCTTCGAATATATTGTAATTTTATTGCTGTACTTAAAACTCGCCATATAACAACTTTAATTGAACACGATAAAATTAATAACTATCGATAACGACTTTGAGATAGGTCAAATAATGAAGGTCCATTCTCCAATAAAATTACAATGTATGAAGCGTGACACTCCTCACGGTTTATTTGTTCGAACTCTACATTTATCGCCAACCGGTAATAATTAAATCTGCATTTAATAGTTTTGTTTCCAATTTCATTTCTAGTTAGAAGTAATTGATCAAAAATATATGTATACGACAATCCATTACGTCGTTATTAAAGGTGACATGATATTTTAATTATGTTTCAATTAAACCCGTTGTCACGATAAGATCTTTCCGATGGAGGCTTCGGAATAGATTATAAATGAAATATAAAATATTGATAATAAATATAAGTTATATTTATCATTTTTTTTTACTCCATGCAACTATTTCAAAATGTAAACACAATTAAATTGACATCCACGATTTGAATACAGAAACAAGATATAGTAATATAAATAAAATATTTTGGTATAATTATAGATAACAGTTTCGATTTTAAATAACATCCCAACTATAAGAGTGTTTGACTGGCATTGTCTCATGACAAATTCGATTTTTGTAATTTATTACTACCACTATGAAAATTAGATAAACCGTTTTCCAGATAGTTCCCCAAACGAACAGAATGTTACTCAAATTGGGGCCAGTGGTTCTGTTAGTGTTGCCCGATTGAATTTTAACAATTCTACAAATTCGATGAATTCTAGTTGTGAAAAATAAATATAGCTACTTACCCAAAAATATATCATAATATCATACGTACCTGACAAATTTTGCCGATGGAAATAAATTAATGGACGCTTTTCTAATATTGAACGATAACTCCACAATTTCAAATTTTATTGACAGATGTTTTAGTTGGAGATGATTCTACACCAAGATAAAACTGCAGTTCTATTATAATTCGAAGTTGGGACCCACAGCTTCAGAAAAGCGTTAGAAAATTGAGAATCACCTTCGAAAACACTCATGTCATGTAACTCGCGAAATAATATTGTTGTAGTAATTAAATTAAAACATATGACCTTTAGCTGCAATGAAGTACAATCTTTACTCGAAATTGGGATTAAGTATCAATAAAATGCAGTTGTAATAAAATGCAATTTTTATTCGAAATTTTATTGAGGTCGTACAGTGACATACATAAGAATTAAAATCTTTCCAGACATCACATACAATATACGAGGTAAATACATAAATTATCCGCAAATTTTATTCTATAACTTCCTTATTAGCAAGTTGATTATTTCTAGAAATTAATTCTCACACACATCGTTTTAATTTCTTTGTTATTTACAGAATTCAAAATCGAAATTATTTCATGAATTACTTATCAGAATTAGCAATTGATCATTTCTAGAAATTAATTTCTACCATTACCAACGTTTGTTTTTTTTCGAACATATAAATATATTATAGGAATTGAAATTAGTTCACTCATAGTTTCTCATGTATGTTGAGATTTTTATATGCTTTGCTTTCAGTTATGATGAGTTCAGTGATTGATAATAAATGCTGTAAGTATTTAGAGGGGGCGAGCTCTTCTTCGCCGTAATCACCACCCAGCCGATCTCCGGAGAATGATCTAGATCTTTCGTATGTTATCACACTCTGAGTAATAGATTCGTCATTAATTCTCGTTTTATTTACATTAGATGTTCAAATCCACAGACATCAGATAAAATAAGTCGTCAATCTCCTGAAGATACCCATCTAGATCATTCGTATGTTATTACATTCTAATTGGTTGGTTAACCATTAATTATTATCTCTTTATTTATGTTAGATGCCATAGTACAACATCGTCCGTGCATAATAAAATATACATAAGTGGAAAATGGATGATATTGGTTATCTCCTCAATGAAGTAAGTTTTAATCTCTTTTATTTCAACATTATTTAACAATCGGCATTTGATGTTCATAGTTCAAGAAGATAGACCCTCACGGTATTCTTGAGGAATCTGTTGAAAAGTTGGAGAGGAGTATAGAAATTTGTAGAATTGAACTGATTGTATATGGTTCGGACCAGGTTTTCTTCAAATATATAAAAGCTGTAAGTAGTAATTACTCTCTCAATTGGAGTAAATACTAATAATGGTATTGTATACTTCTAGATACGGGACATCCAACGATCGAGAGGGTATCGTTATATAATAGACTTTGACAATTAGAATTAGAATTATAATGTTCATAATAATGTTCATTATTATTATTATTAGTATTATTGAATTTTGAAAGTACTTAAGTTATAACTCCATGGTTTATATGACTACGGTTAGCTACGCTATGGTCTAGAGGTGACAGCATATACTCCGGAATATTTACTGGAGAAGGTTTTCATTGATGTTCAGTTTCTTATGGGCAAATGAAAGCCCATTTTTATTTTCCAATATATCCATGTGAATTATGTCAAGATACGGGACCATAAAAATTTCGATTCATTTATGAAATTGCAGATTTTTACATATTAGTTTTATTTGACCAATGATGCATATTGTTATTATTTGGAAACAATAAACATTTTGAATTGTTCGTATTTCGTATCTTTCCTTTTAACCCCTGCCCCTATTTTATTCTTTGATTTTCTCTGACGAGTCATGAGTCCTTTCCAACTAAATCGATCCCAAGGAAACCGTTAATAACAATTTTGGGCGAATCGGTCCCACTATTTTCCAGATGGTTCCCCAAACGGACAGAACGTTACTCAAATTGGGGCCAGTGGTTCTATTAGTTTTACCTGACCGAATTTCAACAATTCTACAAATTCGTTGAATTCTAGTTGTGAAAAATAAATATCGTTACTTACCCAGAAATATATCATAATATCGTACGTACCTGGTAAATTTTGCCGATGGAAATTAATTAATGGACATTTTAGTTGGAGATTATTCTACACCAAGATGAAACTGCAGTTCTATTATAATTCGAAGTTGGGACCCACAGCTTCAGAAAAGCGTTAGAAAATAGAGAATCAACTTCGAAAACACTCATGTCATGTAACTCGTGGAATAATATTGTTGTATTCGATCTAATGTACAAATAAAATAATATCTGCAAGTTCGATACTTTAGCCAATATATACTTCAACCGCGAGAAATTCGATTTGTTTAATGTGTGAAGTTTCATGCTTTAAATAATTATATACATTAGCCGTAACATATATATATATATAGATTCTTCTATATATGTATATATATATATATATATATATATATATATATATATATATATATATATATATATATATATATATATATATATATATACATATATAGAAGAATCTCTTTAAATTCAGGTATGCAGTCAACAAGGGGATGGAAAATAAAGTGAACTCTATTTTCTATTCAAGCTTTCGAGTCATTTATTGGCTCTTCATCAGGAACTCTACAATGAATTAAAATTGAACATTATTTTGGTTTGAAAAAACATTTCACACCTCTATATATATATATATATATATATATATATATATATATATATATATATATATATATATATATATATATTTGTATGTTTTCTTGGTATATTGGTTCGTATATATACTGAAAATGAAATAAAAATTCTGTTTGACGTTTCGACAATGTTTATTGTCTTTATCAGAATGTGAATTAGTGTTTCCATGTAATTTAGAAAAGAATAGATGATTTCGATTAATGAAATGCGTCTGCAGCCGACTTGTGTTTTAGGATCCCTTGCAAAGATTGCGAAAAATTATACATTGGCCAATCTTCACAATACCTCGAAAAAAGGTTGAATGGGCACAAAAATACCAAAAATTCATCAACTGCGCACAATAAACATGTAAAAGACACTAACCATACATTCGACTACAACAATACAAAAATTTTAAATATTGAAACAAACGACAACAAACGTTCGATATTGGAATCTATTCAAACTAAGAAGAACAATTGTGTAAATGACAAAATAGATTCCAATCTTCCGAAACTTTATAATAATCTAATTCAAACTTAACAAAATTTTATTAGTTTGAAGTGCCGTTTTCCACTTGTCTATTTAAAATTCAACCTAAAAAGATAAAGTAATATTTAACTATGACACTATGGGTAACAATTTTGAGGTTAAATTCCATAGAATTATCTTAAACTTGAATAGTTGATTATGATAGATCGGAAGTGTTTATCATAGAATAACTAATTCATACAATAATCATATATATTTATAATTGTACAATCTTAAAATATCTTGTATTTAATCAAATTCAATCCATTTCAAATTGTAATTAGCCATACATTACTCTTTCACACACAACCGATCCAATGTTTTCTGCAGTTTTAATTGGATCTTAAAACACAAGTCGGCTGCAGACGCATTTCATTAATCGAAATCATCTATTCTCTTTCAAATTACATGGAAACACTAATTCACATTTTGATAAAGACAATAAACATTGTCGAAACGTCAAACAGAATTTTTATTTCATTTTCAGTATATATACGAACCAATATACCAAGAAAACATACAAATATATATATATATATATATATATATATATATATATATTGAGAAAAAAATCTTAGATAAAGTGACCATGAGAAAATGCTGGAAACGATTTTTATGTTATGAATTTTGCCGCAAGAGGGCGCAATTGAAAATTAAATATTAAAATTCCAAATTTCTCCGGAAATTCTCACATTAAGGTATATCTTTATTAACATCATTAGAAAGGTTAGATAATTTTATATTATTATTATATTTTGATAACAAGTTCATAGGCGTACCGCCCTTAATAAGAGTGGGGGAAGCTATTGAAAGTATAATCAATTAAATCGATGTAGTTTCTAAACGACTCATTCGATTTCAGTAAACTTGAGCTTGTATGGAAGAGAAGGTACGTACTTTCAATCGACGTATCTATTGGTACACGGTAGTTCCTAAAATAAAATTGCTAGAGGGCGTAATTTGTAATGAGAACAGTTTTTATGTGATTTTATCTCAAAAACTCAAATCATACAGTATAACTATGACATGATAATCGAAAATGAGATCATATTCGCAACAAAAACCTGAAACCGCACATCGATATCTTTTTTCGTTTCAAAGTTATAGTAAAAAATTTACGTTCGTGACACAGGAACCTGTAACCTCTAATTTAATTATATCAGAAGAATTATGGGGAAATTGTTTTCGCTATTGCATTTTCCATATAATATAGGCAAATATCCACAATTTCAACTCTGAAATATGGCCGAGAGCCACCCTTAACTGATCACGCTGTATACATACAGGGTGAGTCAGTTTTTTTGTAGACAAACTACAACAGGAGATAGAACAGATGTTTCTAAGAAGAAAAGTTCCTATTAACAGTTATTTCAATTCTTTGAAATAAAATTTATTTTTCACCAATTAAACGAAATTTCTTTAAACAAGTAACAAAACCAAAAAATTGACCATGTTTTTCAACATAGAAGTTAATTTTTCTCGAAAACGGTCAACTTTAGAGCTTATGACCGAGAGTACCTTTTTTGTGTAGAAAACATTGGCGGTTCAAATGGGCATCTCAAAACCGTACTTTTTTCAGTGGCGTAGAAGTTGGGGAAAAAAACAACCACTACCCCTTCAAAATCTTCACCAATTAAAAAAAATTTTTTATTGCACAAAACATAGCTTACTACGAGTAGAGATTGATTACAAGAGCCAAATAACGGAGTTATTTAGAGAAAAATGTTATATGAAAGACCCCTATTGTTTTTAGAAGTTATGAACGAAAAAACTGAAACACCCTGTATATACAGAATGGTCCAGTTTCGAAAGCGGAAACCTTACAGACAGACAGATAACTACAAAATAATATCAGTTTGTACAATAAACTATATTCGAAAAATGCTTCGTAACAAAGATACAGGGTGTCAACATTTTTATAAAAAAATTCAGATTTAATAATATTCTTAAAACTGCCCTAGATATTTGAATGAAATTTGGCACGTTTGAATAAATAATTTGAATACATCTTTTTACGTAGAAAATATTATTTTTCTTCCACCAGTGGCGTGCTTACAGACACATCTTCGGCTATTTTTCATAAAAAATATGGTACGCCGCTGATTTTTTTGAAAGCAAGAATTATTTTCAGAATTCTCGTTTAATTTACAACAAAAAAGGGCTCCTTACTTTTTTCCGTTTGAGACATTGTTTGCCAGTAAAAAGTTAAAATTCTTTAAGCAACTGGAATTCAGACAAATTTCAATCTGTTGTAGTAGGCCATTAAAAAAACAACTACTACTGAAAAATGCTTGTTTCTTTCTACGAATACGCAGATATTCATTTTTGCTACGGATTTTGTGATGGAAATGCAGAATAGGCAGTTCGTGAATATGATAGACTCTATCCAACTCTATCCAAATAGAAGCGTTCCAGATGGTCGCGTTTTCATCAGAACACATCACAATTCGTGTTAATAACGAACGGGACAGAAACCGTCGATGTAATATTCAGAATAATCGTATACTTCGTACTTTCGATAACAATACGAGGCTGAGCTCTCGGAAGGCAGCTCAAAACCTTCACATACCGTAGTCTACAATATTACGAACACTACACGATGACCACAGGCATGCATATCACATACAGCCTGTTCAGGATTTGCATCCTGGTGATGCTGAAAAGAGAATAAGACTTTGCGAGTAGGTCTTAAACTCAATGATAGAAAATCCTGACTTTTTCCATAAGATTCTTTGGACGGATGAATCCTCTTTCACCAGACGTGGGGTAACAAATTACCATAATACCCATATTTGAGCACATCAGAATCCTCGAGAAATTCGGCCACGATCATTTCAAAATGAATTTTCCGTAAATGTTTGGGAGTTATTGATGTTGATGTTGGTGGTCCACATTTCCTACCCCCAAGGTTGAACTCGCAACTTTTTATGAAATTTTCAGGACTACCTAGAGGATTTACCCATTAATTTAAGGCATGAAAGTGGGATACAACTGGATGGAGCTCCCCCGCATTTTGGAATGAATTATGGTATTCGACCAGTGGCCTGGCCACCAGGTCACCGGATCTTAATCAGCTAGACTTTTACGTTTGGGTCACTATTAAAGATAAAGTCTACACTAATCCCGTATCAACAAGGGAAGATTTAGTTTTAAGAATTCAGCAAGCCTGCAATGATATGCGGCAAAATCCGCATGAAGTATCTACTGCAGTAAATGCGTTAGTGAGTAGATGTCCAAAATGTATTGAGGTGGGTGGACTACATTTCGAGCATTGTGATTTTACCTTCAATTTTCTTCCATTTTGTTATTGTTGTTGTAAGCCACTAATTAAATTTCTTATTTTCGTTTTTGTTTAATTGTTTTTCAGAAATCAGGTATTTTAATTTTTTACTGGCAAACGATGTGTCAAACGAAAAAAGTAAGGAGCCTTTTTTTGTTGTAAATTGAACAAGGATTCTAGAATCTTGGATAGTAGACTTCCGCGGACAGCTACAGAAACCAGTAGAACCAGTTTCAGTTCAAGCCTCAAGCCTGCCCTGAAGATGCCACCTGTAATGGTTGGCGAAACGTCGGCATCAAGACGAGCTATTGTGACGCGGAATCCATCCGGAAGACAAGATTTTTCAAGGATTCTAGAAATAATTTTTGCTCCTAAGAAAATCAGTGGCGTACCATATTTTTCATGAAAAATAGCCGATGATGTGTCTGTAAGCACGCCACTGATGGAAGTGAAATAATATTTTTTACGTAAAAATATGTATTTCAATTATTTATTCAAACGTGCCAAATTTCATCTCAATATATGAAGTAGTTTTGAAAATATTATTATATCTGGATTTTTTTATGAAAATTTTGACACCCTATCTTTGTAAAGTATGACGTGTACCTTGCGAATTTTCGGTAAACTGCTTATTTCAAATCCTCGGGCGCCAGTTTTTTCTAAAGGTTTACTCCTTTTTGAAGACTTCTGCTAGGGTCTTCACCACAAGGCTTGTCACTCTGCTATCTATAGATAGCCTTGTCCCTAGGGTAGCTACAGTGAAGTATAACCAGAGTCCATTGGGCAGAAAACAGTATCAAAATTGTAGGCTTTAGTTACAATTGATACCTGGTTAAAACTTAGCTCGTTTGAAGATGGAGCAGAAATAATTTAATAAAACGGGGAATTCCAAATATTAAAATATATAATAAATATAACAAGTACACTTTCAGAATAATCAATATAAATGCAATTGAACGGTATTATTTATAAAGATTTTACCCAGACGGAAAATGTAATGAAGCTCAAACGGTTATAACATATCTATCTTGCGATATATTCGGTGTTTAATTTCAATTCAACGGTACGGAATCGGTTGACAAATGATTCAAATTTATCAATTGGTGGAAAATACAAATCAAACAGGTCCTAGCGTAATGAGCGATATGCGGTAAATTTTTAGATAGCAACAATAATAAATGAAATGTTCAAATCACACTACGATATATTCGGTTATGAAATTCGGTCGGTTCGGAAAATATTGTTTTGCACTAGTTTTCCGATTGTACGATATCAGATTTTACGATTTTTCGGTTAATTATTCTAATTGAGTTTATTCTGTCACCTCACCCATCCTTGTACTAGCTATCAACGGCGTTCCTGGTAATTGTATGACAGTGTTTGATTTCATAAACTTGGCAGATTGAGAATCTAGACAATTAGGGCTTATACTTCCGGTACAGGCGCAGCGTGCACAAACCCTGACTATCGTATCTGCAATAAGCCCTACATCCACGGCCGAGGACTTCTCATACGGATAAGGGGATATTACGATTCTCAATCACACAACCACCCTAGCTTATACTTCCGGTACAGGCACAGCGTGAACAAGCCGTTGGCGGTTTGGTCGTCTATGATATACTTATACTTCCGGCACAGGCGCAGCGTGCACAAATATACCAAAGACGCCCCTGTCGTTCAAACATACACACTCTGTACACACCATACAATTACTTGAATATTCCAATTCACGTGCGGAATCAAATCGTGCGCCGTCCGACCTATGACGGTATAAACTCAAATACAACAATTCAAATTACTGAATGCTACGGAACTCAGATATCATACAACCGGTTACCAATCACAAATTTACGGAAATAAATATATCGTAATGCCCAAAAATATAAACTATTAGCTATTGAAATCACAATTGTCCCTAGGGTAGCTACAGCGAAGTAAAACCAGGGCTCATTGGGCAGAAAACAGTATCAAAATTGTAGGCTTTAATTACAATTGATACCTGGTTAAAAGTTAGCTCGTTTGAAGAAATAATTTAATAAACGGGGAATTCCAAATATTGAAATATATAATAATTATAACAAATACACTTTCAGAACAATTAGTGGAATGCAATTGAACGGTATAATTCACAAAAATTCACCCAGACGGAAAATGTAATGAAGCTCAAGCGGTATATGGAAACTGTTTCAACATATCTATTTTGCGATATGTTCGATATTTAATTCAATTCAACGGTACGGAATCGGTTGATAAATGATTCACATTTATCAATTTGCGGAAAATACAAATCAAACAGTTCCTAGAGTAATAAGCGGTGTACGGTAATCATTAAGATAGCATTGTCACTTGGATATGTTGTTAAAACGCACTCCGATATATCAAACGGTTAAATTCGGTCGAATCGGAAAATATATCGTAATGCCCGAAAATAAAATATTAAGCTGTCATTTAACTTATGTAAAAAATTCACTAAACGGAACACTGTTGTTAATTCAAATTTTAAATCTGATTCGATCTCGGATTATTATTTCACTTCGATTCTTATATTAATCCCACTTCAACGGTACTATTTGAAAATCAAAATCACCAAAGAGAGCACAAAAGAGCAACGGTACTGATTCTAAATCGAAATCACCAAAGAGCAACTGTACTGATTGAAAATCAAAATCACAAAAGAGAGCACAAAAGAGAGCACCAAAAGGGAGCGATCTTTTATCGGTCACTGCTTTTATATGTTTTTCCGAGGTTCTGGTCAAGTCTGCTCCACCAATTCCTTATTTTGTGTCGAGGGATTTTTACTTATGTCCCGAACAATGCTTAAAAGTGACGCTACTTTTTAGATCTAAAATTCGCGTTCATGATGCTCCACTAGTTCCTCTCGGCACACTAGACAAGTGTTATCGGAGTTTTTTGGTTGTTCTCCCTTTTACACATAACGTTGTTCAAAACTTTGATGCATTAACTTGCCAGACCCCTGTTTTTGCAACATATTTTAACGGAATAAATGCAAATTTTAAACAGGCATGAATTAGATTCATCTATTTGAATAATTAAACTTATTCAAAAAGTTACGGAGATTTATAAGGTATTGAAACCTAAGTGTTACTTGCATAGATATAATATATACATACATGGATCGCGGATCAGGGATTTTCATTGACTCCAACATATGGAACAGCTGACAAGTGGCAAAACATCGTTCTAGCCATAAGAGTACATGTTACTGTAATCTATCATATTATGTTGTTTTCAAAAGAAAATAGCAATATTTTGATACAGAAAACCTCTTTAGTGATTTGTTATTTAGTTGTGATTAGTTTCTTGGCTTTTTACTTTCATTTTATCAAATGATATTGTGTAATAACTCTTCGACGACAATAAGGTTATAATATTGAAGTGTCTGATTAATTAGTCTTCTTGGATACTTTTAATAGATCTAAGATATAACAATGGTGAAATCGTGTTCCACATTTGGATGTACAAATCGGTATCAAAAAGGAGAACCTAGTTTTCATTGGTATTTACAAGTTTAGTAGATACTGGATAGTAGTAGTAGATACTTAATTCACAATAATGTAATTAAAAGGTAGACGTTAGAAGTGCAATTTTAATCGACTATTCACAATCGAAAATAGAAACTAATAGTGTAATAATTACGGTTCATTTCAGTTTTCCTTCAGATGAAAATTGAAACAAAAATGGGTACTAGCAATGAAGAGAAAAAACTTCGTGCCCAACAAGAATTATCATCTTTGTAGTGAACACTTTACAATGTCTTTAAACGTAAGGTGAAATCCAGAGAACTTAGAAATCAGTAAACAATATGAACTTGTTATAATTTTTAGCTGGGTCGTATATGTTGTTATTATTATGGTTTTGCTAGTGATGATGCAAACATTATTTGTTGTGAGGGCACCTCATTTAGGATCAATGAAGAACAACCTGTAAATGAACCAGAAAGTTGGTTGATTATATACTTAGTAGATTTATAACATTTTGATACCATCTTTTCTGTCCTATACCGTCATGCCCTAACATGAATATAATTTTTCAAATTGCGAAGCATACTATTGATAAGCAAATAATAGTAATCAAATACTTGACTTCAAGGAATCGTAGAATGAATGCAAATGTTAAAAAGATCTGAAAAATTTATGAAGACATGTGAAGGATAAGCAGGACATTTCAGAACAATGTTTACTTTTATTCCCGAAGAATTTGTTTTTTTTAACAGTAACAGTACCTAATATTATATAATAATGTTCCTCTGTTGGTAAATTTTAAGTTTAAAATTAAAGTGACCTATAATCTAATTTGTAACTTTAAACATTAATGCTGTGAACTAAAACCCTGTTTATATCACTTTTATTTTCCATAGAAACTGGAATATTTTGCTAATGTTTATTATTATAACACAAAAGGTAAGCTAGCGATTTGGCATCTGCGACTAGGCACAATACCAGAAGTTCACCACTGAATAACAATATTACTGTTCATTTATATAATTTCCAGTTCTTCTTCTTTATATTTAGCATCTTGAGGCACAATCGGATTCAATCTCTAGCTCAGGAAAAATCCAGGTTTGGGTTATATGGTAGCAGAATTAGATTAATAATTTTGATAAATGACATACTTCTTTTTTTTCGAACCACTCCAAGAAATAGCTATATTATTTCTGTCTAATTATTTGAGCATTTTGATATTTATAGCGCACTTAATTTTGAATATGTATATGTTACTTGTTTTCCATATTATAACTAAATCTTCACGACATTATGAAAGATGTTGTTTTATTTATTAGGTCATGTATGGTGAAGATTCTGTAGTTGAATATATGTATTAATTAATAATTGAAGCTGTTGATAACTAAATATGTCATTTTGTAACGGACCAGGTAAGGTCGGTTTTAGTTGGCCCAGCTAGCTCAATTTAAATTAATTACTCTCAGGGCTCGTAGTGAAACGTGCCTTGTGATTCAAGACTGTGAATTGCCCGAGCGCCAACTGCTTGAAAAAAAAACTATAAAACTGAATGAATTCACAGTCAAGAATGCAAGCACTACGAGATGGTTAAACAGTTGATGGAAATTCAGAAAAACAATACAGGTTCAACTTAACAATTCGTATATTCCACAGAATTTGAATTATAACAAAATAAATTACAAATTTTTAGAATTCCAATTGGAAACATAAATAGTATTGAATTCGTAGAAATAATTATTAAATTAAATAAAATCGTAACATAAATGAAATTTTGAGTAAATGATTATTAAATTAAATTGATTTGTAACCTAAAGTGAATTATAATGAAACAATTAATAAATTAAATCAATTATTAAATTGAAAAGAACTAATTTTCCAATAAGAGGACTTACAGAATACCTCGAATAATTCTATAAAAAATTAGTGGAATACAACTTCGGATAAACAACAAAATCAGAGAATGAAATTATGGTCATTCAAACAAGAAAATGTTACCCTCCTTGGAACTCGTAGGAACTGGAAGTCGGTCCTGTCAGGAAAGTCACTATACCGCCTGGGAGTGAAGGGGTGAGGAACCTCAGACGTTCAAACCCTGTAAATTTAAAGAACGAACAGTACCTGACTTGAGATCAAAAGGACAAGCAACACCGTCGGTTGGAATAACCAAGTAATTCCACAACCGATAATGTTATCTTTCCCAAATTGCGAAAACACTAGTACAAAATGGGTATCTTGACGAGATATCAATTTAGGCAAAATTTTAATTTAATCTGAAGGAATAAACAATTACAATTGATTTTTAAAATTAGCAAAAAGTTAACATGTGACTAAAAGGATAATGATTAAATTTATATCTGAAAAAATATTATTTGAACGGTTGAAAATTTGCTAGTTAGCATAAAATTCTGGTTTGCTTGAAATGAAATACACGTGGATTGATACTGTAAACTGTGATCATTCCCTAACGGCGTGACAGTGTCAAAAATATATACTTATACCTAATAAGCAGTAATTAGGTTATTTCACCTTTAACAACCTTTACGGCACGTGGGCCTAATAAGACCACCCTATGTATCAAGTACTGGGTTAACAAAATGGCGATCTTCAAGATCGCGCAACTAACATGTGCTCAAATTACAGGTTCCAGTAAAAGGTGGAATTTAAATATTGACTACAACAGCTGCTCACGACTCGTCAGAGTAATTCTAAACAGTGACTAGAACAATCCCGGTAGTGATGGAAATGATAAACCTGGGATCATGCTAGATGCAAATTTGATTGTGTTTTTTAATAGAGCAAGTCGAGGAAATTCCTCTGAAATATAATCACACGCGGGTACTTTACATCCAGGCGTTAATTAACAAACTAAATCAAATTATCGGTAACCCGGTGTGTATCATATTTCAGAAGCCCAAAAATTAAGAAAGTATGCAAAGAATATGAAATACTCGACTTACCCTATCAAAGATTAGCAACACAATGGGGTCTCTTCGATTTCCGCTATCCTACATTCCCACTCCGCGATATATAGTGACATCTCACGACATGAGAGGTAGTTTCAGAAATCGATATCATTGACTAGCAGATGTCTTTAATTAATCAATTGCATGATTACTAACGAAAAGAAATCTAATCCGTTTATTACATAGTTCTATATAATCACGTAACGCGGCACGTTACAATTTGACGTGGGGTAGAGTAATTTCAGTTAATTACATACTAAAGTTTTCCATTTATGAAATACAGAAAAGGTTGCATATGGGTGCTTCATGGAAACATGACTAAATTCAAAATGAGCGATATTTAATTCTATATCTTTAATGTAATTTTGTACATAATACTATTATGTATTGTTGCTGAATCATAAGAACCGTTCTAATAGGATTATAACTTGATAATTCATGAAATTCGTAAAGTGCTCCATATAAAACAATGTAAATTATGCACGTTCTTGCCACTTGTCACGTGGTCAGAATGATCTTCATCTCTGTCTAATACCAGGCTGAAATCGGTCTTTTGTCTCTCTCACATGTTGGAGTCATCGACTGAACAGAGGTTTGTATACCATGCGCTATCCATGTATGTATATATAATATCTATGGTTACCTGTGTATATGTGCACCAATAGTGTTTTAGAGCAGAGTATAAGTGTACCTATGTTTTACTAATATATAAAGATGCAGATACCGACAAACATCAACAAAGTACCAGCCTTATTGTTCCCACATAAAAAGGATATGTAATAACCGTGAGTCTCATCTGATCTGTGAATTTTGTATATTATTGAACGTTCCATGAAGGACATCAAAATTAAGTTAATGGTAAATATTACGAGAGTAACTAGAAATGAAGTAAATAAAATAAGTATTTGTAAGGTTAAAATACATGTCATAGAACTAATTAGAAATTATAGAAGTATAAGTAAAATAAGACATAGAGAATAGTTTGCACGTATTAGTGGTTGCAGAAGAAATAAAGCAACAAAGATTTAAAATTAAATAAGTTTTTTTTTAAATTCCATATCATAATTATTAATTACTGAACAAAAGAGCTAGCCGGAAGTTGAATTAAAAAACATAACAGAACATTAATTTATTGAAATTTTAGAAAAATAAATCAATTATAAATTGTCACCACAACGTGGGGCTATTAAACAAAGTAAGGGATGATTTAACAATTGTCGCTCAAACGTGATACCTATTTAAAAATAGTGAATTCAGCTAGTGTATAGTAATAATTGTCACCCAAACGTGGGGCAGTTTTAATAATTAGCACTTCTAAAAGTGGGACAGCTAGTGTATCATAATAATATACACATATACTCTGTCGGAGCAGAGAATTCGATGACATACATAATATTGGTTAGTTTATCGAGGAGGACAACGTCAGGCCTATTTGATTGTATGGACCTGACGGTCAGAAACGGGTAATTCCAGTGGATCTGGCATTTTTCCGACAACGGACTCGATATCTCCTGGCATATGAGGTAGCACCGGCTCTTGGCCTATTTCGTACTTAGACGGTAATACAGCAACCGTAGGGCTGTATTATGGAGATGGGTGCACGCCGAACCCGCCTTTGCCGGATATGCAAAGGAACGTACACACCCATCACGTTGATTACGCCATCTTGGCACGCTGCTGTAAATCTCGGATGTCCCGGCTGACCTTAGGTAGCAGAAGGTAAGCCTGGTTGACAAGCCGAGGGTTCCGATGTTTCGATGAAAAACACCATGTATTGGCTTGTTGGCCTTCTCGACTGATGTGAAACTCGAGATCAAGTTCTTCCGCAGCTTTTTGTGCTGCCTTAACGATAAAATGTCCCCACTCCAGCCAATTCGTGACTTTTGACAAGGCACAGGTGGGACTCCAAGCTCCTAAGAACTTTACAAGCTATATTCTAAGCTACACTTCGATGCAGACCCTCCAGACTAAGGAGGTCCCTACCTCCTCGGTGAAGTGGGAGATAAATGCGGGAAACGGATGACCTTGGATGCAAACTGATGGATTTGCATAATTTTCTGGGTGACTTTGTCGAATCTATGTAGCTCTTCGAACGTCCATTTCGCCACTCCATAAGAGTGAAGTAGGACTTGAACGGCAAGCATATTTGTTGCAGACGCCTTGTTCTCACTCGAAAGTTCGGAAGACCAAATCTTTAGAACAAGGTTTCTGTACTTGCCGCGGAGAGCAATCTTTATCTGGGAAGCATCATAATTAGGACACTGTTCAATTCCCGGCATCAAGATGTGTAAAGATGCTTCCATCGGCAAAATTCAAAATACTCTTTTTCAGAAATTTGATTAATTGAAAAAATCTTCTCTAGTTTATATTAACTTACAAAGTTGAATGTTCCAGGAGCCAAGCTCCAATACCAAACACTACATGGAGAAACATTAGTTTTCGAAAATAATGTTTCTGGAGCGGCTGTCGAAACAAATAAATATCGAGAGACATGCTATTGATGTGTACAATCTCCAGTCTAGATAACATATTAATTCATTTCAGTCGGAGTCTACTAGATTGTATGAGGATAAAAACGATTTTACAGAAATAAATGTACATACATTTACTATTATATATTCACAAATTTGTTTGTTAGTGCCCATTTTTTCTACATTATCTAATTCTTGCTTCAGATCATTTTTAATAGAATGGGCCATTTTTCTGGCATTAAATGTTACAGGAACAGAATTTTCACTGATTATGGTTTTATGTTCTAACTTTTAATTGTATCCACCCCTTCAAGCACATCTTTGAACTCTTCTTGTTATTTCATATACCCTTTTAATTAAATTGAGTTTCTGACATGTAAATAACCCCAAAATTGCTTCAATTTGAAACATGAAAATAATTCCTTGCAAACGGGGTCTACTAGGTTGTATACATAGAAACGCTACCAAAATATCAAGAGGCATGCTTTCAATGTAAATCCCCAGATACCAAAATAATTCCTCGCAAACGGGTTCTTCTAGGTATTGTATATGGATAAGAAAGAATTTCCGAGAATAATTTTTTCTCTTACTTACCGCGGAGCGAATCCCAAAACAAAAAAATTTCAGGAGGCATTCGAATAGTAGTCTCTGATACCAAAATAATTCCTTACAAACGGGATGTACTAGGTTGTATATGGTATATGAACAAATGAATTTTCGTAAATACTTAGTCTACCAGGTTGTATACGGAGAAAAATGAGTTTCCGAAAATACTTTTTTTCTCAACTTTCCTAGCAAAAGGGCTAAAACAGGGTTCTCTTCTTCAGAAATTTAATCCAGTTAACCAAATCTTTTCTAGTTTTAATTAGCTTACCAACTTTTGGAATCTTTTTAATGATTTCTGGTAGAATACATTGAGTAGCTCATTTACTCCAGTTGATCTTTCGGCAAACCGTGTAATAATAATGAGACAAGATTGATATTACATATTTTTGATTGTACTTTTATAGAATAAGTGTTCTACAATAGTTGAAATATAATGCAACATGAACATGTTTACAGTTTCTGCATTTTTACAGACTCGAATGCTCGGGATCACCACCAACAACACCCTCTCATAGGACGTTCATGTGAGCTCCATTGGGAAAATCGCTTCACAAAAACTTGGTTTTATATTCAGTGCCAAGAGGTACTTTACATCCCAGCGGCTCCTCATAATCTACAAAGCACAGATTCGACCGGTCCTGGATTTCTGTTCACAAGTTTTGGAGTTCGGCTTCTAAACATACGCTGAAGCCCTTGGATTCTATCCAGAAGAAAGCTATTCGTTTGTTTGATGATGTCACACTTACGGGTTCACTGACCTATCTAGAACATCGTAGAAAGGTGGGAGATCTCTCCCTTTGTTGAGCTTGTTTGCAAGGAGTTAATGTGGTATTTAGAGAATTCACACGTGCATACATATGGAATATTTTTTTGTTTTCACAGTCGCCGGAAAGTTGAGAAGAAAATTATTTTCGAAAATTAATTTTTCTTCGTATACAACATAGTAGACTCGTTTGCATGAAATTATCGTGATATTTGCAGAGTCTAAACATCAAGAGCATACTCTGATGCCATTATTTTCGTTTTGGCAAGAGCTCCGGAAAGTTAATATAAAAATTAATTTCCTAAATCCATTTTTTCACCGTATATAACCTTTTAGACCCCGTTTACAAGGAATTATTTTAGTATATGAAGATTTTACATATCGAGAGCATCTCTTAATATTTTTTTATTTGTTGAGAAAACATTTATTTTTGCAAAATCTTTTTTATCCGTATACAACCTAATAGACTCCGTTTGCGAAGAATTATTAAGGTATCTGGAGAATGTATACACCAAGAGATATTTCGGAAAGTTGAGAAAAAAAATATTTGAAACGGACAATAAGAATTCTTCAGCAAATTTGGGGTTGTTTGCATGTCAGAAGCTCAAATTCAAAAAATTAACAAAAAGAGTGCAAAGATGTGTTGGGATCAATTGAAAATTAGAACATAAAACCATAATTAGAGAAATCTCTGTTCCTGTAACATTCAATGCTAGGAAAGTGGCATATTCTATAAAAATGATTTGGAACAAGAATTAGATAATTTAGAAAAAATAGGCATTATTAAAGAAATGTTTGAATATATACTAGGCAATTTATGCTATGTGGATGATATTCTCAGTTTCGAGAAACCCCACAGGGGGTTATAATTTGAATTTAAGAAAATTTTTCGAAAAGGCTAGGTAAGCCAATGTAAAATTCAATAAGAATGAATGTCAATTCAACTTGAAAGTGGTCAAATTCGTGAGGTATTTAATAACGGGCTCAGGGGTGGAAGTTGACCAAGATAATATTACGATTATTTTGAATATACCTAAAAATTCTACACATGAAGAGCATGCCTCCCGATATTTTTTCGTTCTGGCAATCGCTTCGAAAATTGAGAAAAATATTATTCTCGAAACTTTATTTTTCTCCGTATATAACCTAGTAGACCCCGTTTGCAAGGAATTATTTTGATATCAAGAGCATGCCTCCAGATATTTTTTCGTTCTGACAGTCGCTCCGAAAGTAGAAAAAATAATTATTTTCGGAAATTCTTTTTTATCCGTATACAATCTAGTAGACCCCGGTTGCAAGGAATTATTTTGGTATCTGGAGACTCTACACATCATGAGCATGCCTCACGATATATTTCCGTTTTGTGTAGAATGTAGAAAAAAAGGCCATTAACAAACAAATTTTTGAATATATAATAGGAAATGTATGTGGATGATCTTCTCGTTTTTGGGAGAACCCAATAGGGGGTGATTTGAATTTAACAACATTTTTTGAAAAGGCAAGAAAAGCCTATGTAACATTCATTAACTTGAAAAAGATCAAATTCGTAAACCATTTAAAAAAGAGGTCAGTAGTTGACCAAGATAAAATTAAGAGTACATATTTTGAATGTAGCTCTTACGACCTGCAGAAAAGACATTGACTAGTTTTTAGGACTTGTAACTTATGTTTCAAAATTGGTCTGAAAAATCTACAAAATTGTTATGAAAATCATAAAAAGGCTTTCAATAGAATCTAGAAAGCTTTGTGTGCAACCCCTGTTCTCAGGTATTTTGACCCCTACAAACCAATTGATGCGTCCCAAAATGGACTGGGTGTGATATTTTTGCAAGAAGGCACACCTGTAAATTATAGATCGAGGGCTTTAGCAAAAACTGAAAAGGGTTACGCAGAAATTGAGGAAGATCACAAGCCTCTAATGTCAATTTATAAAAAAAAAACGTTAATAAACTCACCTCTTCGACTACAATTAATGTTGATAAAATTGCAAATGTATGATATTGAATTCATCTATAAAAAAGGTGTCGAGCTTATGTTAGCTCACTATCTTTCTAGGAATTATATAACTCAAGTAAATAAATCAGAAAAATTAGCACTAGAAGAAATTGAAGCTCAAGTAGACTTGATTGAAAGAACTCTTTCATAATCAAAAATTCAAAAATTCGAAAAAGAAACATAAAACGATGAAGTATTGGTTGAATTGCAAAAATTTATAAAACAAGGATGGCCAGAAAACAAACGAAATTTATCAGCAGAGTTACAAACAGTTTGGACTTAAAGAGAAGAAATAATTAGTATGAATACTTTCCAAAGGTCACAAGGTTATTGTCCCTTTTTATTGACAAGGGAAATACTTAATTTAATTTTGATAATTCAGGTGTGATAAAATGTCTACTCAGAGCAAGGGAATGTCTTTTTTGGCCCAATATTAATGCAGTTATTGAAAACATTGTGAACAATTGTGATACATGCCAAAATTTCAGGAATTTAAACCTAAGTGAACCACTGATTCCTTCTAAAATTCCGACCGATGTGTATTAGTAATTGACTATTTTTCAAAATTTATTGAGATAAAACTTTTAGGAAAATTGGAGTTTTCATATTCATTAAAATCAATACTTGCCACCCACGGAATTTCATCAAAAATCCGTTCAAATAATGGAACTAACTTCAGGTCAGAGTATTTCAAAACTTTGCTGACCAATGGGACATAGAAATTTTTACATCTAGTCCTACTTTTCCGCAATCAAACAGAATGGTTGAGCGTACCATTCAGTCTTTCAAACACATACTAAAAAAAGCTGAATACGACAAAAAAGACCCTTATTTGAGTTTATTAGAATATCGTACTATAGATTCCCATACATCCTCACCAGCCATATTACTGTTTAAAAGAAAAGTGAAAAATTTACATCCCAAATTTAATTTGTTCAGTAATGGGGAAGAAAAAGAGAGAATTACGGATTACCTCAAAAGCAGACAAGATAAACAAAAAAGTAATTTCGATTTAAACTCAAGAAATTTGAAAGAATTTAATGTGGATGTGGATGTTCAGAATTCAGACAGAACTTAGCAATCTGGTAAGATGGAAATTGTGGAACTCTTTGACTAGCGAGGTCTTTCCTCATGCCTATAACCTCAAAATCATCAAGAAAAATGTTCATGCCTATTCCTATCCAAACATTCACCGCTGGTTCACACGATGAGCTTCGAACATTATAATAGTTTTCCTCTCGTGTAGTCAAAGTAAAGAAAAAAAGTATATCCATGATACATCACGTAGAGCTTTCGATCAGTCAGGTGAGGCTTCATACAGCAATAATTAATCCGGAACTAAATACCTGGGTAAGAAATTTAGAAAAAAGAAATGAATGTAAAATCATATCAAACTCAGCGTGATCAATATTTTCTGCTACGTGTTGAGTGAATAAGCAATTGATGATAATCATGGATCATTTTTCAACAAACCCACCTGGGACAGGAGATAAAAGACTTTTTATACGAGGATATCAAAGATCCTTGCAAAATTATTAATAATCGAAAAAGGTCGGTAATTTTTCACATCATCCTTGTCACCATTTTTATGAATAGGAGAGACTCGAGCTGCTCGTCAGGAAAAAACTATAAACATTTGGGAAATATTGATCTAGGAGATTATGCTTAACTAGTACGATTTTCAAAGAACTTCAATGCTGCTGTTTCATCTGAAAGTACAAACACTTTGGTGCAGATACTAATAAGGTAACGAACATTTTCAGGAAATGGTGCTTCAATAATGGGTTGCGTGTTAATAATAATATAAAAAAAAACAATTTTTATGCGTATTTTACCTAATAAATCTAGCACAAACTAAAATCTACTACTGAAAGTTCTAGGTAAATCCATTCCTAGGGTGTTTCTTCTCATGCATATAAAATCTTCATCATTCTAAGACTCATCTTGAGAGAAATGGCAAATGTGAGTGCAAGAGCCCATTGCAAACAAATCTTTATCAGCTTTAAGATTCTGACTTTGCCAACACTAATGTTTATCAATTGATACAATACATAAAACCGAATGAACAGTCATACTAAAAACAATGATTTTCACAAATATAGTAAGAGACAAGTTGATAAATTACTAACCTTTCTATATACTCTACAAGGTGTTCCATCTCAGACGAGCCATCACGTATATTTCTTATCCCATAGTGAGTGGAAAAATCTCCCGAAACACGTCGAATGATTTTGTTTGAGGGACATCTTTTGACGTATATTTGAGGCTTGAACGAGCAACCCCCTAATAGGGGGCGCTTCAACCCCTCAAAATTGAATAGGGGAGAGGGGTTGAGTGATACGTCATTTGAAAGGTCTTGGAAGCCTCTCTACAACGGTGTATGAAAAACGTAAATTTGATGAACCGTTTTCGTCAAAAATTAATTTTGTTGCTCGAATGCGCCACCTTGAATATTTTGGTTATTTGTACAATGTACAAGCTCATTTTTATTAAGCCTTTTTTACAAACTTAAACAATCTTCAAAAAATCACATTCGTAAAAAAATTGAATTGTGTTGTCATGCTTACAATGAAAAAAATTAAATCTGCGTGTTTAAATCAAATGTTCAAATTGTCCTCCATTTATTTCCATACAATAATACATTCTCTCAAACTAATAAATAAAAAAACAGGAAAACATTTCTTTATGTTGCCTTCATTTTTTGTTCTTAGAAGGTGTTATCTGGTTCTAACGTTTCTTCGATCATTTCATGATTTTAATCAATCTGTTGAGTTACTACTTTGCTGATTTGTTTAAAATTTCACACATTGCAAGAACGTGTTGAGCTGGTTAGCCTTTATTACCAAATTATGCCCGAGCGGCTGCAAGGATATTTAACGAAAACCATCCTGAACGTAGCGTTCGCCATAAGTACGTAATGGAATTGATTTCAAAATTTGTGGAGACGAGTTGAGTAATGGATGAAAAAAGGGCACCCATTGGAATTGTTAATGATGGAGCAGCTGTGGCGGTACTGGGACATGTCCAACTTATGCCAAACACGCAATCTGTACGACAACTTTCTGCAGCTTCCGGTATTAGCCAATCTAAAGTTTTCAGAATTTTACATGAACACAAGTTCCATCCGTACAAAATTAATTCAGGAATTAAATGATAATGATTGGGATCGAAGGCAAGAGTTTTGCGAAATTATGGTCGAGCTTATCAACAATAACCCAAATTTCTTGTACAACGTTTGCTTTTCTGAGGAATGCACTTTTTTACTTAATGTATTTCGAGAAGCTCACACTCAACATCGGGAAAAGCTAAACGTTTGGGTAAGAATTTTGGGAGACCACCTAATTGGACCTCTGTTTATTCCTGGTAATTTAAATAGCGAAATTTATCTTGAAATGTTGGAAAATGCGATTGATCCGTTAATAACTGAACAATTAGAAAACGATTCTCTACTACTTGAACAACAATTGCATTTCCAACAAGACGGAGCTCTTCCTCACTACGCCGCACCAGTGCGCCAATACCTCAATGTGCAATACCCCGGTCGTTGGATTGGAAGAAGAGGTCCTATGGAGTGGCCTGTCCGATCTCCTGACCTGAACCCTCTGGACTCCTTCTTGTGGGGACATCTTAAGTCCAAGATTTTTGTGACTCAGCCTGAAAATTTGGAAGAACTACGCCAACGAATTGTAAATGAGTGTCGTCAAATAACTCCAATTATGTTGAACCATGTTAGAGACGGTTTTCAGTCAAGATTGTATTATTGTATGGAAGTCAATGGAGGACAATTTGAACATTTGATTTAAACACGCAGATTTAATTTTTTTCATTGTAAGCATGACAACACAATTCAATTTTTTTACGAATGTGATATTTTGAAGATTGTTCAAGTTTGTAAAAAAGGCTTAATAAAAATGAGCTTGTACATTCAAGGTGGCGCATTCGAGCAACAAAATTAATTTCTGGCGAAAACGGTTCATCAAATTTACGTTTTTCATACACCGTTGTAAAGAGGCTTCCAAGACCTTTCAAATGACGTATCACTCAACCCCTCTCCCCAATTCAATTTTGAGGGGTTGAAGCGCCCCCTTTTAGGGGGTTGCTCGTTCAAGCCTCAAATATACGTCAAAAGATGTCCCTCAAACAAAATCATTCGAGGTGTTTCGGGAGATTTTTCCACTCACTATGGGATAAGAAATATACGGGGTGGCTCGTCTGAGATGGAACATCCTGTATATATCGCAACAAGCACCAATCTGTCCAGGAATATAGTTTTTCAATAAAATAAATACTCTGAATATCACTCTAGTTTCAATATATACAAGAAACGTGTGTTTGTGTTTTAAGTAAGTCAGGCGTTCTATATGAGCAAGAATTTTTTAATTATACATTAATTTTTCCAATGTAGTTCTTTCATTTAATTTCAATCTTTGCCTATTTTATACCAGTATATTGTTGTGTTGACGAGTATGCTAAGTTAATCTGTAACCCATTACTGCAACATATATACAATAAGGCTATTTGAAAAAGAGTTGCCGTTTAGTACAATTATTAGCAATGTGGTGGAACCCAATTGTCTAATTATTCTCAAATAAGGATAAAGTAGCAATATTTCAAACATATTTTGTTGTTGCAGTAGTATTCAAAGTATAATAACATAAAATGTCGACATTCGTTTTCCAATTCATGATAAATATTTTTGGGCCTTCAGAACACGCACCAGGTTGAATTCACGGCCACGGGCTCCATCATGTTACCATTGACAATACGAAGCAAGTATGACTCGGCGACGAAGAGATGCGTTGGTTTACTTTGTCATTATTCATGTAATCATTGCGACAAAAAAGTTTTATGAATGAGATTTTGCGTCCTCTTAGGATAATAAGTCTATGGACAACCCTGAGAGAAGTGTTTGCCTTTTTGGAGCTCTGTGCATGCAATTATAATTTCCTATTAATTTTTTGGAAGAAAAAAATAGGAAATCAGAAGTCATTCAACTAACCAAATTATAGCATTATCTTTAAATAGTTCAATAAAATTGAAGCTGATAAGTTTCACTCATCATTCTTCAGTAATTAATAGATTCCATAATTTGTTTTCTACATTTCATATACAACCATTTTATAGATGCAACAAGCTAAAAAACCGCCTAGGCGACACCTTTGACAAAGTTTCCAACACCGACAAATTCAGGATTTACAAAATTGATTGAGTCTTCAAAACTTGAAGGAACATTTTGCCCATATAAAGAAAAATTAATGGGGCGTTAGCTGAACTTATTTTGAATACAGGTTACACATTTCCCAAGAAAGTTCATCACTTTTAAAACACAGTAGACAAATATCTATAATTTATAAGGGATGAAAATGTATAAACGAAAAAGCAATTTATTAAATTCCGATTCATCTCCAGCTGAGGGTAACCCCTTGTTTGCAGTATCATCCCCAAATAGTATTTAAACAGGCACATTTTGATTTATAATTTAGTTTACTCTGATGCTACTTGGTAGCTCTAAGGTCCTCAGTACTAACAGTATTTTTAGTGGATAAGGGCGATTATTGCTTATTTATAAAACAACCATCTTCTACTTCACCACAACTATTTAAAAGTTCAGTAACACAACTGTGTGTAGCATTTTAACTGTTTGCATTAAAACTATCCAAACATGACAAAAGACAAGAAATAAGATAAGAATTAATTCTTTAAACTTTTAATGAAAAATTCTTGTAACAGAACAGGTCGAATACAAGTGTACAATGAAAATTGTAATAAAAACAACTGGGATCAACAAGAAATCGTACACTCATACTGGACAGTCAAAATAAATAGTTCATACCTGTAAATAGGTAATAAATATAAAATATTCACTTAATTTATATCAATACAAAATAATGATTTAGTTGGATGATGACCTGTCACCTATTTTACAGAGCTAAATGACAGACGCAGACACGATTCACACGACATTCTCACCGAGCTTAATTTAGCTGAAAGAGGTAAAATTATTCAGTCTTACACCTCACAATTCGTCTTTGAGATCTTCGTCTTCATCGCTCGCGCCACTCGGAGGTGGTGGGCCACCAGTTCCTTGATACAATTTTGCTATGATAGGTTGTACTACGTCTTCTAATTCTTTCTTTTGTTTCTTGTATTCTTCAACTTCAGTGTCTTGATGGTCTTCCAACCATTTAATTTTCTCATCGATCGCTTCCTCCATTTTTGTCTTTTCATCGCCAGAAATCTTGGCTCCCAACTTCTCTTTGTCAGCCAGTTGATTTTTCAATGAGTATGCATAACCTTCGAGTTCGTTCCTAGCTTCGACACGTTCTTTCAGTTTCTTGTCGTCATCGGCAAATTTCTCGGCATCTTTAATCATACGGTCGATATCATCTGGGGTTAATCTATTTTGGTCGTTGGTGATTACGATCTTTTCTTTATTACCGGTTCCTTTATCTTCAGCGGATACTTGTAAGATACCATTTGCATCGATTTCGAAGGTGACTTCGATCTGAGGCACACCACGAGGAGCTGGTGGGATACCAGTAAGATCAAATTTGCCGAGGAGATGGTTGTCTTTGGTCATAGGACGTTCTCCTTCGTATACTTGGATGGTGACAGTGTGTTGGTTATCGGATGCGGTAGAGAAGATTTGCGATTTTTTGGTCGGAATAACAGTATTACGTGGGATTAATTTAGTCATGACTCCACCAACGGTCTCGATACCCATAGTAAGAGGATTGACGTCGAGTAAAACAATTGCATCGGTATCTTGATCGCCCGATAACACCCCTGCTTGAACGGCCGCACCATAGGCTACAGCTTCGTCGGGATTGATTCCTCGAGATGGTTCTTTACCACCGAAGAAGTCTTTGACTAATTGTTGAACTTTTGGGATCCTGGTAGATCCTCCTACTAATACGATTTCATCAATATCTTTCTTCTTCATATCAGCATCTTCCATGACTTTTTGCACAGGTTTCATGGTTGCACGGAAAAGATCCTACAACAAACAAGTTCGTAAAAAAAGGAAGTCAGACAGTGTTTACTTTTTATATAGATTGACTCTGATAGTGTGACGTCACATTTTACTGTCCTAAATTCAAATTCCTATTTTAAATCTCTATCAAATTATTTCTATGTACGCTGAAATAACACAATTGCAATTGAATATTCTAGGAGTTCTAGGTTCTCAGCAGAACAGAATCTGTAAAGACAATTTTACATTGTCAGGAATAGCTCCAGACAAGGTTTTAATGGAAAAGACAGTGTAGCAGAATTAGCAAAGACCACATATTTTGAATCAAATTCATTAACTGAAACAGTTCCTGAATCAAGTGAGAACTTGGGAACAAAATATGTATGTACACAAGATTGTTATTTAACAAGGTATATAAAAAATATATCCACATACGATCGAAGATTTGATTGAATATAATATGCTATGAGTCCAAACTTTTTTATAGATTATAACTCGCAAAAACAGTACCTAACTTATTGTGATTAATTTAATTATTGAAATAATACCGACTTACGGTGTGAAATCCTTTAGAATAGAGGCGAATAAATGTCATGTATTGACAAATAAACAATGCTATGGATTTTGTTTTTAAAATATAGACCTTTATATGAAACGGTGATATGTGGGAGATATTACGAGCCAAAATATACTATGGAATGGTAAAGGGCCAAAGTTGACAACCAGAAAATGAACATAAAAAATCTGCAGGAAACAATCGAATGCATAAATTAGTTTCCATGGTGTTTTTATATTTTATGTAAACTGATGAGAATGAATAAAATATTGTTAATGATTATGACATTTAAATTTCTTTCATTTTTCTCTTATATTCAATTTGCTGATAAGTTTCTGTAAATCCAGATGTACTTCATTCAAGTTCAAAGTAATTTGAAACAGGCTACAGCGTTAGCGACATTAACTAAAATTTATTCATTAAATAGTGAGTAAATAAAATGATATTAATGAACTATAAAAGAGTTCAAGCTGTGGATACAACTATAACACTATAAATAACAAACGATCATCCTTCTTATACACTAAAAATGTTGTTAAAGCACCTGAACCTTTCAGATATCAAGTAGCCATTATTAAGTGAACTTGGTACTTGGTAGCTGAAAGGTCTTCAGTACTGTAACAGTATGTTTAATGGATAAGGGTGATTGTTTCATGTTTATAGTGAAACAAATTTTTATATTACAGTTATTGAAGAAAACAAATGAAAAACAAAACATAGTCACGTATGTATGAGGTTTATAGAGGTTCGTGAAATTAGCCCCCAAAAGTTGTTAAGTCTTATTTCAAAATGTTATGCCGGTTTAGTGCTACTTAATTTTTCGTTGGTGTTTCTAGTTTTAGATGGTGCGCGGTGCGGCGGCCGCTTGTGAAGAAATGCTGACAGTAAGGTAGTATAGGAGTATAGGCTATAGACAGAAAAAGTTTTTTGTGATAAATATTATTGATAGTTCTATACTATAACAAAATTTATTTGTGTAAATCTAGTGAGTTAATTTAAAACGGTGAGTACAAAAATAATTATTAATAATTATTGCATTAGATTTTGGCTTTAAATAAAATATACTTACGTTGTACAGCTCGTTCTACGAACAAGACGACAGTGATTGAAAATAATAAATATATAAATAACATTATTATTTTAATGACAACCTTACTGTATAACAACAGTTCTTACCGACCTGTTTTTTTTTATTGGAAGTTGAAATAATCAATGTTACCGTAAAAAGTTCTAATAATTACTTTAGGAAAGAACAGCCTAAATAGACTCTGTAGATGGAGACTTTTTTGTTGTAATCGAAAATATGTCTTGTACAATTTATTGTGAAAATAGTGTTTTTGAGTTCATGAACACGGTACATGTCTGTTTTATATTTAACGAGTTTATATGTTTAAATATTGAAGTATATTTTTTATTATGTTCAATTTAGGAATTAAAATGAATTTTTTTAAGTTTATAATACTAATGAGGTTGTGACTAGAGAAATAAATTTTATTTGTCCACGATAATGTAATAAAATAATAGTATCATTATTTATGCGTCATCTCGTATATTACGCCTGTTGAAATTTAACCAGTTACGTCAAACCGAATACCTATTTGTTCAAATTTTATGCGTCAAAAATGATTCACATTTTTAAATTGCAACCGCATCAGAAAGGAGTACTTATAAATATTGGATAATTGTGGACACGATATAGTATTATGTTATTTAGCTTATAATTCGTGAGAGATGTTTGTGACAAGAGAATTTTAAATATTTTGAAAACTAAAAGAGCGGCATAAACTTCTTGAAGCACTAACGAAGCCTTAATGAATGATACCAAATTTGGTTCAATTATAAACATTTTGGAGGCTGACCTTGCATCAAAAATATCAAATAATTAACAAACTAAAGGGCCAGCAACAACAGTTCTTGAAGCACTAGAAAGCGCTAAGGTTTAATTCTAAACATTTTTGGGTTCTGATATTGAATTAAGTAAATATTAAATGTCTGGGGAACTAAAGAAACACTAATGAAAAGTTTAGAAGCACTAAAGAGCACTAGTCGACATAACATTTTTTAAATAAAACTAACAAGTTTTTGGGGCTAACCTCAAGAACCTGGCTCATAATCATTATTTGAACACTCAAAATCAAATTAATTCATGAAAAACATTTAAATAGCATTGTAATTCTTCAGTAAAATTATTTATTTGTTTCCTCTACTGATCCAAATGTTAACTAATTGGAAAAATACTTGAATAATATCATAATATGTCCGAGTTCCCAACTAAAGTTTATCTTTTTTTCATAATTAACATATTGACTGCAATTAAATGAAATGATAATTTTCACAAAAATATATTGATTACTAGTTACAATATATTGAATTTAAGTATTCAGATGTTGAACTCAATTGAAAAAGACACAGTGTGGCAAAACAATTGTCATGAATTCGATCTATTGTAGTAATCAAGACATGCATTTTTGTAAAAATTACCCCTTTGTTTAATTGCTTTCAATATGTTAATACAGTTAATATGATAAACTTTCTACCGCAAGCCAGTGTTACTCATTGAATGTAGTACATTCAAGGTTCTTATGAATTACAAATACAAATTTCCTTAAGAAAACTTTCAAATGATTTCAATCTAATGATGTTATACAGTTTCATGATAATACAAATTGAATCCACAGAAGCATGGCCTGGAAAGTGTACAGAGCAAATTAGGGCAAAATATTAGCAGTGCAACCAAATGTTGCTAATTTGTCTAAATCTTAGGATTTCCTCTTACAGATTTATGAAAATTTCCAATCATATAAATTCAACTTTAATGAAATCTTTTTTAGGTCCGCCACTTCAAAACATACAGCATACCGTCATTGGTGCAGGAATCCATGCCTGGAGATCAGAGGAAAATATATTGAATCCAGAAATAGCTGCAATAACAATAAACTCTTTGAAAGAGGAATATAACGCCAAAATAGGATAAAAGATTATCGACTGCCGGAATGGCTTCCGTTCGTTTTGGACTATCGCCAAAGCAATTGGTAGAAATTTCACTTCCAGTTCATTCCTTTCCCTAACAAAAGATGATGCTACTACGCCACAAAAAAAGTCAACCTTTAAGTTGGAATGTTTGCAACAAATTCGAATTTAGACCCACAATGGAAGAACCCTCTTAATATTGCTGCCATCGATAGCCATATGTATGAAATTGTCTTTCGCCAGCGCACAATTAGGCTCATTATGCTTGATTTCAATACCAAAAAGGCTCAAAGAATGTGCGCAAGAATTAACAAAAGTTTTCTGCAGGTTGTTTACCCTTTCATACAAACTTCATATGTTTTCTTCCAGCTGGAAGACAGCTAGAATCCAACCAATAATAAAAAAAAGGAAAGATGACACTACCTAACAATTATAGACCAACTCCTTTCAGACAGCTAGAGTCCAGTCAACTAAAAAAAGAAAAGAACATTCCTAATAATCATAGACCCATTTCACTATTATCTGTAACCTTTATAGTGATGAAGAAAGTAATCAACATCGAGCTCATACAATACCTATAGAGCTACACAATCGTGAATGACCGGCGATATGGCTTTCGTGAGCAGGAGACCTGCTTGTCTACGTAAAACGTATGGTATGGTAGAAATCTATTGAAAAATATGGGGAATCTCTAGCTGTAGCATTGGATATCTCCAAAGCATCTGACCAAGTCTGGCACCAAGGCCTTCTTGGGAAACTTCCGTCATATGGTTTGCCGACACAACTTTGTCGCTTACCATCGAGTTTTCTCTGAGATAGATTATTACATGTGGTAGTTGTCAGAGTATCCTCCGATACAATGGCTATTAACGCTGGAGTTCCACAGAGATCTGTCTTAGCACCAACTTTGTTTCTGCAAAGATCTCTTGGAAGTGACCAGCTGTCCCGTCCACAGCTTTGCAGATGATGATACATTTCATATCCTTTTCTCATCTAGCGTTCCTATACCATTCAATGAAGTCAGAGGAGCAAGACAGAGACAGATTGAAGCAATTAATAGAGATCTGGCAAAGATTTTAAATATGGATCTGATAATCTAGAAGTTTTTAATGCAACCAAAACTCAAGCTTGCATCTTCTCCAGGAAGGCAGATCCCCCAATCCACAATATGGTGTCGGGTAAACTAATCCTATGAAGTCTTTCATATCCATGCTCAAGATCACCACCATCAACACCCTTTCATGGTATGATCAAGTGAGGTCCATTGCGAGAAAACCGCTTCTCAAAAAATTGGTTTTCTATTCCGTACCGAGAGCTACTTTATATCCCAACAGCTCCTCATAATCTACAAAGCACAGATTCGACCAGTCCTGGAGTACGGTTCACTTATTTAGAGTTTGGCCCCCAAAACAAGAGAGCTATTCGTCTAATTGATGATGTCACACTTACGAATTCATTGACCTCCCTAAAACATCGTAGAAAGGTGGATGATTCTCTATTGATATTTCCATAGTCGGTGTTCATCAGAAATCTCGTCTGTTATTCCAACAAGAGAGTCCTGATAGCCGGAATTTACGAGCTCAAGCTTGAAGTATAGAAAAAAATTCACCTATAATAAATGAGCCTACACTACACTTGCTTTAAAAATATTCTGAAATACACAACAAATTATGAAGCGAATTAAAATTCATTAGGAACGGTTTTAGATTGTTATAAGTTCTGACAATTAAATTTGTGAATTATGTCTATTACATATATGGGTAGAAAGATATCTTCAGTCTTTGCAAAATATATTTTTAAATAATGAAGATTAACGAATTTCCAAAAGTATAAAAGTTCAACTCACCATGTTCAATTCTTCGAATTTTGCTCTGGTGAGTGTTTCAGAGAAATCATCTCCTTCGAAGAAAGATTCAATTTCGATTCTAACTTGGTGACTGGCAGACAGAGCTCTCTTAGCCTTTTCAACTTCACGACGCAACTTCTGCACGGCCCTATTGTCCTTCCGGATATCCTTGCCCTTCTTTTTTTTGTACAGTTTGATGAAGTGATCCATGACACGTTGATCGAAATCTTCACCTCCCAAATGTGTGTCACCGTTGGTGGCAACTACTTCAAACACGCCAGTGTCGATGGTTAGAAGAGACACATCGAAGGTACCACCGCCCAAATCGAAGACAAGGATATTCTTTTCACCATCCTTTTTGTCCAAACCGTAAGCAATGGCGGCGGCTGTAGGTTCGTTCAAAATTCTCATTACTTTCAACCCAGCGATGACTCCAGCATCCTTGGTTGCTTGTCTTTGGGCATCGTTAAAGTACGCGGGTACAGTGACGACAGCATGAGTTACCTTTTTACCCAGGTAGGCTTCTGCGGTTTCTTTCATTTTACCCAAGACCATGGCAGAAATTTCTTCTGGTGCAAATACTTTATCACCTTGGCTGGTCTCTACTTGAATGTGTGGTTTGGAATTCTTCTCGATGACCCTGAAAGGGAAGAACTTGATGTCGTGTTGGACAGCCGAATCCGTCCAATCCCTACCGATCAACCGTTTCGCATCGAATACAGTATTTTCAGGATTCGTAGTCAGCTGATTCTTAGCTGCGTCACCAATCAAACGCTCTCCGTCTGCGGTGAAGGCGACATAAGAGGGGGTGATACGATTACCTTGATCGTTAGCGATAATTTCAACTCTTCCATTTCTGTACACGCCAACACTGTAACAAAGAAATGTATGTTTGATGTCGCTATTTTGATATTACAAGTTAGTTTTAAATATTTAATGGATGAAGGAAGCCATTGCTTTGTGATAGTTTTATTAACATAATGAAAATAAGAATTTCTTCGTTTTTATTAACACTTTAGTGGAACAATAATTTATTGGGGCTGCAGTTTAGATGGTGATCACATCATAATCCACCTGAAATCATTGAATCATAATCCACCTGAAATCATTGAATCATATTCCACTGCAGGATACGTTTTATTGGGAATGTCATATTCCACTTAAATGTTTAATTTGAGAAATTAAAATTCCATGCCTGTCAACTAACAGTCATTCCTGTTAAACAATGCACCTTTACCGAGATAATATGAAAGGTTTTTAGAAATACAAAATAGGATTTTTATCTAAAACTAGCGACCCGTCCCAGCTTCACACGGGTGCAATGCTGATAAATTCAAAGTGCTATAGGGAGAACCGCGGCCTCCGACGCGCTATTTATAGGCACGCTCCCACCCGGCCGGCCGGTACCGCCGCAAACGCTACGTCCCGCAATTTTTGAATCGGTAATATCTTCGAAAATATTCATTTAAATCATATGCTGTAAAGGACCATATAGATCTATATTAAATCAACAATGTATTTAATGGTATTGTGGGATAACCATAAGAGATAGACATATACCATCGCGGAGTTTTCTGTAGACCTTTTCAATGTGTACAATACTTAGTACATTATTTTGATATATCTCGTAGGGTTCAGCCTGCGTTTGCAATGTAAGCGGAAAAAATGTAATTATTTACGACATCACATTAGAAACCTCAAAAATAACAGTATTTCTCCACTATTTAATGGATGTTATTATACATATAAACCTTCCTCTTCAATCACTCTATCTATTAAAAAAAACCGCATCAAAATCCGTTGCGTAGTTTTAAAGATTTAAGCATACATAGGGATATAGGGACAGAGAAAGCGACTTTGTTTTATACTATGTAGTGATGCTTATATCGTAGAAATATCAGTTTCGTTGCCTTATTCAATTTTATATAAGCAATTTCAATCTAGTTTCAGTGAAAAAACCTTCAAAATGGAAAATTTGGATAGATAGGTAGGAGTTCCGAATGAATAAATGTCTGATTTTGGCAAATCGAGCTGTTGGACAAACTATAATAAATGTATCTGTTTAATTAAACATAAAAAGAAGAAGCACTTGCATGTTATTAAAGACAAAGTTGTTTTCAAAATGCTATGTGGGTCAAAATGGAAGAATCAGTATTTTTTGCGCATGTTACAAAGAAAAATAATGGTGAATAATCATTATTAGCTGAACATATTTAGAATATAGGCCACATCATTTTTCAAGAAAGTGTCACTTTAAAAACAGTACAGACAAATATTTATGTAATTTAGAAAGGATGGAAATGTATAAAGGAAAAAGCAATTTATTAAATTCTATATTATTTACCTCCAGCTGAGGGTAACGTTTTGTTTGAATTATTATCCCCAAAAATATTTAAACAGGCACATTTTTTATTTAGTTTACTCTGATGATGACTACTTGGTAGCTGAAAGATCCTCAGTACTTCAACAGTATTTTTAGTTGATAAAGGTGATTATTTCTTATTTATAATGTCATAGTGAATTAGCCAAACTGAGAACCTTATCCATGAATACTTTCCTATAATTGAATCAATAAACATTGTAATGTATCTATAATAAAATGAAATCACAAATTATATGAAGTAATAGTTTCAATCTCAGTGATACAGCCAAAATGATAAGGTTCTTATTACTAATTACTTTCCTATAAATAAATGAACTGGGAGCAAATTATTAATATACTAACTTTATTGTAATTAAAGAAGACTACTCAAAATATAAATGTATGAGTTGATCAACATTGGAAAGTATCTATGGAAATGAAATCCTAAGTAGCTAAGTAAATATTAGGTATAGTTTGAGATAAAAGATAACACCCATTAGAAGAATGTGAGTAAAGTTCATAATGTTTCGATAGCTGTCAAGCGGGGAACATTCTGTCAACTCTGCTGAAATTATGTTTCAATACAACCGCTACAATATATCCTCTTAAGCATTGTTACTTCTTCCTTGCCACCCTGGCAAACTCAGATGTTCCACGCAGTAAACATGTCCTTTAGATTAGTACCAAGTGCATACTTATAGTTTGAATACAAATTCAAGTACTGCACAGATGAATTGTTCATGTAAGATTCTGTAAAGCAGTATGCTTTGATTAAGATGAAAAGAAAACAAAATTTATCTCCAGATCAAATGATAATCTTCTACAAACATCATGTCTTATTTGACATATAAGAATAAAGTACAATTTGATGCGAGAGAAAATTAGACAGGAATACTGTGAGAAACATTTGGCTAATAGCAATATTTTGGAAGCAGAAACTGTACCTATACTCCTATACATGAACATAGATAATAGCACTCACCATGAATATGTTGTTCCTAAATCAATTCCAATCACTGTTCCTACATCATCCTTTTCTTTCTTGCTGTCATCTTTGGCCAAAGCAATAGCTAAGAAGCCAATTGCTCCCAATATCATAAACAACTTCATAATGAGTTATCACACCAACCTGTAATACGAAAATAGCGTTTATTAGGCCCTCATTACCAAATACTGAATTTAAACAATACAAAATACTCCATACTTATTAGCAACTGTTATTGTGCTGTGTTGGCACTCGACGGTCAATACAGTACTTTGGTAAATCTAGTATCTAGTAGAAGTTTTGGATATAGTTTGATTACTGTTTCGAATTATCTACTCAGAAACACCATTTATCTCGTTACACTGTAACGTTGCTGATTATCAGCAATAATATATCGATTGGAATATGCCGGTCATTACCTTACAAAATGTACAGGATTTAGGTACAACTTCGTATATTGAATATAAATAAACCGAATAAATGATGACATAGTTGTATCTTTGTACCTTTATGAAATCACGTAAACTTACCAGCAGTTTTCACAAAAATATACCACTTGAAAATTAAGTTTCGATCTCCAGTTGTTCGACTACGTCTCAAAACTGACAGAGATTCGGTTCAACTTGCTAAATTTATGAATAGAATTTTTCGTGTTGCTTATCGATTGGTAGAAATTCAAACGGGTCGTACCCTAATTGGTAGGACACTTGCTTGTTGGCTCACTCTGATTGGCCCACGTTGGAAGTAATATGCTCATAGAGCATTTGAGACATACGTGTCTGAAATTACTAGAATGTACGAGATAACTAGAATCGACACGTAAGTGTCATATGACAGCATCGCTCTAAGCGCGGCAAATTGATTGATTTCGAAAGCTTAAATCCAACATATCTCAACTTTTTTGTAGAAATTCATTGGGTCAATGGCCAGTGACCACAGCTTTCTCGAATATCAATGATCTATTCTATAAATGAATCATTTTGTTTCCGCATACGTCAAAAACAATCTATTTTGATAAATTAAATAATTATTATATTTAAAATTTTTAGAACTTAAGAAATTACTAATGATTCTTGACCCAGGTATGATTTATATATAAATTCTCGGGAGATAGGTCACACTAACACATATGTTTATTATTTTCACCTTTACGTAGGTTTCGGTTTCACTACCATCATCAGAAGACGTATTATGTCTAAAACTGGCTTTCTTAAAACTAATTGTATCAGCACAAAGCGTCCTTATCACATCAATTTCAATTAAAAAAGCCCACGTCGCCGAAACGAACAGGAACACGAGTAACCAAAATTAAAATATACTTTTGTTAGACCCTTTATATTGATATGTTTATAAACGTCTTTAACTTACAGATAAATAACTGAAAAACAATCTCATTCGTGTTTTGAGGGGCAATTGAGGTGGGTTTATGACACTGTTTTGTTTAAATTGGAGAGTGTTGGCAAACTTAACGCTGGCTCTGCGATATAGGGGTGTGTTTTTGTAACAGACGTGTACTGTCGAAGAAGGCTTAGAGATATATATAATTAAGTATTGAATTCGAGAATCAATGGCTATGTATGCTATATATAGACTATAACCCTATGTATTTAACCAAGAATTAAATACATATTAAAAAAATAATCAACGTTATGAAGACTTCCATATTGTTCTGGGAGATATAAATATATTAAGTGAAAAAGGTTATGCCAAAGAACATTTGATTTTGTAATTGTCACATTAGAGATTATATTCACAGTTCCAAAATAGTGCACATTGAGGATATTTTGGGGTTAATTATAGGCACTTTCCTGTTCAGATTATTGAAAACAGCATGGTTTAGATCTAAAAATGATATACGTTTTTATTTTAAACTTTTGAGAAAAAACACAAAACTCAAAAAAAAAAAAATTGTTAATTTGATTGGTATTATCTAACCTTTCTCTTCTTGGCGTCATGCGGCAAATGCATCCTAAAAAGCGTGGTGGTCCTTGTCGATAACAGATTTTAGCTGTTGCAGATGTTGAAATTTATCATCCGCTATAGAAAGTTGTGCCTTATACAGACGGGCATAGTTGTCCATTGTCCGATTTTCGCGTCAATTCGGGATTAATTCCCACTTTTCTGCTTGATCTTGAGTGAAGAAAACCTCACCACTGGGTAAATAGTTGCCATTATCAACGACTTGCGGATTACCGGTATTTTTTGAACAATGAAAAATCCATAGTTTTTACATTATATGGTTGTTTCTTTCTTGCAATTCGCATTCGTGCAATATAGTCAGCTGGAGAGTAAATGGGAGCTTGAAAGTATTGCTCGAGTATAGAGTGAACAGTCAACCCCCATCATGTTATTGAAATATTCAATGGTGGAAGCCGTTACTTTGCGATAATTTATCATATTGATATAATAAGGCAGTATAGTAAAGACAAATACGCTTACTAGTCCCTTCAAATTAGACAAATAATCGACGCTTTAGAGAAATTTTACCCACAGCCTAGCGACCTATTTACTTAGGTGTATTTGGACTGTCTGAAGAATATTTTCACCTAGCGCACGCATGAGAAAGGATAGCTTTGGAGTAAAGAGCAATTTTTTGGATTTCCAGCAAAAATATGCATTTTATGGAAAAATTAAAAGAGACCAAAATTGTAGAACGGAATATTTCCGATCGATATAGGTCTTTTGACTTTTTCAGTAATGCGTGTATTTCCCTCCAGAGCACGTAAAATCAGTAAGAAATCCTGTAACAACATGGATTTTCCATTCACCATAACTTGTTTTCTATTTCTTTTCAACTGGTGCGCGTTCTTTTTATATTTTTCATAAAGGCATGTAGGACGTTCTTTAATAATGTACTAGTGGAGAGGTGAATATATTATTATTTCGACTTAAGCGATACACTTTCTCAGCGTAAGCTTATGTAATTTATTCATTACTTTAATTTATAAAGTAAATTTGAACCGTTATGCATATTTTTGCTGAAAATCCAAAAAATCGGCAGAAGGTGACAATTTGCGAAATTTCTTCAACGCTCTCTAGCGGGAAATGCGCTCACTACCGGAAAATCCAAATAGCCAATATTAATTGGAAATTTATTGCTCTACAACTTTGATCTCTTGTAAGTGCAAAAAATTAAATCATATACAGGCTGTCCTCGAACTGCGTGGCTAAAATAAAACCGAAGATTCTTTGATTCGAAAAAAATTTGATGAGCATTTTTACTTTTGCCTCAAGTGTCTTGTTTAGCTGGTAGAGGGCTTCAAAGTTGCAAAAATAATTTTGTTTTTTCGGTATAACTTGAGAACGTGATGGAGGACTTTTACAATATTTGGCAGGTGAGTTACTGTCAATAATAGCCGTTTTTGAGAACGGAGCATAGAGCCTTAGAGACCATAGAAATGGCCCAAACTTGAGGATGTAACGGGAAGTGTCAAGAACTTTTTTGTGGTCAATGTAATTCACTCTATATTTTTTATGTAGATAGCTTATCTGATTTGAAAACTTTTCTTACTCTTAGAAAATTTTGATAAAATCAACGGATTAGCTTGAAAAAAATAGTTTTAGAGTCTCTGCAATTTTGGCTTACTAATTTTACTTGATTAAAATACCTTAGTTGTCTTTGCTTTTCTAATGTCATTTTGGCATTTGGAGAATTTGTTCTCAAAACTGTCAGTTTTTACTTTTTTCCGTAAAAATTTTATAAAATTATGGCTCAAAATTTCACTAACACTGAAATGGTTAATATCTCGGTAAAACACGAATAATAAAAACAATAGAAATGGGGAAACGATGTGATTATTTAGGAAAAACAAATGCTAAATTAAAAGAAACAACAAAACTTTTTGGGAAATCGCTAAGGCATCAATTGTTCGAAATGTTGCCCATTTTCCTGAATACACAATATATGCTGTGGTCGAGTGTTATACACGTTAAATTTTACTCCGATATCAAGTTAGATATTCTTAGTGATAAAGGTGAAATTTTTCAGTAAGTGCTAGACTATTCCAAAGATAAGGTTACTGTGCATTAACCTAGCTCATATTCGGTGCCCAAAAATATAATATAAGACCTCAAAAGCACAATTATATTTCTAAGTGCACAGTTGAATACGAGTACATATATACATTATAACGCCAAACATGTGTTAATCTGCTATCTGGCTTGTTTCCATCAATAACACGCAAAAAATCCTATCAGTGAATAATAAACATCTGTCTCAGTCAACTTCTGGCTTGCGGTGTCTGCGGCTGGCATGCCTACCTGCAGGTCATGCGAGTCGAAATGCACTCGTTACGAGGATGTGCTGAGCTGCTCTATGTGCGGCGCCTGCTTTCACATTGGATGTGTCGGCATTAATGAAACTGTTTTCGGCGAGATCCGCAGGGAAGTAACACCCTGGCGGTGTAGCGAATGCGCAGATGTCCCACCAACCGGAGTCCTTTCCAGCACGGATTCAAGATTGGAAGCTATTCTTTCCAGCATTAAACGGGTCGAGGACGGTTTCTCGGCTGAACTTCGCGAGATCAGATCTGAAATCTCCCTGCTTCATAACAAACTCTGCGACCAGACCGAGCAGAATGCTGCTTTAAGTAATGAGATTTCCCAACTGCGTGAAGTTAACCAATCCCTTCGGCAACTACTGCCCCCCGATCGGCTCCTTCTTTTCCGGCTGCGGCTGTATCTTCTTATAGTCAGGCAGCATCTAGAGGGGCTGCCGTCGTTGTCAAGCCCAAAAGTCAACAGAGTAACGCGCAAACTAAGTCCGACTTGCTGAGGTCCGTGAACCCAACTTCTTCTGGTGTTGAGGTGACGGGCGTAAAGCATATTTCTGGTGGCGGTGTGGTGATCAGATGCTCAACGTCCGCTGGTGCTAACACATTTAAGAAGATAGTGGAAAATAAGCTGTCAGAGGACTATGAGGCCAGGGAGGCTGCTAAATTGAGTCCTGCTAAATTGAGTCCTCGAATCAGGCTGGTGGGGATGAACGAGCAGCACGATCCAAATATACTCATTCAGTTTGTCAAGACTCAGAACCCTAACATTTTTGATTCATCTCCCGTAGAATGCATTCCTTTTACCCCTCTGAATAAAAATTCGAAAATGTTTCAGGCTGTTCTTCAAGTGGATGCACGCACATACGGTAAGGCTCTCAGTGCCAATCATGTATTCGTGGGTTACGACTCCTGTACAGTCTATGATGCTTTAGAGGTGACTCGATGTTTCAACTGCTGCGGGTTTCACCACTTGTCGAAGAACTGTAAAAAGCGGCCCGTTTGTCCCAGATGCGCTGGCGAACATGTTGTCAAGGACTGTAAATCAGAGTCCTTGAAATGCGTCAACTGCTCCGGTGTCACTAAGATACTTCCCGACGTCGACACATGTCACGCGGCATGGGATCATAACTGCTCTGTATATAAAAAGAAATTAGAATCTCTGAAACTCGATATCATTGGTCCACTATAGCAATTACCATCTAAGTGTACTAGTGATATAGATGTGAAATGCCGTAGAGTATCTCCGGGTATTAATGTTTTCTATCAAAATGTCCGCGGACTAAACACAAAAATCTCGGAATTCTATAGCTTTGTATCTGCTTGCTCTTTGGCCTCTGTTTACGCGGTTACCGAGACATGGCTCACTGACTCTGTAAGTGATGCAGAAATTTTCCCTCAACACTGCAATGTTTTTCGAAGTGATCGATCGTCATTGGTGACTGGTCGCCGGAGAGGAGGAGGAGTCTTGTTGGCGGTTTCATCGGAGTTTGAAGCCCGCTCGGTTGATACTCGTGATTTAACTGATTATAATTTTGCTATTGATTTTGTTGCGGTTCGTGTGGGTCTGGGGAGTCATTCTGTGTATTTTGTGGTTGTGTACATTCCACCATTCATCGGGGTTCAGGAGATTGTTATATTTTTTGAATTGTTAGAAGTTTTTTATGTGACATATGGACCTGAGCTTTTCATCATAGGTGACTTCAACTTCCCCGAATACTCAAGTTCTCCTACCGGGGCTCGTTGTACCAGGATAGGTGGTCTTACAAACCTTTGCGACCTACTTGCTCTATCTCAGTACAACTTTGTAAATAACTCTAACGGTAAGCTTTTGGACTTGGTTCTGTCGACTCTGGTATGCACCGTCGAGAGATCACCTGAGCATGCTGTTACTGAGGACTTACATCATCCTCCTCTTCTAATAAACATTGTTTGTTCTGTTCCGAATGTGCAGAGTGGTTTTCTGGGTAATCTTGAGCACTGTTCTTACAATTTTAAGAAAGGCAATTATATCGACCTTTATGAACATCTTGCTAATCTGCCGTGGACTTCAGTCGTTGGCGAGAGTGATCCGGCTGTGGCATCGGATCGTCTGTATTCCCTGATCTACGATGCCTTTGACAAATATATACCTAAGTCATCACCAACAGCTAAATCTAAATATCCTCCCTGGTTTACAAAAGAAATTATTCGCAACATCAAACTAAAATATTCTTATTGGCGTCGTTGTAAACTTACCAACAATCCAGACGACTATGTTGAGTTTACACGGCTGAGACTGGTTGTTAAAAATGCAATTCGGCAATCACATAGGGACTTTGTCGATCGCGCCGAGCGCAACATTTCAGCAAATTCTAAAGACTTCTGGTCCTATATTAACAGAATGAAATCTAACTCTGGAATGCCATCCAAGATGACCTACAATGAGACATCGCTCGGGAGTCAACAGGAAATAGTCGATAGCTTTGCACTATTTTTTAATAAATGTTTCAGTGATGACCAAGCTCCCTATATTCCCGAGTTCCATACAAATGGATGTTCTTCAGTACCGATGCCATCTTGCTTTTCGGAGACAGATGTGCTGGTTGCCGGAAGGAGGATGAAGTCCGCTATGACAGCAGGCTCGGATGGAATTCCTGCATTTTTTCTGAAGGACTGTCTTCGTGTCCTGATCTGCCCCCTTCTCCATATATTCAACCGGATTCTCTCGACCCAGTCTTTTCCAGAAATATGGAAGGTTTCAAAAATTGTCCCTATTTTCAAAAAAGGGGAGAGGGCTGACATCTCTAACTACCGCCCCATTGCTCTCTTAAATAATTTCTCGAAGTTATTTGAGTTTTGCTTGCATAACGCTATATCAGAGAGTGTCACTCGGCGACTGACGACTCGCCAACATGGTTTCGTCAGGGGCAGATCGACTGTGACCAACTTGACTGTTTTTCATCAGTTCGTAGCAGAGTGTTTGGATGTTGGTACTCAGGTTGATGTCGTCTTCACCGATTTTAGCAAAGCTTTCGATCGTTTGAATCATCGCATCCTCCTCTCTAGATTAGCTGATTTTGGTGTCTCGATCCGGCTGGTGGGATTGTTTGAGAGTTACTTGACCGGGCGAAGTCACTATGTAGAGCTTTCAGGTTTCAGATCTGATGCTTTCAGCATTCCGAGCGGTGTTCCACAGGGATCGGTCCTTGGTCCACTGCTATTTAATATCTTCATCAATGATGTTGCCTCCATTTTTACTGTCATGTATCTACTATATGCAGATGACCTGAAGTTGTTCCTTCCGATCAGATCTTCTAGGGACGCTCTTCAACTGCAAAACGATCTAAACCTGTTTCATTCCTGGTGCTCTGCTAACCTCTTAGATCTCAACGTGTCTAAATGTGCAGTTATGTCATTTACAAGAAGCAAGACTCCTATAATTTACGAATATTATATTTCTGATTCAGTTCTTCTACGATGTGAAAATATTCGAGATCTGGGTGTCTACTTCACCTCTAGTCTTTCTTTCGACACTCATGTTGATACAGTGGCGTCCGCAGCATCCAGGCTCATGGGTTTCATTATCAGAAGCTCGCGAGACTTCGTCAATATTGAAACACTACTGCTGCTTTACAATTCATTTATAAGATCTCGCCTTGAATACGCTTCAGTCGTGTGGTCTCCTACCTATCAGATTCATATCCACCTGCTAGAGGGTATTCAGCGAAAATTCTTGAAGTATCTCAGCTTTCGCGTAGATAACGTTTATCCTCCGAGAGGTTTCCCTCAATCGGAACTACTTGCTCGATTCGGGGTTTCTAGTCTTGTCGGGCGCAGGCGGACTAGCTCGATAGTGTTTCTATTCAAACTCGGTAACAATACTGTTGACTGTCCCGACCTGCTTGAGCAGTTGAATTTCGAAGTGCCTAGATTGGGAGCGCGACATCCGAATACTTTTTATCTGAACACGCCTCGCACACGTATGCTGCAATCATCGCCTATCTATGAGATGTGCAACAATTATAAAATTTTTCAAAATAGTCTAGACATATTCAATTCATCCGTTGCACATATAAAAGCTATTACTGGGAACATAGCTGATGTAGTGCAATAATTTAAAACATTGTTCGATACATCCTGCGTGCTCTGCTTGCAGAACAGCCTTGTATCAATGTTGATATCAGTATTGATGTCTATCTAATTTTTTCTCGTTTTTCATTTTGTATTTATGATCTTATTTTATATGAATTTTTTTTGTTTTTGTTATATTATATTTGTGAATTTTAATCAAATTGTAGCTTTTCCCATCCTTAATTGGCCTGTGGCTGTTGGGTGGTGTAACTAAATAAATAAATAAATAAATAAATACACAAATTAATTCGTTTCAAGAAATTGGATTGAACTCTGGCTAGTACTTCAGGATCATTCTTCAATAAATCCGCTTCATGATTAATTCGTTGCAACAATTCCTCTCGTGTGTTTACTGGAGCTGCATAAACTTTCGACTTCAAAGCGCCCCATAGAAAGACGTCGCAGGGTGTCAAATCAGGGGAGCGGGCCGGCCAGTTCACTGGTGCATCGTGTCCTCTACCTATCCAGCGATCTGGATATTCCGCATTCAAATGTCGCCTCACAGCTAATGTGAAATGAGGAGGTGCACCATCATGGATAAACCAGGCCACGACGGATGTGTAAGGGCATGTCTTCCAACAGTTCAAGTAGCCTTTGTTCCAAAAAGTTCAAGTAGTTCTCCCCGTTCAATCGATCGGGTATAATGGTAGGGTCAATAATAAAGTTATCCACAATTCCAACCCAAACATTGATTTTAGTTTGATTCTGAAAATATGTAACTTCCGTTTCATGAGGATTTTCATCAGCATAGAAATTTTCATTATGGAGGTTAAAAAGACCACATTTCGTGAAAGTATCTTCGTCCGTGAACAGAATTCTTCTACAAAAATTGGGGTTTGCATTTTGTCTTTGGACAATAAGCCGACAGAAATCTAGCCGATGACCTGGATCCATGGGCAATAAGTCTTGAACTGTTTTAATATGATAGGGATACAACAGTTCTTCTTTCAGTACATTATGAACTAATGATTTTGAGGCTCCAATACGAAGTCCCAAACGTAGTGTGCTTATCCCAGGTTCAGTTTCAACCGCTTCCAGTATCGCTTCTTCGAGCTCTAACGTCCTTCTTGTCCGTCTGCGTCCAGTTTCTCTGCGATTTGCTTCAAATTTGCCAGTTTCGCGGAGGTTTGCCGATTTGGAATTCTGCGATGCGGATATCTTTCCCTTCTCCGGCCATTGCAACGACAAAGTCCATAAATCAATAACATATCAACCAACCATTTCAGTGTTAGTGAAATTTTGAGACATAATATTATAAAATTTTTACGGAAAGCAAAGTAAAAACTGACAGTTTTGAGAATAAATTCTTCAAATGCCAAAATGACATTAGAAAAGCAAAGGCAACTAAGGTATTTTAATCAAGTAAAATTAGTAAGCCAAAATTGCAGAGAATCGAAAATTAATTTTTTCAAGCTAATCCGTTGATTTTATCAAAATTTTTTAGGAGTAAAAAAAGTTTTCAAATTAGATGAGCTATCTACATAAAAAATATCGAGTGAATTACATTGACCACAAAAAAGTTCTGGACACTTTTCCCGTTACATCCTCAAGTTTGAGCCATTTCTATGGTCTCTAAGGCTCCGTGCTCCACTCTCAAAAATGGCTATTATTGACAGTAACTCACTTGCTAAATATTGTAAAAGTTCTTCATCACGTTCTCAAGTTATACCGAAGAAACAAAATTATTTTTGCAATTTCGAAGCCCTCTACCGGGTAAACAAGACACTTGAGGCAAAAGTAAAAAGGCTCATCAACTTTTTTTCGAATCAAAGAATCTTCGGTTTTATTTTGGCCACGCAGTTCGAGGACATCCTGTATATATACTTTATTTTCCGCGCCCCCTAGTGGAAAAACGGAAAATTATAGGGAATTCTAAATAACCTATGTTGATCGGAAATTTTCCGCTCTACAACTTTTTATAGAAGTAATTTTTTCTCAAAATGCATAGTTTTTGCTAAAAATGCAAAAAACCATGAAAAAATGCGAAAAAAACCAACCTCTCATGCGTGCGCTAGGTGAAAATAGTCTTCAGACAGTCCAAATACACCTAAGTATATAGGTACTAAGCTGTGGGTGAAATTTCTAATTTGAAGGGACTATACCTAAATTGTGCTAGCAATGTGATAGTGTTAAGTTACAAGAAAGGGTGAGTTTTCTCACTCAGCATACTTACTTTTGCATATTCGTTTTGACTGATGTTTTAATAATATCATTCAAATAATCCGCTTTAAAAGATATTATAATTACCGCTTGTTAACTGTCTTGCCTGTGGAATATTGATAATTGTACGAGTAATTGTATCATTGTTTCTTGTTAATATCTTGAGCGGGTCTGGGACCATTGCACGACTCTTTAATTTGAAGTATTTAACAAGGATTTGTGTCTCCTCTGTTTGGAGTGGACCAAAATTTCTTAATTTTGTACATTTGATATTATTTACAAAACGGAAACAATAGGAAACGATTTTTTCAAGCTTGTTTTGATTAGAATACCTCTCGAATGGAAATAATTTTTCATTTTGAATTGAAACCAGGGATTGCATTTGGCTACGTAATTCTGGCAAATCAACAGATTTGATAATTGACTGAGGCCACTCAGATTCCGAAAATTGTAACCACCACATAATTGTGTTCTTAAGCAAACTAGGTTTAATACCGTGCGATAAAATTTCAGCGGGATTGTGTTTGGTAGATACATGTCTTCAACAGAATATTGATGATAATTCATAGATCTCGGCAACCCGATTTCCTACAAATATTTCTAGTGAATTTGGTAAGATATTGAGCCAGCCTAAGACAATTGTGGAATCTGTCCATAATACTACCTTATCAATTTCTATATTCAAATCACTATGAACTTTGTTGACAAGTCTAGCTAAAATGAGTGCGCCACATAATTCTAATTTCGGTATCGTGAGTACCTTTAAGGGTGCTACTTTAGAGTTAGCACATAACAAGTTTACGTAAGCTTGCCGTTTTGGTCAGTTGATCTGATAAAACCGCAGCTCCATATGCTTACTGTGATGCGTCTGAAAAGCCATGCATTTGAATAGATGTATAATTCTTGCATACCACATGTCTCTTTATTTCTAGTTTATTGAGATGAATTAATTCATTCCTAAAATTCATCCACTTGCTTTGTAGACTTTCGGAAACTGGCTCGTCCCAAGATATTTTCTCCAGCCACAATTTTTGTAGCAAAATCTTCGCTATAATTGTGCATGGACTGAGCAACCCAATCGGATCGAAAATATGAGCCACTCCGGACAAAATAGAACGTTTCGTAACTTTTTGACACTCGAAATCGGGGATGATATATATTAAATTGTCAGTTGTACAAGACCATACCTGACCCAAGGTTTTTTCTTTTTCAGAAGGACCGAACTGTAACAAATCTGAACACATTTGAGATCGTGCAACATTTTCTAATATATCTTTATTGTTTGATACCCATTTCCTCAATAGAAATTCCCCGCTCAACAATACACGTGACATGTCTTGACAAATTTCATTTAACTCGTCGATGGAGTCAGCGCCTGTCAGCAAATCATCTACGTAATAGTCTTAATATATTGCTTTCGCAACTTTCGGAAAAGTTAATTCACATTCATGAGCCAATTGAATCAAACTTCTAATAGCCAAAAAGGCGCCGATGAAGTGCCATATGTCACTGTATTTAAGCAGTAAGTATTCAATGGTTCACTGAAATTAGGTCTCCAAGATATCGCCTGTAATGACCTTTGTTTTGGAGCTATGTAGACCTGTCGATACATTTTCTCGATGACTGCCGTCACGACATACTTATGTTTTCTGAACGAAGAATAATCGACACCAAATCTTGCTGTACCGTAGGACCTACCATTTGCCAATCGTTGAAACAATATCCAGTTGATGTAGGTGAAGAAGCGCCAAATACAACTCTCAACCTAGTGGTAGAGCTGTGTTCTTTAATAACCCCATGATGAGGTAAGTAATTAATTTTTGCTTGCAATGTTTCCGTATTCATCTTCGTCATGTGACCAAGATGTTCATACTCAGACAAAAATTTTATATATTGCATCTATAGATTAATGTTCTTAGTAAATTTCCGTTCCAACATGAAGAACCTTTTACGAGCTTGAGATTATGAATCTCACAATTTGTCAATGGATTGCTTAAATGGGATCCTTACAACGAAACGACCATTAACATCTCGTTTGGTGTTTGCTATGAAATGTTTTTTAGTTTCCTTCTCTCCAGAAGATAATGCTTTTTGTTTAAAACATTCTTCTATCTCCCAAAATTGAGCAAGTTGATCTTGCACATCGGTTACTCTGCTATGCTTGCAATAAATTGTGTTAGGAATAGAAGAAGAACCAAGTGGACCAACTATAGTCCATCCAAATTAAGTTTTTTGCAAAATTGGTAAACCAGCACCCAATTTAATTTGTTCATTATCAATTATTGACCAGAAACAATCTGCGCCAAGTGAAACTTCAATTTTCCCAGATTTGTGAAACGTTGGGTCAGTCAATGTTATTCCCTTTGGTATATTGAGAGCTTTTACATTTATATTGAAATTTGGAAGATTACTTGTAATAATGGGAATGACCAAACACTCTACGTTTGAAACAAAATTGTTTCTTGGTGAAAGCACTTCAACTTTACATTTTGTAAGAATTGTTGAATTTTGTTGATTTATGCCATAAACGTTAATAGTGACTTGTTCTGTCTCAAGACCTAGTCGTTCACATAAATCTGAGGTTACAAAACTTGATTGTGAACCTGCATCTACTAGAGCTCTAATTATTTGTGCTTGATTGTCTGACTCTACTATTTCTATATTGACTGTAGAAAGTAAAACTTGATTTTGTGCAATCACATTTATTGATAAAGAAACTCTATCTACAGTAGAAACATAAAGGTTATGTGGATCCATATATAATAAAGTATTATGTTTGGAGTAACATTTTTTTGGAATTGCCAAATCTACAGTCTTTAACAACATGTCCTTTGCGGAGACAATTAGCACAAAATTTTAGACTTTCAACCTTTTTTAACCTTTCTGTAGGAGTAAAATGCAAGAAGATATTACAATTTTGTATGTGATGAGACTTTTTGCAGACTAGACCTTCAATATGGTTTGAAACAAATGCTTTAATATTTTCTCATAAGCAACTATTTTGCTTGTATTATTCATTTCTAATGTTTCCAACAAATCAGCTCTATTTTTCAAAAAAAGAATTAAATCCTGTAAAGATGGCATTTTGTTTTGGGCTTTCTGTTGCTCCCACTCACGAGCAGAAACAATATCTAATAGCTTTGTGCTCATAATATATATTATTACTGTATCCCAATGTTCAACGGGTTGTTTCAAATTTTGAAGTGTTCTAAGATGTTTCGAAACAGTATCAATCATTTTTGTGATTTGCATACTAGATTCTTTATTCAATGGTTGAATGTTGAAAATAGCCTTAATATGGTTGTTTGCTAACAACCTTGTATTGTTATAACGATTGCATAAGGTGTCCCATGCCACTGTATAGTTTGAATCAGAAAAATATATGGCCTTTATCATCTGAGGAGCATTGCCTGCCAATGAAGCCCTCAAATAATGATATTTTTGGATATTGTTTATTGAAGTATTAATATATGAATTAAACATTCAAAAGTGTCTCGGAATTCTAACCATGAATCAAAATTGCCTTCGAATTTGGGTAAATTAATTGTCGGTAATTTAATATTATTGACCTAATTAAAAGGATTACCTACTGGTGAAGCATTATTACTCGCAACTGAATTAGTATCAGTTCCATCACAGTTTTTAACAATTATTTTCCAATGGAAATTAATGAATGATATTTTTTCTCAAATTCCTTTAGTTCAGTTGTATTATCTTTCGAATCAATTTCTAGTTGAATAAAAATAAATGATGTTGAATAATGCACTGATTGAAGCAAGCCAAAGTTACCTTGTACAAATGGAATATTAGGAAGGTATAGGAATTGGATTAGGTTAGCTCACGTGTTAGTTTGAATTTCTTGGTATTTATTTGAAGATACCCACTGAAGTTTCGTCTAGGCCGGTGTAGCTCCCGTTGTTCGATATGCTGCACTGACGCCGTTCGAATATGAACCTTATTGAAGTTCCGTAAATTGGTTTGTAGTATTGCTGGACAAATTGAAGATAACTTGCTGTTATCCTTATCCGGCTCGAAGGACCAAATGTTACATGGATTGTATGGTTGATATATTTCGAAGAAAAAATAAATAACTTCTGTAATGATTGTTTACGATGCCATATTCACGTTTTTATTAATTACTTCTACTGACATTTCATTTTTATACTAGCCAGTTTTATTCAATTTTTGATTGTCAACTTTTCTGTGTTTTGACAACATAGAACTTCAAGTTTTTGCATTATACATTCATTACATTGCAATTTTGAAATAAACAATAATATTGAACATATATTCCCCGCCTTGAAAGTATACTTTCAAATAGAAAACAACAAAGAACAATTTGAAAAAGTCAAAACGTGAGTCACATATTCACTTCGATTCACTTTCCAGTCATTAGGTAGAACGCAAATTCTTAAACCCCCGGCCAAATAACTCCATCACGAGTTTTGATTGAGGCTACGCGATTAATATTGTCCTTGCCTGGGAACACTTGGATGATTCTACTCAAATGCAACTTCATAGGTGACGAATTCCCTTCCTTGATGAGTGACAAAGATCCTTCTTTGTGAACTGAATCTTCATTAGATTTCCATTTGCTCCGGGTTTGTAACTCTCAAAAAATATTCTTTTGACCATCTGGCCCAGAAATGTTGCTGAATCTGTTGCAAATGTTGATATCTTGACAGACGATTCGTTGGTAGTTTTAGGACATTATCTTCTGGATAAGATATTAGGGATTCACCAATAAAAAAATGAGCGGGTGTTGAAGGATTTAGGTCATTTGGATCAGAGGAAAGTGGGGATAAAGGACGGGAGTTCAAGATAGCCTCGGTTTGGGCCAATATCGTGTAAAGTTCCTCGTAAATTAGAAGTGCATTGCGCAGTACTCGTTTTAAATGGAATTTGGTGCTCTTCACACCTGCCTCCCATAGGCCTCCAAAATGGGGAGAATGGGCAGGTATGAAGTGCAATTGTATCATTTCGTTAGAGCTTGACTCGGAAAGAATATATTCATTTTCTTTGAGGAATTTCCCTAAATGCTTTGATTCCGAGTTGGTTTCTCTTTTAGGGCAATGAACCTTTTTAACGTATGAAAAATTGAATCTTTGGTCATATCTGTTACCAATTCCAAATGTATGGCTTTGGTCACAAAACAGACGAAAACACATATGTAAGACTTATAGGTTCTGTAACCTCGACCTTTACGATCTTTAATCATGAAGGGCCCCACATAATCTATGCTCGTTGTACTAAATAAACAATAATATTGAACATAATACTTTTATGCAATTTTTAATTGTCAACTCTTCTGTGTTTTGACAACATAGAACTTTAAGTTTTTGCAATATACATTCATTGCATTGCAATTTTGAAATAAACAATAATATTGAACACTTGTTAATATCTTGAGCGGGTCTGGGACCATTGCACGAGTCTTTAAAGTATTTAACAAGGATTTGTGTCTGGAGAGGACCCTCGCGTTTTGGTGTCCATTGCACTCCTCAGTACAGAATGTTATTGTCAAGTGATCTGGATTGGCGATTGTTGTATTAGTCTCATGTTTTGTGTATTGTTCAGGTAGCATGTTTGCTACGATATTGGGTATAATTAGTATAGCTCGGTACATTTGCTCAGGCATTTTAGATGAATGTGCCCATCGCATATTCCTTGTCGTCATTGGAACAGCAAAACAAGTTGAAAAGTATGTTGTTTATAATAACCGGATTGATGATAATGATTGAGCATATCTGAAGTATTCATGTCAATGCAACATCCCAATATTCACTGTTTTAAGAATTTTACTAAGTCACTGCACTTATGTCTAACTTTAGTCAAGTCGAGTCAATGTAGAATGAGTATGGTCAGAAGTTTTAATTCTTTCCACGTATGCCATTGACCATTCTGAAACGAGAGTCGCCCAATCATCCAGTTGCTTTTACAAGGCGGTTATTCTATCAATATTTCGGCTGAATATTATTTTACTATGAATTATAAATTTCCTATTTTATCATCTCACTAGGGTTGAATAATATTATAAATAATCTATACTAAAGTGATGACTTTTAATTTAAATCAAACCAGATTAAATATGTCAGTCAGGGAATACACCTCTTAATTAACTCAATTAGTATAAATCTGGTGTAATGATACGACTCAATGTGTGTTCTATAATTCACAGAGTTGGAGACACGTTTCATGTGCATCATCTCCAGAATAGATCTTTTATAGTAATTGGTTTCCTTAGTTAAAATATTAATATTTTTGTCATCGAATTTATGGTTATAATCAAAACAGTGTTTAGCATGGGCGGTGGAATTTTCTTAGTTTTTGTTTCTTGTACTATACTTATGGCCATACATTCTTTTTTGTAAATATTGTTTATAGATTCCTGTATGAGTCCCATCGCAATCTAAACAATTTAATTTGTATACTGTGTGGGTATTAAAGATTTTAGATTCGAAAAATATTCCCCAACACAGTTGTAGGTTTATGTGCAAAATTTGTATCATACTTTTTTAAACATTTATTTATCTTCTCTGAGGTCTCCGGAATGTATGGTAATGTTATAAAATTATCTGTAATTACCATAATTTCCGGAGACTTCGGAGAAAATTAAGAGATGCTTAAAAAAGTATGAAATAGATGTTGCGCATAAACCTACAAACTGTGATGTGAAATATTTTTCTAATCTTTAATACCTAAATATGAGCAAACCTACATAGTATACAAATTAAATGTTTAGATTGCGATGGGACTTATACAGCGATCTCTATACAATATTTATAAAAAAGAATATATGGACATAAGTGTAGTACAAGAAACAACGCCCTTGCTAAACATTGTTTTGATTATAGCCATCAATTCGATTACAAAGAGGTTAATATTCCTACATGCGTTTTTATAATGTTAAAAGTATATTTTACGCAGAATGCTCAAATAGCAATATTTCTAATAGGGTCTCAAAACTTTTTTCTATTACCTCATGAATCTTTAACATCTGATGGTTCAAAGGTGGATACTTGAGCGTTACATTTTTTGGTTTCCGTCGTACACAAACATTGTTTCACATGAATTCGTATATCATAAGGAAATTGCTAAGCAGCGGATTGTTGATACATATTCATATACTCAAAACAATAATGTGTTACAATTTCGATTATTTGTGTTTCTGTTCGTTTCGGCGACGTGAGCATTTTTAATTGAAATTGGTGCGATAAGAACGCTTTGTGCTGATACAATTAGTTTTAAGAAATTCAGTTTTAGACATAATACTGCTTCTGATGATGGTCGTGAGACCCAAACGTACGTAAAGACGAAAATAATGAGCATATGTGTTAGTGTGACCTATTTCTCGAGAATTTATTTATAATTAAGTAATTACTAAGACCATATGTTCTGAAATGATAGTGATGTCACGATGTCAGTACTTTTTCATTATAATTGATTAGATAATTATACTGTTGCATTGAAATAAATTTCTGTCTTTGACCGTATCAAATCTTTTGTACACTTCTTGGAATTCAACAGGATGATATATCCGATAATGATACAAAAATCAGTTACTGGTTAGTGTTTACACTACATTAGTAAATATAAAATCGCTCATCAGGAAAGTCGAGTTGATATAATATAATCGCAGCATAGGAGCAAGTTCAAATGAAACCCCTGACTTGTGACATTCGCATGGTATGCTTGTCAGTAAGTAATTAAGTAAGTAAAAATAGAAGATTAAAATTTAGAAATTATAAGAATCGATGGAGGTATATTGTTGTAAATGTACTTGTACGTTTAGCATAGAATCTTTATATACTACACCAGACTATCCACAGTTATATTGACGTCGAAAGAACGAATTGTGAATGCCGCGCATAGAGTAAATTTGTTGGAGGGGAGAAATCGATTACTGCTCTCTTTGTTCAATCCCGGTCACTCGATTAACATAGGCTTTTATGGGACTAGCGCTCTCTATTCTTACATCTCTCTGGTCTTAACACAATTAGTCGTGTTGTCATTTAGAGAATACATAACATTAATCTGGCGACGAGTAAAATCGTGTCTCACGTGCAAAATCTGTGAAAGTACTCAGTAGTGTTGTAAAAAAAAGGTGGAAATAACCGTCCAGTTTGGTGTGTTTCAATACATAGTGGTGTAAATCTGGCGAGAAAATAAGCAAGGTTGGCGAACATTTTACGATGCATAGCGACCCGGTGGAAAAGTTTTTTTAGGGTACCAACAACAACCTCCTGAAATTTGTATTCCCCAAAGTGGGTGCAACCCCTTTTTTTTGGGCAAAAAGTTTTTTTTTTACATTTTTAAGGGTAGTTTAGCAACAAAAAATTAGTATCTCTGGTTGTATTGAAAATTAAGAAACCAAAGTAGTACCCTTTTATTTTCAATGTCCAAGGAACTTTCAGTCCAAATTTCAAGTTCTCCCCCTCTCCGTAATATACTCATATATGCAAGGAATCTTGCGTAACGGCTAACTCGATCATTTTTCAACCGATTTAGCTGAAATTTGAACTGAAGATAGGTGTTATGGTTTCAAAACTACCATTCAAATTTCAAATGAAAATATTGAACTGTTTTCCAGAAATTCAACATTAAGTCAATTTTTTAGTTATTTTTCAAACTAAGATATCTCATGTCATTTACATCCAATCCGAATCTGCTTTGCGAGAAAATGTAGGTATTTGCATATAGTTATATGTCATGGAACTCATTTTTCAAATATTTTTTTTTCTGGTCTATATTGGCCATTTTGGTTGATTTGAGATAAATCGAATGACGTTCACGTGAGGAGCGCGTAGCTGGCGAGTTAGAAAAGTGCAAACTGGTTGTACCTAATACGGCTTTACGACGACTTTTCGCGTGCCGTTTTCGTTCCATGTAGTTAGATAAGGTATCGGATCGTGCCCGACGGCCCTTCTTTTTTCGATAAATGTCCATTAAATAGGAAACTTCAATTAAAATAGAAACAGGTACTCTCAGGTCTTAGCTACGCGCGTCTAAAGTGCGAGTCGCACGGTGCGACGTATCAAAGGGAATTTCCTAGCTACTTGAATATACCCGAAACGGGTGAAAGCTAGCGGCTCACAGCCGAAAATACTTTATTAGAACTGGTGCCGCCCACACGGGGCACGAAACGGCCCCAACATAACAAGACCGAGGTAAAATGTATAAAATCTAACTGACGCGTAGCGAGCTTCTCGAGGGAAACGTCAAAATGATTACGTTCGTAGCTAATTACATAGGACGTCTGGCGTTCATGTAATTGTGTTTTTATACAATTTGAACCTTCTAATTTCGAAAGACCACGTGAAAATCACGGAGCCTAAAGCGCTATCAACTTCTGAGCCTCACAACATTCGTATAAAATTGCGAAATTTCGCACTTTTAGAAACTTCAAACTAATTAATTTGACACAAGTTTTTGGGATATCAATACCGAGAATAAAATGGCTAATACAGGCCGTGAAAAAAAATTGAAAAATGAGTTCCATGACATAAAACTATATGCAAATACCTACATTTTCCCGCAAAGCAGATCCAGATCGGATGTAAATGACATGAGATATCTTAATTTGAAAAATAACTAAAAAATTGACTTAAAGTTGAATTTCTAAAAAACTATTGAATATTTTCACTTGAAATACCATAACACCTATCTTCAGTCCGAATTTCAGCCATTTCGGTTGAAAAATGAACGAGTTAGCCGTTACGCAATATTCCTTGCATATATGAGTATATATATACATATCTATTACAGGGAGGTGTGAGGTCGGATCAACTTGAAATTTGGACTGGAAGTTCCTTGGACATTGACAATGAAAGGGTACTACTTTGGTTTCTCAATTTTCAATACAACCAGAGATATTCATTTTTTTTTGCTAAACTACCCTTAAAAACGTAAAAAAAAAACCTTTTTGCGCAAAAAAAAGGGTTGCACCCACTCTGGGAAATAAAAATTCAAGGAGGTTGTTTTCGCCAACCATTTTCCAGATTTACTCCACTAACAATCTTCTCCACGAAGTTAAGTTTTGACGTATAATGGCGTTAATCGGGTCTATTGAACAGTTTAATCCAAAAGTGACAGATATTGCAGCTTATATGGAGAGGTTAGAACAGCTCTTCATATGTAATGTAGTCGAAAACGAGAAAAAAGTCCCTATGTTGTTGACATTAATAGGTGGCGAGTCATACAACGTCCTGAAGGATATATTAGCTCCAGTTTTGCCAAGCACAAAGTCTTTCGATGAATTGAAATGTGCATTGAATAACCATTACAGTCCAAAGAGGAATGGCAGTGCAGGAACAGCAGGAAGACATAAAGCTGTTTTATGCAAGGTTGAAAAACCTATCACAATTTTGTAATTTTGGGGCCTTCTTAAATGACTCCTTAAGAGATAGGTTTGTTTGTGGTGTTCGTCTGCTATAAAAAGAAAACTGTTGTCGAAGGATAACTTAACCTATGAAAGAGCCTATGGGATAGCTGCTGCTATGGAGTTGGCTGAAGGTCAGGTGAAGTCAATTAATGTTGAAAATTCAATAGCCTCAATGTCGGAATGTCTAGACAAAGTATCATTGGAAAAAAACAAGTCTTCGTCTAACAAGTCTATGAAGGAAGAGTCCAGAAGTCGCACATCAAGTCAAGTGTCCAGTCGAAATAGGTCATGGAAACCATGCTTTCGTTGTACGAGAAAACATGACCCAGAGAACTGTTCTGCAAAAGACTGGGAGTGTTTCAAGTGCGAAAGGAAAGGTTACACATCTTGTGTCTGTAAAAGTGCAAATGTCAACATAATAAAAGAATCGCAGTCATCAACAGAAGAAGAGGAAAACTCTCTCTTGGGATTTCTGTCAAGTCTACAGTCTACGGAAGAAAAACCAGTACAGGTACAAATCGAAGTCGAAGGAAAACAAATGTCTTTTGAAATTGACAGTGGTGCATGACGGTCTGTCATTCACATCAAAGATTTCAATACATATTTGTCAGACTTGAATCTGTATCCAGTAAAATATGACTTAAAGGTATTAACAGGTCAAGGGGTCAAAATTTTAGGTGAAACAGATGTCTTTGTTACACATAATAAACAAATTGTCAACTTGCCTATAGTAATTTTAGATAGTTATCATAAGTTGTTAGGCTGAAATTGGCTGAACATACTGAATTCAGATTGGAGAGAAAAAAATAAAATTAATGAATTGTCAGAAGTCAAAACTGAACCAGGTCAATCAGTTAAAAAATGTCAGTATATGTCTGTTGAGCATGAATCGGAGTCAGTAAGATATGAGTCCTCTTTAATAGTATCTGATTATCTGTCTGAAATTAAAGATCAGTTCAGAAATTTGTTTAGTGATCAGTCTGAGTCATATATTAAGAATTTTCTAGTCGAATTGAAGCTCAAGGAAGCAACACAACCAATATTCCATAGGGCTTATGATATACCTTTTGCTTTGAAGGACAAGGTCGACAGGCATACTAAGAAAAATTAGTTTTAGTAGTTGGGCTAGTCCTGTTGTAATAGTCCCTAAGAAAAATTCATCAGAAATTCGTATCTGTGTCAACTTCATAAGACCTTGAACCAAGCTTTAGATGCAGAACACTGTGTTCTACCGCTCCCTGAAGACATTTTTGCATGTCTTAGTGGTAATCAATATTTCACAGTCATTGATTTAAAAGGTGCATACCAGCAACTAAAGCTGAGTAAAAAATCTCAAGAATTGGTAGTCATTAATACACACTTGGGTCTCTTTACTTTTACGAGAATGACTTATGGAATAATCTCAGCACCTGGAATATTTCAAACTATAATGGATACCATTCTGGCTGGGTTAAAAAATACAAAATGTTACCTTGATGACATTTTGGTATTTGGTTCCTCTTTAGAATGTCATGACAATGTTGTCAATGTTTTTAAAAAGCTTACAGAATATAATGTCAAAGTAAACAAAAAAAAGTGTGAGTTCTTCCAAAATACAGTAGAGTTTTTAGGTCACAAAATTGACGTTAATGGAATTCATCCAACAGATGAAAAAATCATGACACTTAAATCAGCCCCATCATCAAGAAATTTAACAGAACTTGAATCGTATCTTGGATATTATATAAAATTTATTCCTATGCTTTCTTCAAAATTGAAATCACTATATAAGCTTTGTGAATCGGGTATCAATTTTAGTGAAAATTGGACTGAAGAGTGTGAAGAAACCTTTCAACTCAGTAAAGAATAATTATTAACTTTCAGACAATGTCCTTACCCATTCTAATCCTAAACTACCAATATATGTAACCTGTGACGCTAGTAGCTATGGAGTCGGAGCTGTCCTTAGTAATGTAATTGATGGTGAGGAAAGACCTGTAATATTTGCTTCCAGTACCTTGTCATCTACTGAACAAAAATACTCTAATTTAGAACGTCAAGCATTAGCAATAATTTTTGCCTTGAAAAAGTTTCACATAAATTCCACCTCATAACAGATCATCAACCCCTTCAATTTATTTTTGGAAAAAATAAGGGTATACCGACTTCAGCTGCATCAAGAATTACAAGATGGGCTATTACTTTATCAAGTTATAAACATGACATTCAATATAGGAAAGGGAAATCCATAAGTAATGCAGATGGTTTGTCACGATTGCCTTTGGAATCTCGAACAGAAGTACCTGAGTTTCTTTATTCATTCAATCTTGACAATGAAATTCCATTGAACTCTGATCATATCAGACGAGAAAATGATAAAGATTTAATTTTATTAAAAATAAAGCACTTCATTTCGTCTGGGTTGCCAAGTTCAGTAGAAGACGAAAATATCAAACCTTATTTTAAAAGGCGCAATGAATTGTCTGTAGAACAAAATTGCATTTTATCAGAAAACAAAATTATTTATTCCAAAATCTTTGCAATTAGAAGTTCTCAAGCTTTTTATGAGCAACATACTGGAATTGTACGGTCTAAGATGCTCATTAGGTCTTACTGCTGGTGGCCATGCATCAATAATGACATAGAAAAATTCATATCATCTTGTGAGATTTGTCAACAATGTCAAAATTTTTCCAATTGCACTCCTTTGTCCCCATAATTTCTATATAGTGTACATAGACTTTTATCAAAAGTATGATCATATATTTTTGCTATTGGTAACACACAACCGGGTTCATGTCCAGATGTTTCAAATGCTACCTTGGATCTGCCAACTTTACCTAGAACATCTCGTCTATCCGGTAGGATTATAACAGCACCAAAGAGGCTTGATCTTTAATTTAAGATAGGGAAAAATGTTGTAAATGTACTTGTAGTACTTTTAGCATAGAATCTTTATACACTACACTAGACTATCCACAGTTATATTATTCTCTAGTAATGTCATAGATATTATATATACATACATGGATAGCGCATGGTATACGAACCGCTGTTCAGTCGATGACTCCAACACGTAAGAGAGACAGAAGACCTATTCCAGCAAGGTATTAGACAGAGATGAAGATAATTCTGACCACGTGACAAGTGGCAAGAACGTGAATAATTTACATTGATTTAAATGGAGTACTTTACGAATCTCATGAATTATCAAGTTCTAATCGTCTTTGATCGGTTTTTATGATTCAGCAACAATACATAATAGTATTATGTACAAAATTACATCAACGATATAGGATTAATTATCGTTCATTTTGAATTTAATCATATTTCCATGAAGCATCTATCTATATGCAACTTGTTTTGTATTTCTTCAATGGAAATCTTTAGTATGTAATAAACTGAAATTACTGTACTCACATTAAATGACAAATTTAGTTATTAACAGCTTCAATTATTAAATAATACATATGAGCAACTACATAATCATTACCATACATGACCTAATAAATAAAACATCTTTCATAATGCCGGGAAGATTTAATTATAATATGGAAAACAAGTAACATATACACATTATTCAAAATTAAGTAAGCTATAATATGTCTATAAATATCAAAATGCTCAAATAATTAGACATAGATAATATTTGCTATTTCTTGGAGTATTTCGAAAAAAAAAAGTATGTCATTTATTAAAATTATTGATCTAATTCGTTACTATTTAACCCAAACCTGGATTTTTCCTAAGCCAGAGATTGATCTGATTGTGTCTCAAGCTGCTAAATATAAATAAGAAGAACTGAAAGTTACATAAATGAACAGTTGTTATTCAGTGGTGAACTTCTGGTATTGCGGCTAGTCGCAGATGTCAAATTGCTAGCTTACCTTTTGTTATAATAATAAACATCAACAAAATATTACGGTTTCTAAAGAAAATAAAAGTGATATAAACATAGCATTAACATTATTGGTAGGTAATCTTAATTTTGAACTTAAATTTTACCAACAGAGGAACATTATTATATAATATCAGGTACTGTTATTGTTAAAAATACAAATTCTTCGAGAATAAAAGTAAACATTGTTCGCTTCGTAATTTCATGTAAGAAGATGAAGGTATAGGACTGAAAAGATTGTATCAGAATGTTATAAATCTACTTAGCATATAATATACCAATGAGGTGCACTCACAACAAATAATGTTTGTATAATCACTAGTAAAAACATGATAATAACATATACCCAGCTAAAAATTAGGACAAATTCATATTGTTTACCGATTTCTAGTTTCTCTGGGTTTTAACTTACGTTTCAAAACGTTCGCTGGAAAATTTTAAACACTAGGAGGAACTACATGGTATTTTACTGAGTGCCTTCCCAATGAACCAATGAATATCTGAAATAATTTTCTGTAAAGTGTTCACTACAAAGAAGAGAATTCTTGTTGGGCACATAGTTTGTTCTCTTCATTGCTATTACCTATTTTTGTTTCATATTTTCATCTGAAGGAAAACTGAAATGAGAAGTAATTATTACACTATTAGTTTATATTTTCGATTGTGAATAGTCGATTAAAATTGTAATTCTAACGTTTACGCTTTAATTACATTATTGTCAATTAAGTATCTACTACCACTATCCAGTATCTACTAAACTTGTAAATATCAGTAAAAACTAGGTCCTCCTTTTCGATACCGATTTGTACATCCAAATCTGGAACACGATTTCACCATTGTTATATTTTAGATGTATTAAAAGTATGCAATAAAACTAATTAATCACACATTTCACTATTATAACCTTATTGTCGCCAAGAGTTATTACACAATATCATTCGATAAAATGAAAGTAAAAAGCGAAACAACTAATCACAACTAAAAAACAAAGCACTAAAGAAGTTTTCTGTATTAAAATAATGCTATTTTCTTTTGAAATCAACATAATATGATAGATTACAATAACATGTACTCTTATGGCTAGAACGATGTTTTGCCACTTGTCAGCTGTTTCATATGTTGGAGTCAATGAAAATCCCTCATGCGCTATCCATGTATGTATATATAATATCTATGAGTAATGTGGTCAGACCTAAACATTTCATGTTGGTAATACCACGCCGAGTAGTTAGACGGTTTGAGGTTAACATAATGTATCGCAAGTCGTATGTATGTACATGTCGATTTTCCCGCTGGAACCTTGTTTGTAAGTTATCTAAATAAATCCAGTCTTAACACAATTAGTCGTGTTGTCATTTAGAGAATACATAACAGTACACAATTAGAACATTTCTGTCTTAACGATACACAATTACAAGTTTTAAAGAACACAAATTAAAAAGTACTAAATATATCTAAGCTGTCATTCGTAAATTGGAAATTCAAGAATTATATAAAATTAGAACTATGGGAAGTAAAGAATGATGACATTGAAATCTTTTTAAATTTATTAAATGGTAGCTACTAGAGGTTTGATCTGCTCCTGGCAGTTTGTTAAAACTTTTGTTGTACAAATTCCGGCTAGATTGGAGTCTTAGAAAATCTACGTAAATTAAATTATTACGTCCATGTATTATATACATGTAACTCGTTTTTAAAAATGTTATGAGTATTATTTTGGATATGTGGATCATTTTAGAATATATTGTGATGAGGAAGTTAAGATATTCAACTGAGTGTAGGTATTTTTTACATCACCCCCTGAACTTTTTTAGCGATAATTCTTTAACCCTGCAGACCAATTAAGCCTTTTGACATGTGTCGGGTGACCCAACATGTCACATCATATATGCCAAGTCTTGAAAAATCTTGGCTTCCGCATGGGTTCTGCGTCACAATAGCACGAAACTTGATGCCTATTGTGAAGCGAAACCCATCCGGGAGGCAAGATTTTTCAACATTAACTATCCGCGGAAGTCTACTATTCAAGATATATATGCCAAGTGTGATTCAACGAGGAACTTCATACTATCCAGGTTGTCAAAAGTTGATCACTACGGGTAAACAGCATTTATTTGTTTTATCAATGTGATGCTCAATTCATTCAGATGAAACCACTCAAGAATGAGATTTTCAGTTTGCTCAAGAGACTCCATTATGTTGGCGTTTCTTATCACGTTCTGGTGCTATAAACAGGTAAGAGCCTATCGCCTAGACCACGTAATTTATAAAAACTAGAAACAAGGTTGAACCCAGCACTAGTCTTGAGGAACACCACTTATGAAATCAGCCTGAACACAAACCCAAAGTCCCATTCACTACGGTATGAAAGGCCTTGATTGAATTGCAGCTAATTGAATCAAAATTGCAACCAGACTCCAAGCTTTCGGCAATCAGAATGTCAATTGACACGCAGTCGAAAGCTTTACTCGGATCTCAGAGGAAGACTTTTTCCTTTATGTTTGTGGTTAGTTCCATGAGTTTATGAAAGCCATCACTGGTTCATTTGGTCTTTAGAAAACTATAATAGGTATAGAAACTGGTTGCTGTAAAATAAAATATTCCAGAATTTTCAAAATAATATTTGTTCTTTTAAGCAAGATTCAAATATTTTTGAGAAAATAGGGACAATTGCTATTGGTCTGTTATATATCAGGTAGAGGTAAAAGACAACACTGTAAGAGAGTGAGAGTTCATTGTCATAATGTTGTGTAAATCTATGTGTTTAAATGAAAGAACAATGACGGAGCCTACAGCTTCTAATTTTAATCTTAGATAGCAAGACCATGTTCGTTCCTTCAGACTTATCAAAACAGGCTCAACCTTTGCTAATAATTTTTTACAAACAGGTGATACCTTTCCTAGTTTAGATAGACCATGCATTTAATTTAATCAAACCAAAGGTTTCTAATTAAATACATTAGAATCGATAGAGATTTCTAAATGTATCAAAAACTCCTATAACAATATCCTAGATGATCAAGTATACCGCTATACCAAAGTGATCTTTTCCTGTCAAAGCACTCTTAGAATATTAAATAATTATCCTAATGCACAATTCACTGTTTCCATGTGTTTTGGAATTTCCGACGATCCCTTACTCGTAATAACTGTAATCTCTATTGTACTTTAGTTCCTATTTATACTTGAACTGTTTATTTTTGTATCAGTTTAATAAGGTACTTCGGTGTTGAAACCATATGAACGTTTCCATATTATTATTAAAATTGGTATAAAAACAAAGTAATTATTCTTTCATTCCTAATGAAATATAACGGCTTCTACCAGATTTTTTGAAATATAAGTGTCCTAATAAAGTGCAATTGAGCAAGTAATACAACTAATTATTTACGGAACCCACCACCAAAACATTGGTACAGGTACACCTCATAAGAAACTACGTATGTAACATTGACGACGAGTCTGCAGCAGGAATTTGTTAATAGGTATAACTAGTGATTCGGGGTTCTGTACGTACCCAAAAGCAGAACTACCCGTTCTCCCCGGTTTACGATGGTTCGTTGTTAGATGAACAAACACTTAATAGGTACAGATTTATTTACGTAGTACCTACCTAACAAAATAACAAATATACTGCGCTGTAACAATAACTATCAAGAGTCTGAAATACAAAAAATAAAACAGTAACACAAAGCTGTATTCCAAATAATACAAAGTAAATATTAGTAAAACGAAAAATGAATTGTGACGCCGGCCGACAATGGTCACCGACTGTCCTTTCCTTATCACTCCCTTCTCTACTAGCGAAACGATGTCAATATGCGTACGAAGCGAAGTAGCGAAGATGAATATCTGGCAATGTGGCAATTCCAGTATTGCCGTGATTACGAAAATGTTTTTATGTTTCCGACTTTCGGTGTGAAGCTAGTAGCATATTATCGGTAGCACAGCTGTGAAAGAAAAAATGAAACTGCACAAGTAAAGACAGCAGTGTACTCTCAAACAATAGTCTAGAAAGTTCTCTGACCTAGAAATTAGGGATATTATGGAATATCAAGAACCGAAAAAGGGTGTGTCAACTATCAAGAATTCTTATTAAAAGTGTGATATTATTATTCAAAAATGATGGCAATGATAGGAAAAATTGAGCAGTTACCTCTAAATAATTCTGATTTCAATTGTTATATCGAAATAATCGATCATCTCTTGTTCCGTCCAGGAACAGGATACGGTATCACTTTTCATAACTTCAATTGGAGGGGAAGCTTATAAACAAAACAAGATTTGATGTCTCCTGACTCACCTTCAAGTAAAACGTATGCAGGGCATATTTTCCAGTAAGCTCGATAGGCCCCTGAGTTAGGCCGCAACCCTGACTGTTTAAAACAACGGTCCATTTTTTATATAACATTGTAAAATTATATTTAAAAATTATTTGATATAGCTACTATTTATTATTGATTACTATTACGATTCGAAATCCAAATTCAACGCAATAACTCTCCAATAGATGGTATTTCGGCATAACAAAAAGATCCTTTGATGTTCGGATGTCAAATGTTTGAAAGGTGCCCGAAATACGTGGCAATCGCGACATGATTTTGTTTTACTTTCGGTTTTCGGTTAATAGTTCAAATAATTATTTTTCAAACTGTGGGTAAGTAAATGAAATTCTCCTAAAAAAAATCTTCATAATTCTTTTTCTGATTGAACTTTTATCCAATATTTTTTTAGGTTTTTTTATCTACTGTCGCAGATAATAAGTACTTTCCTTCCTAGACAACATTTAAACGGCAGCGAAAACCGTAAGAAGAAAAGAATGAGAGTAAATGAACGAGAAACGCAAAAATTTGGAATGTAGTATTTTCTTGCGACTTCACGTGAAGAAGTTCAATGCGCAAATGTGAATCCTTTGCCTTTGACCAGTGGCGGAGAATGCGGAGGAACGTTGAGTGTCTGTCCAACTTCCACGGCTACAGAGAAAACTCCAATGAAGAAAGTTCGTCTGAGCAAATTGGTTTTGTGGGACATGAAAACTTAGACATGATAAACTATGTAAAGAATCCATGTGCTATGAGTACTAAAATTGAGTTAAATTATGAGAAATGTCTATTCAGATCAACTAGCTCGGGGTCAAAATAACCGATCAAAAATTACCTGTAAACAAGAAGGAATAATGCTCGTGCTCCGAAAATTGGAATGGATTTGAGAAGAGAGCTCGAAGAGTTTGAGAACATTCGAAACTATTTGTTTGACCGTCAAATGACTGAAGAAATAAAAACTATAAAATGCATCCAAATCAATTTGTTTGACCGTCTAAATGACTGAACAAAATGTTGAGTATAAAACCACCTGTAAATAGGGAGCAAGAGCGCGTTTATCACAAAAACACAAATGTGGTTGGAGGACCATAAAAACCAATTTGTTAGTAAATCAAACTGACAACAAAATTTAATTATAAAACGACCCGTAAGCCGTGTAACAAAAAAATAGGGAACACTCTAAATAATGACTATATCACCATTGAAATCAATTTGTTTGCCAGTCAAAATGACAGAAAAAAATTAAAATTATAAAAACCACTTCTAAACAGGAAGTTAAAGTGCGTGTGTCACAAAAACAAAAATGGGGTCAAAATAAAACACGAAATAAACACTACATTTCCATTCAGATTAATCTGTTTGGTCGTTCAAAAGACCGAAAAAATTAAAATAAGAAAGAGAGCGTGTACCACGGAAACTAGAATGGGGTTGAAAAGAAGACTCAAAGTGAAGACTAATTGACAATTCAAATCAATTTGTTTGGCCGCCAAAATGACAGAAAAAAATTGAAAATATAAAAACCACCCGTAAACAGGGAGAGAGGGTGCTTGTGCCACATAAACAAAAATGGGGTTAAGAAGGAGATTCAAAATAGAGACTAATTGACCATTCTAAAAAAACATCAAATTTATAAGAACACACATAAGCAGTGAGAAAGGGTGCGTGTGTCACGGAAACTAAAATGGCGTTGAAAAGAAGATTCAAAATACAGACTAATTTACCAATCAAATCAATTTGTTTGGCGATCAAACTGACAGAACATAATTAAAATTATGAAAACCACCCGTAAACAGGGAAAAAGGGTGCTTGTGCCATTGAACTGAAAATGAGGTTGGAAAAGACTCGGAATAAAGGCTTAATGACTATTCAAATCAATTTGTTTGGCCGCCAAAATGACAGAAAAAAATTACAATTGTCAAAACTACCAGTAAACAGGAAGAGAGGGTGCTTGTGCCACATAAACAAAAATTTGGTGAAGAAGGAGATTCAAAATAGAGACTAATTGACCATTCAAAAAAACATCAACTTTATATTAAAACACCCATAAGCAGGGAGAAAGGGTGCGTGTGTCACGGAAACTAAAATGGCGTTGAAAAGGAGATTCAAAATACAGACCAATTTACCATTCAAATCAATTTGTTTGGCAGTCAAACAGACAGAAAATAATTAAAATTATGAAAACCACCCGTAAACAGGGAGAAAAGGTGCTTGTACCACAAAAAAAGGGGTTGAAAAGAAAACTCAAAATAAAGACTAAATGACTAGTCAAATCAATTTGTTTGTCCGTCAAACTGACAGAAAAAAAATTAATCAGAAAACCCCCGTAAACAGGAAGAAAGAGTGCGTGTGCCACAAAAACAAAAATGGGGATGGAAGGGAGATTCAGAATGAAGACTAAATGACCCTTCAAATTAATTTGTTTGATCGTCAAACTGAAGATAATTAAAATTATACAATTTACCCGTAAACAGGGAGAAAGGGTGCTTGTGCCACAAACACAAAAATGGGGTTGAGAAGGAGACTCAAAATAGAGACTAGATTTCTTTTTCTGTCATAAAATGATCGAGTGGAACTCAGAATTTTTATAAAAATCGAAAAAACAAAAAATATCACCCAAAAACATAAGGAAAGACCAAAATTAAGGAACGTAAAAATTTGGACCATAAAAATTACAGAGGGACTGGACTATTCAGAAAATGACAGTGAGATAATCCCAATAATTCCCGTCAAGAGAAGAAAAATTTTGATAACTGTAAGAACTCAATATTCCCCTGTACAATTATCAGAGATTTGAAAGATAATAATGGCTCTACTTGCAATAAAAGAAATTATGATGTATTATCTGAGAGTGCATCCTTTGATAAATACCCTCAAAGAAATGAGAGCAAGAATATCCCTATAATTAATGTAATTCCATATTCTGATCACGTTATTGCCAATGAATTTTTATATCTAAATGAGGATCAGACTGGAAATAGTTTAATATGACCAATCCAAACAGTTTCCGGCGAACAAAATAAATATTCATATATGCTGTTTCCATATGTTCAGAATTATGACTGAAGACATGAAAACCCATTATAAAGATAATGAAATCCGTACACAAATGAATGAAATTCTGGCAACTGCGTTCAATTATCAATTCAATCAAGTAAATGGGTTGTCATTGAGTCGTGGTTCGAAAACTTGTATGTAATTTTGAATTCACAGACAAGAACACCGCGGCTCAAATTTGTTTGAATAATCTTTTGAAAATATGCTGCGGAGAAGAATTTATATTAGGAGAATCGAATATTTCGTACTTGCCACCAAGTCACGCTGACGACGCTACAAGTTTATAATTATACGAAAACAGCTCTTTCTTTATTCACTTCCAAAAAAAGTTGGAGGCACAATATTCTTTAGGGAGTAATATGGAAAAATTTCCGGACAATGCGTATTACAATCCGGAATTTACCAACACTGTGTTGAGACAGTACATACCGTACGTATCACTATGGAGCGAATTATTACAGAATGACACCAAAAGGAGAAGTAATGCCTCTGTCGAAAGATGGTACGGAATTTTGAAAAATAAAATAAGTACACCCTTTTTGTTGGGAATATTCAATGAAAATTAGAAAAAAAGTACGGGAAAAAAAATTGTTAGTTAATGAACAACATTCGGACATACATGATTGGGGCTTGACTTCGCAAGAAAGTTGGTCGAAAAAGGATAAACTTAAGTACGATTATTTTCAAGGAAGAGTTTAGGGAAAGACAATTAATAAAAGCAGTGTAGTACAATTCATCCCTGTCTCTATTGTGGTTTAGGATTTTTAGATGAAACAACTATTTGGTATGGGTACGAAAAATGTAATGGTTGAGTTCACGAAATATGTGAGGAAAATTTCAAACCAATTTCAGATGATGAACCGTATTTTTGTGAATTCTGTTTGAGTTGCCAAAGTAATACGGGCAGTGGTGAAGAATATGAAGCTATCCAGGCAGGGCCGGATTTAGAGGTCTGGAGGCCTCGGGGCAACAAAAAAGTGGAGTCCCCCTGGCTCCAAACTCTTTTCCAAATGAAATGTACAATTTTTTCAGTCGAGTTTTTCAATAAATAATTTACTGTGAAACCAAGTAAATTCTTTTAGTATTTAACAAACATATATAAATATAATCGGAAACAATAATTATCTGAAATTAAATTTTAGCGTTAACGAACGGAACTCAATATGGTAAGTAAATTGCAAGTGCTCATCAGGGCCATTTGAGATTTTGATATTTTACTGATTGCCTGATTGGGGTGAACAAATATAGATCAATGATTTCTGTTAATATTTAAGAACAATATAATCATGTTGGTACAGAGGTAAAGGTAAAACAGCGAAAAAAATATCAAAGGAAAAGTTGTTTACTAGTGTTTAATAGTCGTAATTTGAAATTTTCTTTCCCAATGTCTATTGTGGGGGCCCCTCTGTTGTGGAGGCCCCGGGGCTGTAGCCCCGGTTGCCCTCCCCTAGGCCCGGCGTTTTATCCAGGTATGTACAAGTAAGAAGGTGTGTTGTGATTATATTGCGGCAAGATACAAAATATCTACTGGAGAACTCGAGGCTATAGAAGTAAAAACAAGGAAGCAGAGTGAATGTGATCTCTGGTTTGATGAAAGGAGGAGAAGAATAACGGCATCTTTAATTGGTAGGGTTTTCAAAGGTAATGAACCAGAAACACAAAAAAAAATTTCTTTGGGCATCACCAATCCCCCCTAGTTCAATTCAGCGGCAACTGAATATAGCAAAGAGTTTGAAAAAATTGGTTTGAAAGCTAACGAGATTGAGAAAGGAGTTCAATGTTTTCCTTCTGTGTTGCATATCTATAGAGATCACTAATATATTGCTGCATCACTAGATGGTCTCGTGGGAGACAATGGAGTCGTTGAGATAAAATGCCCATACAAAATTGAAAATCTCCATCCTGCAATAATCCGACGGATTATTACTTTTTGTTTTTGAGGTCTTTAAATAATTTGATTTGATTAATTCAAATTGAAAGTTTTATGAATTATTATATCTAGAAATAAACACACGATATGTTTGATATGTCTATAAGCGTCTGTAATCTGAAGCCCCCTTTCCTGTGGCAATGACTCCATGCTTAGCAAACGTAGCAAAGTATGCGGTCAACGGTACTTTTTTCCCTGAATCAGGAAAAGTCCACGTGGACTTGAGTAGACCCGTCACTTACGATTCTTTCGCCTAGTTAGATTGCAATAGGTGGATTTATAGCTTATGGGCGGGTTTTGATCCCGGGATTCTGAATTGAACATATTTACTAAGCTTTGCGCGTGGGGTGGCCCCCCGCTCCAATGATTTCATAAAAACTAATTACTTTTAGGGAAAAAGACAGTTCTCAACCACCTACTCAGCTAGTTATTCACCATCTACATCTTCGGTAAGTCCAGCTAGCTTTATGTCCACAAGGATGCTCTATTGTTGCATTAAGTCAAGTTATGTATCAATCAAATCAATCAATATCATGTTGTCAAGATTGAAACAAACTAAATTCCAGAAATTTATAGAGATTAAATTGATTTATCAATTTGTGTTATTGCAACAAGGGTTATGCGTCCATGGGGCTAAAGCAGCGCTGGACTTGTTCGCGTCTTCCGCGTCTCGCGTACAGTGTTTGTTCCCTTATTTAAAATCATTTTGTGACAATTTCCCATCATACCAAATTTAATCCGATGTAGAAATTGAGTGTTTAAATCCTCTGTGCGTTATTTCTTCAAGGGGTTTGAGAGAAAATTATGTTATTAGACCAACAGGGTAAGTGCATTTTGATTGCCAAAGAACAACTGTTATATTGACTTCAACCTCTGAATCGACGATATAATATAATGTGGTTATTTAACCTTCAGACCATGCTCCGCCCGCCAATGTTTATTTTTTTAATGTATGTTTTTTCAGCCATTTAGGCTATTTTGAGTGTTCTATACAAATTTCGCTTATCGGAGATCACCTAGGTGATATGATCGATCAGAAAGGTCGTTAGGCTTACCCCAGTTTACCAGAAAGAGAGGAATCCTTTAATTTCAAATATTATCTATCAATCATCGACGTGATCGAGCGCGAAATTGATCACGGTTCCGTGTGTGCTAATTAGCTTTCATTGATTCAATCGCTCTTGAGTCAACCTGGGCAGGATCTCGCTCGCTGGCAAAAGGGGTAGAACTAGCGACATTGATAACGGCTTCACAGGTTCCCCCTTGGGGTGAACCTGAATTAGACGCTTTTAAATATATTCATATCATTCCCATTTTTGATTTTGAACTAATTTTATATTCGTTTGCGGTGTTGTAATGTATCAAATTGTGTTAACTTTATTCAATATATATTTATTATTTAATTTGAATAACAAGTTTAACTGGTAATTCTTAATCACCTCTTAGCGAAATCGACCTTCAGAATTTACGCTTGAATAGATATAAAGTTATAATTGTAAGTAATTGTACGAGGCGGTCCCTTGAAAGAGATCAAGGCGTCGTAGTCAAAAACAGCTTCTAGGTGGGCTGAAATATACACCTAGTGGTGACAGCTTAAAAGAACCTTGAGGGTACATGTATCAACTAAGATCTTCGATACCCGTGTAGGTTCCAACAAACAAATCCTAATTTACATAACTCGTCGATGAGGTATTAACGCTACCTGAAATAATATCCAGCCGACTGTTACAAGTTCAAGTGTTACAAGCAGTGAGATAGGATTCCGAACCTATTCACTTATCTGGAAATAATGAATCTGGAGTAATTTCAGACAGATTCATTATAAAAACAATACGCTCGGCTCACCGTTACAATCCAGACGAAGCTTGCAAAAAAGTTCTTCTACCTTATTGTGACAGGTACATCGGTGAACTCAAGCCATCACACGACTACTCATATACAAGGATTATTAGGAGTTTCGAATAGGGAATGGTGCGCTTTCATAATTTATACGCAAGAAGGGATGAAAATACAAAGAATATAATATAGAGACCCGTAAGCATGGAAAATGATTTTGATCCAAATAAAAAAATTCTTTGATTTCTATTAACTACCCTACTTGGCTAAAATTACAGAAGAACCGATATTATATAAATGGAAAACAACAAAATCAATACATATTTTACCAAATGGATTACTTTCGGACCCAGATTATTATAAAGACATACAAAGAGTCTATATAATAATAATAATAATAATAATATATCTTTATTGGTGTACAGGAGTATACAAAATTTGTTTTACGACATATTTATGTACATACATAACATATGTATGTGTATTAAATGATGTGTCACCTCTATAATATAATAAAAATTCACTGGTAAACAAATCACAGCTAATCCTATAGTAAAAAAAAATTGAATTGTTTAGATTGTGATGGAACTTATACTGGAATCTCTAAACAATATTTACAAAAAAGAATGTACGGCCATAAGTATAGCACAAGAAATAATAACTTAGAAAATTCCACCGCCCTTGCTAAGCACTGTTTTGATTATAACCATCAATTTGATTACAAAAATGTTAATATTTTAACTAAAGAAACCAATTATTATAAAAGATCTATCCTGGAGATGATTCACATAAAAAGGGATTCAAATTCTGTAAATCATAGGAATGATATTCAAGGATTGAGTCAGATTTATACTAACTTGATTAATTGAAACTCTTGCAAATTCCTACATACGTCTTTATAATGTTAAAAGTATATTTTAGGAAGAACGCTTAAAGTAAACTAAATTCCAATGCAGGTCTAAAACCTTTTCAAGAACGTCATAAATCTACATCTGGGTCGTGTTATTACAAACAAATAGCTTAGAACTTCAGTTGCTTTGAGACCATAGCAATATGCGTTTGTACATTATGAGAATATTACTTAACAGTGGTTTCTTGTTACAAAAAAATCTATACTTTAATATTAACGATACAATTTTCGATTATTCGTGGTTCTGTTCGTTTCGACGGCGTGAGCTTTTTGATTGAAGATTGTGCGATATGGACGCTTGTGCTAATCAGTTTTAGTTAACCCCTTTTTAACAAAATAAGTCTTCTGATGATGGTCGTGAGACCGAAACGTACGTAAAGACCAACATTTATAACAGAGTGTTAATGTGACCTAATTCCCGAGAATTTTTTATATAATAGCTAATCCTATACAAGTAGGTTTGTGTTTGTAATTTATTTACTTCTAGTTGTCCTGACAACAATAAAGTAGCTAATCTAATCTAAAGCTGAAGTTATAGAGAGAGGGAGAGAAAAGGAAAGGGAAAATTAACAACTAAATTAAATTGAATTGAAATAACATTGCAAAAATAATAATAATGATATCAAATTAGTACAAAAATACTAGATAATTATTACAAAAATATAATTGTTGGTAAATCGTATACTTTCCATTTGTTAAAAATGAAATTTATATATAATTTATGAAATTTGATAAGAAATAATACTAGGAGTATTAAATTTTGCTAAGACATGACTCAATTATTAGTTCATTTTTTCTTATCTATGGGTCCAAAATTGTTATTAAATTCTTATAACTTTTGTTTTTGTAATTGCTGGGTATTAAATTGTACAATTTAGGACCCAGATAACTGATATGTCGCTGACTAAAAGAAGTGTGTTTTATTTGAGAAATATATAAATTATTAAAATTGAATCTTGTATGAACATTGTGCTCAACTGTCATATGATACACACTTTTTTTATGCATAAATTTAATTACTGCCTTAACAAAAAGGTGTTTAACATCAAATAGTTTACTCTCAGTGAATAAAAGGTTTGTTGAATATATTCTCGGCTTAGACATGATGATTTTAATAATATATTTCTGCGTTATAGTTAACTGGTTTAAAATTGTTGTGTTTGCCACTCCGCAGAAGGGTATTCCATAATTTATGATCGACTCAATTAATGATTTATATATTATTTTTAGATCTTTAAGTTTGAGTATGTTTCTCAGTTCTTTAAATTTATGAATGCATTTCCTAATTTTATTAATGATATATTTTATGTGTTTGTCCCATTTGAGGTGTCTGTCAATAATGATTCCTAAATATATCACTTTTTTAGATCTATTTAATTTGTCACAATTACATGTAGTATAAGTATTGCATTTATAGTCATGTAATATTATAAAATTTTCTGTGGTGTATTGAGGTTAGTTATACTAAAAGTGATGAAAGAGCATTTTGTAATATTCAAAGTTGGAAAGGTTTCTATCAAGCCAGTTATTTATCATAGTTATGTCTTTTTGAGCATATTTATACGCCATTTCCCAGTTTTCGGCCTCTATCAGTAACACAGTGTCATCTGCGTAACGAATTATCTTTGCCTTTATGTTTAGTTCAAAAATATCATTTAGATAAATAATGAATAGTAGTGGACCTGACACTGTGCCTTGTGGCACACCAAATTCCACCAGGACCTCATCACTGTAGGTATTTCGGATGCGAACTTGTTGTGAACGATTTGTGATGTAAGATTTCATTAAAGAAAGTGCTGTCCCTTTTACACCTACAGATTCGAGTTTTTATAATAGAATTTGGTGTGACACCGTATCGAAGGCCTTGGTCAAATCTAGGAATATCCCCATGCACTTATTCCTATTAGTTATGGAATTTATTGCATAATGAGTGACTTCATTTATCGCGTCTTCAGTGCTCATATTTTGCTCGAAGCCATTCTGTGATGTGTTTCGTATATTATTGCTGTTAAGAAAAGAAGTCAATCGTAATTTTATAAATTTTTCGGTGATTTCACTTAAACTAGTGGTTAATGAAATTGGCCGGTAATTACTTTTATCACAATGTGACCCATTTTTCAGAATAGGTACTATAATGGTTTTCTTTAGAATATTGGGAAAATTTCCACTACCTAAGATAGAATTCACTATATGCAAAATTGGTTTGACGCAGTACATAAAACGTCTTTCGATTATTCAAGCTTGAATATTGTCTATTCCTGAAGCAGATTTAGGTTTCAGATCATTTATGTGCTTTGTGATTTCTTCCTCATTAGCTGGCGTTAGAAATAAGGAATTGTGAATTAATGTTTGTTTGTTTGTTAATGTATTGTACGTTATGTTTTTATCTAATATCTTATTAGCGAGAGTTTTTTTCTACACGGGAGAACTATTTATCGAAACAATTGGCAATATCACCGTCATTCTTCATTTCAATTAATTCATCTTTTATGAGTTTGATTTGATCAGTTTTATTTAATTTGTTATTTGTGTTATCGCAACATTTCAAAATTTACCCTTCATCATCAGGGAGATTAGCAGGGATGATTTCAAAATATTCCCGAGTATGGAATGGCTCACGAATTTTTTAATTGATATTTATTTGAATATTATTAATGATGCAAAAGGCAGAAATTATCAAATTGTCTCATGTCTACGCGCATATTTCTATTCGCTTCCAAGGAATATCATCCCGAAATTAATGAGGACACCATAATTTTTCCCATTCTTCAAAATTTCTCCGATGCCAATCCCAACCCAGATGCACATCATTTCTGTTTATCACTGGTTGATTTCAGGTCGAGATGTTCTACATTCCTCAATCCATTGAGCAGCACTCTTTATGAAACAAAAAAGTACATGTTCAAGTTTTTGACCAGTGTGAAAACAGAAGCGGTCGTCGCACCAGAAACGAAATATTTATGCGCAAGGTAACCTAATGTTACTCCTCCGAAATGTTTTGAATTGGTATAGCAATTCGAATGTTCTACTTTTCTATGTGATAATGATGATGATAAGTGAAAGTTTACACAGTAAAATGATGAAAATATTATAATGGTGCTTTCAATAAAACCATAAAATCATATTTCTCAGTTGCTGTGACAATCACATTCTACAAAAATGGCGTATATGAAAATTTCTACCTTACAGTATATTGAGAACGAGATGAGAAAACTAACTTATTCCATTTCAGATTTTGTATCTCAATATTCAACCTGAAAACTACCCCGTATTCAAAATAATAACCAAAACAGATTTAATACATCGTTTCTGGAAATTTCCTTTCCACTGTATATTCAGAAGTAGCTGAGGAAGTATACCTACCACATTTCAGATTTTGTGTCTCAATATTTACCCTGATAACCAACCCCGTATACAAAATAATCCCCAAATCAGAGTTAATATATCGTTTCTGGAAATTTCCTTTCCACTGTATATTCAGAACGAGCTGAGAAAGCATAACTACCACATTTCAGATTCTGTCCCTCAATATTCACCCTGAAAACAACCCCCGTATTCAAAATAATGTCCAAAACAGAGTAAATGCATCGTTTCTGGCAATTTCCTTTTAACTGTATAATCAGAACGAGCTGAGAAGGCATACCTACCTCATTTCAGATTTTGTGTCTCAATATGATATTTGTTAATTTTAATCAAATTGTAGCTTTTCCCATCCTCAATTGGCCTGTGGCTGTTGGGTGGTGTAAATAAATAAATAAATAAATGAATAAATGAATAAATATTTACCCTGATAACAACCCCCGTATTCAAAATAATCTCCAAAACAGAGTTAATATATAGTTTCTGAAAATTTCAGTCTAACTGTATATTAAAAACGAGCTGAGAAAGCATACCCACCACATTTCAGATTTTGTACCTCAATATTCACCCCGGAGACTACCCCAGTATTCAAAATATTGTCCAAAACAGATTTGATACATCGTTTCTGGAATTTAACTTTCCACTAGATATTCAAAACGAGCTGAGAAAGCATACCTATCACATTTCAGATTTTGGAGATTATTTTGGATACAGACGTAGTTATCAGGGTAAATATTGAGATACAAAATCTGAAATGTGATAGGTATGCTTTCTCAGCTCTCTTTGAATATACAGTGAGGAGTAAATTTTCAGAAACGATATATTAACTCTGTTTTGGAGATTATTGTGAATACGGTGATAGTTATTAGAATAAATATTGGGAAACAAAATCTGAAATGTGGTAGGTATGCTTCCTTAGCACGTTTTGGATATACAGTGGAAAGAAAATTTCCATAAACGATATATTAACTCTGTTTTGGAGATTATTTTGAATACAAGGGTAGTTGTCAGGATAAATATTGGGATACAAAATCTGAAATGTGGTAGGTATGCTTTCTTAGCTCGTTTTGAATATACAGTGAGAAGGAAAATTCCAGAAGCGATATATTAACTTTATTTCGGAGATTATTTTGAATACGGGAGCAGTTATCAGGATAAATATTGAGACACACAATCTGAAATGTGGTAGGTATGCTTTCTCAGCTCGTTTTGAATATACAGTGAAATTAAATTCTCAGAAACAATCTATTAAATCTATTTTCGAGACTATTTTTAATACGGAGGTATTAACGAGGGTAAATATAAGGAAACAAAATCTTAAATTTGGTAGATATGCTTTCTCAGCTCGTTTTCAATATACAGTGAAAAGTAAATTCTCAGAAACGAATTATTTACTCTGTTTTGAAGATTATTCCGAATACGAGGGCAGTTATCAGGGTAAATATTGAGACACTTACTCTGAAATGTGCTAGGTATGCTTTCTCAGCTCGTTTTGGATATGCAGTGGGAAGGAAATTTCCAGAAGCGATATATTAACTCTGTTTGGGAGATTATTTTGAATACGGGAGCAGTTATCAGGATAAATATTGAGACACACAATCTGAAATGTGGTGGGTATGCTTTCTCAGCTCGTTTTGAATATAAAGTGAAATGTAAATTTCCAGAAATGATATATTGACTCTGTTCCGGAGATTATCTTGAATACGGGAGCAGTTATCAGGATAAATATTGAGGCGCACAATCTGAAATGTGGTAGGTATGCTTTCTCATCTCGATTTGAATATACAGTGGAAAGAAAATTTCCATAAACGATATATTAACTCTGTTTTGGAGATTATTTTGAATACGGGGGTAGTTGTCAGGATAAATATTGGGATACAAAATCTGAAATGTGATAGGTATGCTTTCTCAGCTCTCTTTGAATATACAGTGAGGAGTAAATTTTCAGAAACGATATATTAACTCTGTTTTGGAGATTATTGTGAATACGGTGATAGTTATTAGAATAAATATTGGGAAACAAAATCTGAAATGTGGTAGGTATGCTTCCTTAGCACGTTTTGGATATACAGTGGAAAGAAAATTTCCATAAACGATATATTAACTCTGTTTTGGAGATTATTTTGAATACAAGGGTAGTTGTCAGGATAAATATTGGGATACAAAATCTGAAATGTGGTAGGTATGCTTTCTTAGCTCGTTTTGAATATACAGTGAGAAGGAAAATTCCAGAAGCGATATATTAACTTTATTTCGGAGATTATTTTGAATACGGGAGCAGTTATCAGGATAAATATTGAGACACACAATCTGAAATGTGGTAGGTATGCTTTCTCAGCTCGTTTTGAATATACAGTGAAATTAAATTCTCAGAAACAATCTATTAAATCTATTTTCGAGACTATTTTTAATACGGGGGTATTAACGAGGGTAAATATAAGGAAACAAAATCTTAAATTTGGTAGATATGCTTTCTCAGCTCGTTTTCAATATACAGTGAAAAGTAAATTCTCAGAAACGAATTATTTACTCTGTTTTGAAGATTATTCCGAATACGAGGGCAGTTATCAGGGTAAATATTGAGACACTTACTCTGAAATGTGCTAGGTATGCTTTCTCAGCTCGTTTTGGATATGCAGTGGGAAGGAAATTTCCAGAAGCGATATATTAACTCTGTTTGGGAGATTATTTTGAATACGGGAGCAGTTATCAGGATAAATATTGAGACACACAATCTGAAATGTGGTGGGTATGCTTTCTCAGCTCGTTTTGAATATAAAGTGAAATGTAAATTTCCAGAAATGATATATTGACTCTGTTCCGGAGATTATCTTGAATACGGGAGCAGTTATCAGGATAAATATTGAGGCGCACAATCTGAAATGTGGTAGGTATGCTTTCTCATCTCGATTTGAATATACAGTGGAAAGAAAATTTCCATAAACGATATATTAACTCTGTTTTGGAGATTATTTTGAATACGGGGGTAGTTGTCAGGATAAATATTGGGATACAAAATCTGAAATGTGGTAGGTATGCTTTCTTAGCTCGTTTTGAATATACAGTGGGAAGGAAATTTCCAGAAGCGATATATTAACTTTATTTCGGAGATTATTTTGAATACGCGAGCAGTTATCAGGATAAATATTGAGACACACAATCTGAAATGTGGTAGGTATGCTTTCTCATCTCGATTTGAATATACAGTGAAATGTAAATTTCCAGAAACGATTTATTGACTCTGTTTCGTAGATTATTTTGAATACAGGAGCAGTTATCAGGATAAATATTGAGACACAATCTGAAATGTGGTAGGTATGCTTTCTCAGCTCGTTTTGAATATACAGTGAAATTAAATTCTCAGAAACGATCTATTAAATCTGTTTTCGAGACTATTTTTAATACGGGGGTATTAATGAGGGTAAAAATAAGGAAACAAAATCTTAAATTTTGTAGATATGCTTTCTCAGCTCGTTTTGAATATACAGTGAAAAGTAAATTCTCAGAAACGAACTATTTACTCTGTTTTGAAGATTATTCCGAATACGAGGGCAGTTATCAGGGTAAATATTGAGACACTTATTCTGAAATGTGCTAGGTATGCTTTCTCAGCTCATTTTGGATATGCAGTGGGAAGGAAATTTCCAGAAGCGATATATTAACTCTGTTTTGGAAATTATTCTGAATACAAGGGTAGTTGTCAGGATAAATATTGGGATACAAAATCTGAAATGTGGTAGGTATGCTTTCTTAGCTCGTTTTGAATATACAGTGGGAAGGAAATTTCCAGAAGCGATATATTAACTTTATTTCGGAGATTATTTTGAATACGGGAGCAGTTATCAGGATAAATATTGAGACACACAATCTGAAATGTGGTAGGTATGCTTTCTCATCTCGATTTGAATATACAGTGAAATGTAAATTTCCAGAAACGATTTATTGACTCTGTTTCGGAGATTATTTTGCATACGGGAGCAGTTATCAGGATAAATATTGAGACACACAATCTGAAATGTGGTAGGTATGGTTTCTCATCTCGATTTGAATATAAAGTGAAATGTAAATTTCCAGAAACGATTTATTGACTTTGTTTCGTAGATTATTTTGAATACGGGAGCAGTTATCAGGATAAATATTGAGACACACAATCTGAAATGTGGTAGGTATGTTTTCTCATCTCGATTTGATTATACAGTGAAATGTAAATTTCCAGAAACGATTTATTGACTCTGTTTCGGAGATTATTTTGAATACGGGAGCAGTTATCAGGATAAATATTGAGACACACAATCTGAAATGTGGTAGGTATGCTTTCTCAGCTCGTTTTGAATATACAGTGAAATTAAATTCTCAGAAACGATCTATTAAATCTGTTTTCGAGACTATTTTTAATACGGGGGTATTAATGAGGGTAAAAATAAGGAAACAAAATCTTAAATTTTGTAGATATGCTTTCTCAGCTCGTTTTGAATATACAGTGAGAAGTATATTCTCAGAAACGAACTATTTACTCTGTTTTGAAGATTATTCCGAATACGAGGGCAGTTATCAGGGTAAATATTGAGACTATTATTCTGAAATGTGCTAGGTATGCTTTCTCAGCTCATTTTGGATATGCAGTGGGAAGGAAATTTCCAGAAGCGATATATTAACTCTGTTTTGGAGATTATTTTGAATACAAGGGTAGTTGTCAGGATAAATATTGGGATACAAAATCTAAAATGTGGTAGATATGCTTTCTTAGCTCATTATGTATATACAGTGGGAAGGAAATTTCCAGAAGCGATATATTAACTCTGTTTTGGAAATTATTCTGAATACAAGGGTAGTTGTCAGGATAAATATTGGGATACAAAATCTGAAATGTGGTAGGTATGCTTTCTTAGCTCGTTTTGAATATACAGTGGGAAGGAAATTTCCAGAAGCGATATATTAACTTTATTTCGGAGATTATTTTGAATACGGGAGCAGTTATCAGGATAAATATTGAGACACACAATCTGAAATGTGGTTGGTATGCTTTCTCAGCTCATTTTGGATATGCAGTGGGAAGGAAATTTCCAGAAGCGATATATTAACTCTGTTTTGGAGATTATTTTGAATACAAGGGTAGTTGTCAGGATAAATATTGGGATACAAAATCTGAAATGTGGTATTTATGCTTTCTTAGCTCATTATGTATATACAGTGGGGAGGAAATTCCCAGAAGCGATATATTAACTCTGTTTTGGAAATTATTCTGAATACAAGGGTAGTTGTCAGGATAAATATTGGGATACAAAATCTGAAATGTGGTAGGTATGCTTTCTTAGCTCGTTTTGAATATACAGTGGGAAGGAAATTTCCAGAAGCGATATGTTAACTTTATTTCGGAGATTATTTTGAATACGGGAGCAGTTATCAGGATAAATATTGAGACACACAATCTGAAATGTGGTAGGTATGCTTTCTCATCTCGATTGGAATATACAGTGAAATTAAATTCTCAGAAACGATCTATTAAATCTGTTTTCGAGACTATTTTTAATACGGGGGTATTAATGAGGGTAAATATAAGGAAACAAAATCTTAAATTTGGTAGATATGCTTTCTCAGCTCGTTTTGAATATACAGTGAAAAGTAAATTCTCAGAAACGAACTATTTACTCTGTTTTGAAGATTATTCCGAATACGAGGGCAGTTATCAGGGTAAATATTGAGACACTTATTCTGAAATGTGCTAGGTATGCTTTCTCATCTCGTTTTGGATATGCAGTGGGAAGGAAATTTCCAGAAGCGATATATTAACTCTGTTTTGGAGATTATTTTGAATACGGGAGCAATTATCAGGATAAATATTGAGACACACAATCTGAAATGTGGTGGGTATGCTTTCTCAGCTCGTTTTGAATATAAAGTGAAATGTAAATTTCCAGAAACGGTTTATTGACTCTGTTTCGGAGATTATTTTGCATACGGGAGCAGTTATCAGGATAAATATTGAGACACACAATCTGAAATGTGGTAGGTATGGTTTCTCATCTCGATTTGAATATACAGTGAAATGTAAATTTCCAGAAACGATTTATTGACTCTGTTTCGGAGATTATTTTGAATAAGGGAGCAGTTATCAGGATAAATATTGAGACACACAATCTGAAATGTGGTAGGTATGCTTTCTCATCTCGATTTGAATATACAGTGAAATGTAAATTTCCAGAAACGATTTATTGACTCTGTTTCGGAGATTATTTTGAATACGGGAGCAGTTATCATGATAAATATTGAGACACACAATCTGAAATGTGGTAGGTATGCTTTCTCAGCTCGTTTTGAATATACAGTGAAATGAAATTCTCAGAAACGATCTATTAAATCTGTTTTCGTGACTATTTTTAATACGGGGGTATTAATGAGGGTAAAAATAAGGAAACAAAATCTTAAATTTGGTAGATATGCTTTCTCAGCTCGTTTTGAATGTACAGTGAAAAGTAAATTCTCAGAAACGAACTATTTACTCTGTTTTGAAGATTATTCCGATTACGAGGCAGTTATCAGGGTAAATATTGAGACACTTATTCTGAAATGTGCTAGGTATGCTTTCTCAGCTCATTTTGGATATGCAGTGGGAAGGAAATTTCCAGAAGCGATATATTAACTCTGTTTTGGAGATTATTTTGAATTCAAGGGTAGTTGTCAGGATAAATATTGGGATACAAAATCTGAAATGTGGTAGGTATGCTTTCTTAACTCATTATGTATATACAGTGGGAAGGAAATTTCCAGAAGCGATATATTAACTCTGTTTTGGAAATTATTCTGAATACAAGGGTAGTTGTCAGGATAAATATTGGGATACAAAATCTGAAATGTGGTAGGTATGCTTTCTTAGCTCGTTTTGAATATACAGTGGGAAGGAAATTTCCAGAAGCGATATATTAACTTTATTTCGGAGATTATTTTGAATACGGGAGCAGTTATCAGGATAAATATTGAGACACACAATCTGAAATGTGGTAGGTATGCTTTCTCATCTCGATTTGAATATACAGTGAAATTAAATTCTCAGAAACGATCTATTAAATCTGTTTTCGAGACTATTTTTAATACGGGGGTAATAATGAGGGTAAATATAAGGGAACAAAATCTCAAATTTGGTAGATATGCTTTCTCAGCTCGTTTTGAATATACAGTGAAAAGTAAATTCTCAGAAACGAACTATTTACTCTGTTTTGAAGATTATTCCGAATACGAGGGCAGTTATCAGGGTAAATATTGAGACACTTATTCTGAAATGTAGTAGGTATGCTTTCTTAGCTCATTATGTATATACAGTGGGAAGGAAATTTCCAGAAGCGATATATTAACTCTGTTTTGGAAATTATTCTGAATACAAGGGTAGTTGTCAGGATAAATATTGGGATACAAAATCTGAAATGTGGTAGGTATGCTTTCTTAGCTCGTTTTGAATATACAGTGGGAAGGAAATTTCCAGAAGCGATATATTAACTTTATTTCGGAGATTATTTTGAATACGGGAGCAGTTATCAGGATAAATATTGAGACACACAATCTGAAATGTGGTAGGTATGCTTTCTCATCTCGATTTGAATATACAGTGAAATTAAATTCTCAGAAACGATTTATTAAATCTGTTTTCGAGACTATTTTTAATACGGGGGTAATAATGAGGGTAAATATAAGGGAACAAAATCTCAAATTTGGTAGATATGCTTTCTCAGCTCGTTTTGAATATACAGTGAAAAGTAAATTCTCAGAAAGGAACTATTTACTCTGTTTTGAAGATTATTCCGAATACGAGGGCAGTTATCAGGGTAAATATTGAGACACTTATTCTGAAATGTGCTAGGTATGCTTCCTCAGCTCGTTTTGGATATGCAGTGGGAAGGAAATTTCCAGAAGCGATATATTAACTCTGTTTTGGAGATTATTTTGAATACGGGAGCAGTTATCAGGATAAATATTGAGACACACAATCTGAAATGTGGTGGGTATGCTTTCTCAGCTCGTTTTGAATATAAAGTGAAATGTAAATTTCCAGAAATGATATATTGACTCTGTTCCGGAGATTATCTTGAATACGGGAGCAGTTATCAGGATAAATATTGAGGCACACAATCTGAAATGTGGTAGGTATGCTTTCTCATCTCGATTTGAATATACAAGTGAAATGTGGATTTCTAGAAACTATATATTAACTCTTTTTCGGAGATTATTTTGAGTACGGGAGCAGTTATCAGGATAAATATTGAGACACACAATCTGAAATGTGGTGGGTATAATTTCTCAGCTCGTTCTGAATATACAGTGGAAAGAAAATTTTCATAAACGATATATTAACTCTGTTTTGGAGATTATTTTGAATACGGGGGTAGTTGTCAGGATAAATATTGAGATACAAGATCTGAAATGTGGTAGGTATGCTTTCTTAGCTCGTTTTGAATATACAGTGGAAAGAAAATTTCCATAAACGATATATTACCTCTGTTTTGGAGACTATTTTGAATACGGGGGCAGTTACCAGGATAAATATCCAGACACACCATCTGAAATGTGGTAGGTATGCTTTCTCATCTCGATTTGAATATAGAGTGAAATGTAAATTTCCTGAAACGATATATTAACTCTGTTTCGGAGATTATTTTGAATACGGGAGCAGTTATCAGGATAAATATTGAGACACACAATCTGAAATGTGGTAGGTATGCTTTCTCATCTCGATTTGAATATACAGTGAAATGTGAATTTCCAGAAACGATTTATTGACTCTGTTTCGGAGATTATTTTGAATACGGGAACAGTTATCATGATAAATATTGAGACACACAATCTGAAATGTGGTAGGTATGCTTTCTCAGCTCGTTTTGAATATACAGTGGAATTAAATTCTCAGAAACGATATATTAAATCTGTTTTCGTGACTATTTCTAATACGGGGGTATTAATGAGGGTAAAAATAAGGAAACAAAATCTTAAATTTGGTAGATATGCTTTCTCAGCTCGTTTTGAATATACAGTGGAAAGTAAATTCTCAGAAACGAACTATTTACTCTGTTTTGAAGATTATTCCGAATACGAGGGCAGTTATCAGGGTAAATATTGAGACACTTATTCTGAAATGTGCTAGGTATGCTTTCTCAGCTCATTTTGGATATGCAGTGGGAAGGAAATTTCCAGAAGCGATATATTAACTCTGTTTTGGAGATTATTTTGAATACAAGGGTAGTTGTCAGGATAAATATTGGGATACAAAATCTGAAATGTGGTAGGTATGCTTTCTTAGCTCATTATGTATATACAGTGAGAAGGAAATTTCCAGAAGCGATATATTAACTCTGTTTTGGAAATTATTCTGAATACAAGGGTAGTTGTCAGGATAAATATTGGGATACAAAATCTGAAATGTGGTAGGTATGCTTTCTTAGCTCGTTTTGAATATACAGTGGGAAGGAAATTTCCAGAAGCGATATATTAACTTTATTTTGGAGATTATTTTGAATACGGGAGCAGTTATCAGGTTAAATATTGAGACACACAATCTGAAATGTGGTAGGTATGCTTTCTCATCTCGAGAGTGAAATTAAATTCTCAGAAACGATCTATTAAATCTGTTTTCGAGACTATTTTTAATACGGGGGTAATAATGAGGGTAAATATAAGGAAACAAAATCTTAAATTTGGTAGATATGCTTTCTCAGCTCGTTTTGAATATACAGTGAAAAGTAAATTCTCAGAAACGAACTATTTACTCTGTTTTGAAGATTATTCCGAATACGAGGGCAGTTATCAGGGTAAATATTGAGACACTTATTCTGAAATGTAGTAGGTATGCTTTCTTAGCTCATTATGTATATACAGTGGGAAGGAAATTTCCAGAAGCGATATATTAACTCTGTTTTGGAAATTATTCTGAATACAAGGGTAGTTGGCAGGATAAATATTGAGACACACAATCTAAAATGTGGTGGGTATGCTTTCTCAGCTCGTTCTGCATATACAGTGGGAAGAAAATTTTCATAAACGATATATTAACTCTGTTTTGGAGATTATTTTGAATACGGGGGTAGTTGTCAGGATAAATATTGGGATACAAAATCTGAAATGTGGTAGGTATGCTTTCTTAGCTCGTTTTGAATATACAGTGGAAAGAAAATTTTCATAAACGATATATTAACTCTGTTTTGGAGACTATTTTGAATACGGGGGCAGTTACCAGGATAAATATCCAGACACACCATCTGAAATGTGGTAGGTATGCTTTCTCATCTCGATTTGAATATAGAGTGAAATGTAAATTTCCTGAAACGATATATTAACTCTGTTTCGGAGATTATTTTGAATTCGGGAGCAGTTATCAGGATAAATATTGAGACACACAATCTGAAATGTGGTAGGTATGCTTTCTCATCTCGATTTGAATATACAGTGAAATGTAAATTCCCAGAAACGATTTATTGACTCTGTTTCGGAAATTATTTTGAATACGGGAACAGTTATCATGATAAATATTTTGACACACAATCTGAAATGTGGTAGGTATGCTTTCTGAGCTCGTTTTGAATATACAGTGAAATTAAATTCTCAGAAACGATCTATTAAATCTGTTTTCGTGACTATTTTTAATACGGGGGTATTATTGAGGGTAAAAATAAGGAAACAAAATCTTAAATTTGGTAGATATGCTTTCTCAGCTCGTTTTGAATATACAGTGAAAAGTAAATCCTCAGAAACGAACTATTTACTCTGTTTTGAAGATTATTTCGAATACGAGGGCAGTTATCAGGGTAAATATTGAGACACTTATTCTGAAATGTGCTAGGTATGCTTTCTCAGCTCATTTTGGATATGCAGTGGGAAGGAAATTTCCAGAAGCGATATATTAACTCTTTTTTGGAGATTATTTTGAATACAAGGGTAGTTGTCAGGATAAATATTGGGATACAAAATCTGAAATGTGGTAGGTATGCTTTCTTAGCTCATTATGTATATACAGTGGGAAGGAAATTTCCAGAAGCGATATATTAACTCTGTTTTGGAAATTATTCTGAATACAAGGGTAGTTGTCAGGATAAATATTGGGATACAAAATCTGAAATGTGGTAGGTATGCTTTCTTAGCTCGTTTTGAATATACAGTGGGAAGGAAATTTCCAGAAGCGATATATTAACTTTATTTCGGAGATTATTTTGAATACGGGAGCAGTTATCAGGTTAAATATTGAGACACACAATCTGAAATGTGGTAGGTATGCTTTCTCATCTCGATTTGAATATACAGTGAAATTAAATTCTCAGAAACGATCTATTAAATCGGTTTTCGAGACTATTTTTAATACGGGGGTAATAATGAGGGTAAATATAAGGGAACAAAATCTTAAATTTGGTAGATGTGCTTTCTCAGCTCGTTTTGAATATACAGTGAAAAGTAAATTCTCAGAAACGAACTATTTACTCTGTTTTGAAGATTATTCCGAATACGATAGCAGTTATCAGGGTAAATATTGAGACACTTATTCTGAAATGTGCTAGGTATGCTTTCTCAGCTCGTTTTGGATATGCAGTGGGAAGGAAATTTCCAGAAGCGATATATTAACTCTGTTTTGGAGATTATTTTGAATACGGGAGCAGTTATCAGGATAAATATTGAGACACACAATCTGAAATGTGGTGGGTATGCTTTCTCAGCTCGTTTTGAATATAAAGTGAAATGTAAATCTCCAGAAATGATATATTGACTCTGTTCCGGAGATTATCTTGAATACGGGAGCAGTTATCAGGATAAATATTGAGACACACAATCTGAAATGTGGTGGGTATGCTTTCTCAGCTCGTTCTGAATATACAGTGGAAAGAAAATTTTCATAAACGATATATTTACTCTGTTTTGGAGATTATTTTGAATACGGGGGTAGTTGTCAGGATAAATATTGGGATACAAAATCTGAAATGTGGTAGGTATGCTTTCTTAGCTCGTTTTGAGCAGTTTGGAGCAGTTATCATGATAAATATTGAGACACACAATCTGAAATGTGGTAGGTATGCTTTCTCAGCTCGTTTTGAATATAGAGTGAAATTAAATTCTCAGAAACGATCTATTAAATCCGTTTTCGAGACTATTTTTAATACGGGGGTATTAATGAGGGTAAAAATAAGGAAACAAAATCTTAAATTTGGTAGATATGCTTTCTCAGCTCGTTTTGAATATACAGTGAAAAGTAAATTCTCAGAAACGAACTATTTACTCTGTTTTGAAGATTATTCCGAATACGAGGGCAGTTATCAGGGTAAATATTGAGACACTTATTCTGAAATGTGCTAGGTATGCTTTCTCAGCTCATTTTGGATATGCAGTGGGAAGGAAATTTCCAGAAGCGATATATTAACTCTGTTTTGGAGATTATTTTGAATACAAGGGTAGTTGTCAGGATGAATATTGGGATACAAAATCTGAAATGTGGTAGGTATGCTTTCTTAGCTCGTTATGAATATACAGTGGGAAGGAAATTTCCAGAAGCGATATATTAACTCTGTTTTGGAAATTATTTTGAATACAAGGGTAGTTGTCAGGATAAATATTGGGATACAAAATCTGAAATGTGGTAGGTATGCTTTCTTAGCTCGTTTTGAATATACAGTGGGAAGGAAATTTCCAGAAGCGATATATTAACTTTATTTCGGAGATTATTTTGAATACGGGAGCAGTTATCAGGATAAATATTGAGACACACAATCTGAAACGTGGTAGGTATGCTTTCTCATCTCGATTTGAATATACAGTGAAATTAAATTCTCAGAAACGATCTATTAAATCTGTTTTCGAGACTATTTTTAATACGGGGGTATTATTGAGGGTAAATATAAGGAAACAAAATCTTAAATTTGGTAGATATGCTTTCTCAGCTCGTTTTGAATATACAGTGAAAAGTAAATTCCCAGAAACGAACTATTTACTCTGTTTTGAAGATTATTCCGAATACGAGGGCAGTTATCAGGGTAAATATTGAGACACTTATTCAGAAATGTGCTAGGTATGCTTTCTCAGCTCGTTTTGGATATGCAGTGGGAAGGAAATTTCCAGAAGCGATATATTAACTCTGTTTTGGAGATTATTTTGAATACGGGAGCAGTTATCAGGATAAATATTGAGACACACAATCTGAAATGTGGTGGGTATGCTTTCTCAGCTCGTTTTGAATATAAAGTGAAATGTAAATTTCCAGAAATGAGATATTGACTCTGTTCCGGAGATTATCTTGAATACGGGAGCAGTTATCAAGATAAATATTGAGGCACACAATCTGAAATGTGGTAGGTATGCTTTCTCATCTCGATTTGAATATACAAGTGAAATGTGGATTCCCAGAAACGATGTATTAACTCTGTTTCGGAGATTATTTTGAGTACGGGAGCAGTTAACAGGATAAATATTGATACACACAATCTGAAATGTGGTGGGTATGCTTTCTCAGCTCGTTCTGAATATACAGTGGAAAGAAAATTTCCATAAACGATATATTAACTCTGTTTTGGAGATTATTTTGAATACGGGGGTAGTTGTCAGGATAAATATTGGGATACAAAATCTGAAATGTGGTAGGTATGCTTTCTCAGCTCGTTTTGAATATACAGTGAAAAGTAAATTCTCAGAAACGAACTATTTACTCTGTTTTGAATATTATTCCGAATACGAGGGCAGTTATCAAGGTAAATATTGAGACACTTATTCTGAAATGTGCTAGGTATGCTTTCTCAGCTCATTTTGGATATGCAGTGGGAAGGAAATTTCCAGAAGCGATATATTAACTCTGTTTTGGAGATTATTTTGAATACAAGGGTAGTTGTCAGGATAAATATTGGGATACAAAATCTGAAATGTGGTAGGTATGCTTCCTTAGCTCGTTATGTATATACAGTGGGAAGGAAATTTCCAGAAGCGATATATTAACTTTATTTCGGAGATTATTTTGAATACGGGAGCAGTTATCAGGATAAATATTGAGACACACAATCTGAAATGTGGTAGGTATGCTTTCTCATCTCGATTTGAATATACAGTGAAATTAAATTCTTAGAAACGATCTATTAAATCTGTTTTCGAGACTATTTTTAATACGGGGGTATTAATGAGGGTAAATATAAGGAAACAAAATCTTAAATTTGGTAGATATGCTTCCTCAGCTCGTTTTGAATATACAGTGAAAAGTAAATTCTCAGAAACGAACTATTTACTCTGTTTTGAAGATTATTCCGAATACGAGGGCAGTTATCAGGGTAAATATTGAGACACTTATTCTGAAATGTGCTAGGTATGCTTTCTCAGCTCGTTTTGGATATGCAGTGGGAAGGAAATTTCCAGAAGCGATATATTAACTCTGTTTTGGAGATTATTTTGAATACGGGAGCAGTTATCAGGATAAATATTGAGACACACAATCTGAAATGTGGTGGGTATGCTTTCTCAGCTTGTTTTGAATATAAAGTGAAATGTAAATTTCCAGAAACGATATATTGACTCTGTTCCGGAGATTATCTTGAATACGGGAGCAGTTATCAGGATAAATATTGAGGCACACAATCTGAAATGTGGTAGGTATGCTTTCTCATCTCGATTTGAATATACAAGTGGAATGTTGATTTCCAGAAACTATATATTAACTCTGTTTCGGAGATTATTTTGAGTACGGGAGCAGTTATCAGGATAAATATTGAGACACACAATCTGAAATGTGGTGGGTATGCTTTCTCAGCTCGTTCTGAATATACAGTGGAAAGAAAATTTCCATAAACGATATATTAACTCTGTTTTGGAGATTATTTTGGATACGGGGGTAGTTGTCAGGATAAATATTGGGATACAAAATCTGAAATGTGGTAGGTATGCTTTCTTAGCTCGTTTTGAATATACAGTGGGAAGAAAATTTCCATAAACGATATATTAACTCTGTTTTGGAGACTATTTTGAATACGGGGGCAGTTACCAGGATAAATATCCAGACACACAATCTGAAATGTGGTAGGTATGCTTTCTCATCTCGATTTGAATATAGAGTGAAATGTAACTTTCCTGAAACGATATATTAACTCTGTTTTGGAGATTATTTTGAATACGGGAGCAGTTATCAGGATAAATATTGAGACACACAATCTGAAATGTGGTAGGTATGCTTTCTCATCTCGATTTGAATATACAGTGAAATGTAAATTTCCAGAAACGATTTATTGACTCTGTTTCGGAGATTATTTTGAATACGGGAGCAGTTATCAGGATAAATATTGAGACACACAATCTGAAATGTGGTAGGTATGCTTTCTCAGCTCGTTTTGAATATACAGTGAAATTAAATTCTCAGAAACGATCTATTAAATCTGTTTTCGAGACTATTTTTCTTACGGGGGTATTAATGAGGGTAAAAATAAGGAAATAAAATCTTAAATTTGGTAGATATGCTTTCTCAGCTCGTTTTGAATATACAGTGAAAAGTAAATTCTCAGAAACGAACTATTTACTCTGTTTCGAAGATTATTCCGAATACGAGGGCAGTTATCAGGGTAAATATTGAGACACTTATTCTGAAATGTGCTAGGTATGCTTTCTCAGCTCATTTTGGATATGCAGTGGGAAGGAAATTTCCAGAAGCGATATATTAACTCTGTTTTGGAGATTATTTTGAATACAAGGGTAGTTGTCAGGATAAATATTGGGATACAAAATCTGAAATGTGGGTGGTATGCTTTCTTAGCTCGTTATGAATATACAGTGGGAAGGAAATTTCCAGAAGCGATATATTAACTCTGTTTTGGAGATTATTCTGAATACGGGGGTAGTTGTCAGGATAAATATTGGGATACAAAATCTGAAATGTGGTAGGTATGCTTTCTCAGCTCGTTTTGAATATACAGTGAAAAGTATATTCTCAGAAACGAACTATTTACTCTGTTTTGAATATTATTCCGAATACGAGGGCAGTTATCAGGGTAAATATTGAGACACTTATTCTGAAATGTGCTAGGTATGCTTTCTCAGCTCATTTTGGATATGCAGTGGGAAGGAAATTTCCAGAAGCGATATATTAACTCTGTTTTGGAGATTATTTTGAATACAAGGGTAGTTGTCAGGATAAATATTGGGATACAAAATCTGAAATGTGGTAGGTATGCTTTCTTAGCTCGTTATGTATATACAGTGGGAAGGAAATTTCCAGAAGCGATATATTAACTTTATTTCGGAGATTATTTTGAATACGGGAGCAGTTATCAGGATAAATATTGAGACACACAATCTGAAATGTGGTAGGTATGCTTTCTCATCTCGATTTGAATATACAGTGAAATTAAATTCTTAGAAACGATCTATTAAATCTGTTTTCGAGACTATTTTTAATACGGGGGTATTAATGAGGGTAAATATAAGGAAACAAAATCTTAAATTTGGTAGATATGCTTCCTCAGCTCGTTTTGAATATACAGTGAAAAGTAAATTCTCAGAAACGAACTATTTACTCTGTTTTGAAGATTATTCCGAATACGAGGGCAGTTATCAGGGTAAATATTGAGACACTTATTCTGAAAGGTGCTAGGTATGCTTTCTCAGCTCGTTTTGGATATGCAGTGGGAAGGAAATTTCCAGAAGCGATATATTAACTCTGTTTTGGAGATTATTTTGAATACGGGAGCAGTTATCAGGATAAATATTGAGACACACAATCTGAAATGTGGTGGGTATGCTTTCTCAGCTCGTTTTGAATATAAAGTGAAATGTAAATTTCCAGAAATGATATATTGACTCTGTTCCGGAGATTATCTTGAATACGGGAGCAGTTATCAGGATAAATATTGAGGCACACAATCTGAAATGTGGTAGGTATGCTTTCTCATCTCGATTTGAATATACAAGTGGAATGTTGATTTCCAGAAACTATATATTAACTCTGTTTCGGAGATTATTTTGAGTACGGGAGCAGTTATCAGGATAAATATTGAGACACACAATCTGAAATGTGGTAGGTATGCTTTCTCATCTCGATTTGAATATACAGTGAAATGTAAATTTCCAGAAACGATTTATTGACTCTGTTTCGGAGATTATTTTGAATACGGGAGCAGTTATCAGGATAAATATTGAGACACACAATCTGAAATGTGGTGGGTATGCTTTCTCAGCTCGTTCTGAATATACAGTGGAAAGAAAATTTCCATAAACGATATATTAACTCTGTTTTGGAGATTATTTAGAATACGGGGGTAGTTGTCAGGATAAATATTGGGATACAAAATCTGAAATGTGGTAGGTATGCTTTCTTAGCTCGTTTTGAATATACAGTGGAAAGAAAATTTCCATAAACGATATATTAACTCTGTTTTGGAGACTATTTTGAATACGGGGGCAGTTACCAGGATAAATATCCAGACACACAATCTGAAATGTGGTAGGTATGCTTTCTCATCTCGATTTGAATATAGAGTGAGATGTAAATTTCCTGAAACGATATATTAACTCTGTTTTGGAGATTATTTTGAATACGGGAGCAGTTATCAGGATAAATATTAAGACACACAATCTGAAATGTGGTAGGTATGCTTCCTCATCTCGATTTGAATATACAGTGAAATGTAAATTTCCAGAAACGATTTATTGACTCTGTTTTGAAGATTATTTTGAATACGGGAGCAGTTATCAGGATAAATATTGAGACACACAATCTGAAATGTGGTAGGTATGCTTTCTCAGCTCGTTTTGAATATACAGTGAAATTAAATTCTCAGAAACGATCTATTAAATCTGTTTTCGAGACTATTTTTCTTACGGGGGTATTAATGAGGGTAAAAATAAGGAAACAAAATCTTAAATTTGGTAGATATGCTTCCTCAGCTCGTTTTGAATATACAGTGAAAAGTAAATTCTCAGAAACGGACTATTTACTCTGTTTTGAAGATTATTCCGAATACGAGGGCAGTTATCAGGGTAAATATTGAGACACTTATTCTGAAATGTGCTAGGTATGCTTTCTCAGCTCATTTTGAATATGCAGTGGGAAGGAAATTTCCAGAAGCGATATATTAACTCTGTTTTGGAGATTATTTTGAATACAAGGGTAGTTGTCGGGATAAATATTGGGATACAAAATCTGAAATGTGGTAGGTATGCTTTCTTAGCTCGTTATGAATATACAGTGGGAAGGAAATTTCCAGAAGCGATATATTAACTCTGTTTTGGACATTATTTTGAATACAAAGGTAGTTGTCAGGATAAATATTGGGATACAAAATCTGAAATGTGGTAGGTATGCTTTCTTAGCTCGTTTTCAATATACGGTGGAAAGGAAATTTCCAGAAGCGATATATTAACTTTATTTCGGAGATTATTTTGAATACGGGAGCAGTTATCAGGATAAATATTGAGACACACAATCTGAAATGTGGTAGGTATGCTTTCTCATCTCGATTTGAATATACAGTGAAATTAAATTCTCAGAAACGATCAATTAAATCTGTTTTCGAGACTATTTTTAATACGGGGGTATTATTGAGGGTAAAAATAAGGAAACAAAATCTTAAATTTGGTAGATATGCTTTCTCAGCTCGTTTTGAATATACAGTGAAAAGTAAATTCTCAGAAACGAACTATTTACTCTGTTTTGAAGATTATTCCGAATACGAGGGCAGTTATCAGGGTAAATATTGAGACACTTATTCTGAAATGTGCTAGGTATGCTTTCTCAGCTCGTTTTGGATATGCAGTGGGAAGGAAATTTCCAGAAGCGATATATTAACTCTGTTTTGGAGATTATTCTGAATACGGGAGCAGTTATCAGGATAAATATTGAGACACACAATCTGAAATGTGGTGGGTATGCTTTCTCAGCTCGTTTTGAATATAAAGTGAAATGTAAATCTCCAGAAATGATATATTGACTCTGTTCCGGAGATTATCTTGAATACGGGAGCAGTTATCAGGATAAATATTGAGGCACACAATCTGAAATGTGGTAGGTATGCTTTCTCATCTCGATTTGAATATACAAGTTAAATGTGGATTTCCAGAAACGATATATTAACTCTGTTTCGGAGATTATTTTGAGTACGGGAGCAATTATCAGGATAAATATTGAGACACACAATCTGAAATGTGGTGGGTATGCTTTCTCAGCTCGTTCTGAATATAGAGTGGAAAGAAAATTTCCATAAACGATATATTAACTCTGTTTTGGAGATTATTTTGAATAATGGGGTAGTTGTCAGGATAAATATTGGGATACAAAATCTGAAATGTGGTAGGTATGCTTTCTTAGCTCGTTTTGAATATACAGTGGAAAGAAAATTTCCATAAACGATATATTAACTCTGTTTCGGAGATTATTTTGAATACGGGAGCAGTTATCAGGATAAATATCCAGACACACAATCTGAAATGTGGTAGGTATGCTTTCTCATCTCGATTTGAATATAGAGTGGAATGTAAATTTCCTGAAACGATATATTAACTCTGTTTTGGAGATTAGTTTGAATACGGGAGCAGCTATCAGGATACATATTGAGACAGATAATCTGATATGTGGTAGGTATGCTTTCTCATCTCTATTTGAATATACAGTGGAACGGTAAATTCCCAGAAACGATTTATGAAATCTGTTTTCGAGACTATTTTCAATACGAGGGTATTAATCAGGGTAAATATTAGGAAACAGAATCTGGAAGTTGGTAGATATGCTTTCTCAGCTCGATTTGAATATATAGTGAAAAGTAAATTTTCAGAAACGATCTATTTACTCTGTTTAGAAGATTATTTTGAATACGAGGGCAGTTATCAGGGTAAATTTCGAGACACATATTCTGAAATGTGCTAGGTATGCTTTCTCAGTTCGTTTTGGATATGCAGTGGAAAGGAAATTTCCAGAAGCGATATATCAACTCTGTTTTGGATATTATCTTGAATACGGGACCACTTATCAGGATAAATATTTAGAGACACAATCTGAAATGTGGTGTTTATGCTTTCTCAGCTTGTTTTGAATATACAATGAAATGTAAATTTCCAGAAGCGATTTATTGATTCTGTTTCGGAGATTAATTTGAATACGGGAGCAATTATCAGAATAAATATTGAGACACACAATCTGAAATGTGGTAGGTATGCTTTCTCAGCTCCTTTTGAATATACAGTGAAATGTTAATTTCCAGAAACGATATATTTACTCTGTTTTGGAGATTATTTTGGATACGGGAGCAGCTATCAGGATACATATTGAGACACATAATCTGATATGTGGTAGGTATGCTTTCTCATCTCTATTTGAATATACAGTGGAACGGTAAATTCCCAGAAACGATTTATAAAATCTGTTTTCGAGACTATTTTCAATACGAGGGTATTAATCAGGGTAAATATTAGGAAACAAAATCTGGAATTTGGTAGATATGCTTTCTCAGCTCGTTTTGAATATACAGTGAAAAGTAAATTCTCAGAAACGAACTATTTACTCTGTTTTGAAGATTATTCCGAATACGAGGGCAGTTATCAGGGTAAATATTGAGACACTTATTCTGAAATGTGCTAGGTATGCTTTCTCAGCTCATTTTGGATATGCAGTGGGAAGGAAATTTCCAGAAGCGATATATCAACTCTGTTTTGGAGATTATTTTGAATACAAGGGTAGTTGTCAGGATAAATATTGGGATACAAAATCTGAAATGTGGTAGGTATGCTTCCTTAGCTCGTTATGTATATACAGTGGGAAGGAAATTTCCAGAAGCGATATATTAACTTTATTTCGGAGATTATTTTGAATACGGGAGCAGTTATCAGGATAAATATTGAGACACACAATCTGAAATGTGGTAGGTATGCTTTCTCATCTCGATTTGAATATACAGTGGAATTAAATTCTTAGAAACGATCTATTAAATCTGTTTTCGAGACTATTTTTAATACGGGGGTATTGATGAGGGTAAATATAAGGAAACAAAATCTTAAATTTGGTAGATATGCTTCCTCAGCTCGTTTTGAATATACAGTGAAAAGTAAATTCTCAGAAACGAACTATTTACTCTGTTTTGAAGATTATTCCGAATACGAGGGCAGTTATCAGGGTAAATATTGAGACACTTATTCTGAAATGTGCTAGGTATGCTTTCTCAGCTCGTTTTGGATATGCAGTGGGAAGGAAATTTCCAGAAGCGATATATTAACTCTGTTTTGGAGATTATTTTGAATACGGGAGCAGTTATCAGGATAAATATTGAGACACACAATCTGAAATGTGGTGGGTATGCTTTCTCAGCTCGCTTTGAATATAAAGTGAAATGTAAATTTCCAGAAATGATATATTGACTCTGTTCCGGAGATTATCTTGAATACGGGAGCAGTTATCAGGATAAATATTGAGGCACACAATCTGAAATGTGGTAGGTATGCTTTCTCATCTCGATTTGAATATACAAGTGGAATGTTGATTTCCAGAAACTATATATTAACTCTGTTTCGGAGATTATTTTGAGTACGGGAGCAGTTATCAGGATAAATATTGAGACACACAATCTGAAATGTGGTGGGTATGCTTTCTCAGCTCGTTCTGAATATACAGTGGAAAGAAAATTTCCATAAACGATATATTAACTCTGTTTTGGAGATTATTTTGAATACGGGGGTAGTTGTCAGGATAAATATTGGGATACAAAATCTGAAATGTGGTAGGTATGCTTTCTCATCTCGATTTGAATATACAGTGGAATTAAATTCTTAGAAACGATCTATTAAATCTGTTTTCGAGACTATTTTTAATACGGGGGTATTGATGAGGGTAAATATAAGGAAACAAAATCTTAAATTTGGTAGATATGCTTCCTCAGCTCGTTTTGAATATACAGTGAAAAGTAAATTCTCAGAAACGAACTATTTACTCTGTTTTGAAGATTATTCCGAATACGAGGGCAGTTATCAGGGTAAATATTGAGACACTTATTCTGAAATGTGCTAGGTATGCTTTCTCAGCTCGTTTTGGATATGCAGTGGGAAGGAAATTTCCAGAAGCGATATATTAACTCTGTTTTGGAGATTATTTTGAATACGGGAGCAGTTATCAGGATAAATATTGAGACACACACTCTGAAATGTGGTGGGTATGCTTTCTCAGCTCGCTTTGAATATAAAGTGAAATGTAAATTTCCAGAAATGATATATTGACTCTGTTTCGGAGATTATCTTGAATACGGGAGCAGTTATCAGGATAAATATTGAGGCACACAATCTGAAATGTGGTAGGTATGCTTTCTCATCTCGATTTGAATATACAAGTGGAATGTTGATTTCCAGAAACTATATATTAACTCTGTTTCGGAGATTATTTTGAGTACGGGAGCAGTTATCAGGATAAATATTGAGACACACAATCTGAAATGTGGTGGGTATGCTTTCTCAGCTCGTTCTGAATATACAGTGGAAAGAAAATTGCCATAAACGATATATTAACTCTGTTTTGGAGATTATTTTGGATACGGGGGTAGTTGTCAGGATAAATATTGGGATACAAAATCTGAAATGTGGTAGGTATGCTTTCTTAGCTCGTTTTGAATATACAGTGGAAAGAAAATTTCCATAAACGATATATTAACTCTGTTTTGGAGACTATTTTGAATACGGGGGCAGTTACCAGGATAAATATCCAGACACAAAATCTGAAATGTGGTAGGTATGCTTTCTCATCTCGATTTGAATATAGAGTGAAATGTAAATTTCCTGAAACGATATATTAACTCTGTTTTGGAGATTATTTTGAATACGGGAGCAGTTATCAAGATAAATATTGAGACACACAATCTGAAATGTGGTAGGTATGCTTTCTCATCTCGATTTGAATATACAGTGAAATGTAAATTTCCAGAATCGATTTATTGACTCTGTTTCGGAGATTATTTTGAATACGGGAGCAGTTATCAGGATAAATATTGAGACACACAATCTGAAATGTGGTAGGTATGCTTTCTCATCTCCATTTGAATATACAGTGAAACGTAAATTTCCAGAAACGATTTATTGACTCTGTTTCGGAGATTATTTTGAATACGGGAGCAGTTATCAGGATAAATATTGAGACACACAATCTGAAATGTGGTAGGTATGCTTTCTCAGCTCATTTTGAATATACAGTGAAATTAAATTCTCAGAAACGATCTATTAAATCTGTTTTCGAGACTATTTTTCTTACGGGGGTATTAATGAGGGTAAAAATAAGGAAACAAAATCTTAAATTTGGTAGATATGCTTTCTCAGCTCGTTTTGAATATACAGTGAAAAGTAAATTCTCAGAAACGAACTATTTACTCTGTTTTGAAGATTATTCCGAATACGAGGGCAGTTATCAGGGTAAATATTGAGACACTTATTCTGAAATGTGCTAGGTATGCTTTCTCAGCTCATTTTGGATATGCAGTGGGAAGAAAATTTCCAGAAGCGATATATTAACTCTGTTTTGGAGATTATTTTGAATACAAGGGTAGTTGTCAAGATAAATATTGGGATACAAAATCTGAAATGTGGTAGGTATGCTTTCTTAGCTCGTTATGAATATACAGTGGGAAGGAAATTTCCAGAAGCGATATATTAACTCTGTTTTGGAAATTATTTTGAATACAAGGGTAGTTCTCAATATAAATATTGGGATACAAAATCTGAAATGTGGTAGGTATGCTTTCTTAGCTCGTTTTGAATATACAGTGGGAAGGAAATTTCCAGAAGCGATATATTAACTTTATTTCGGAGATTATTTTGAATACGGGAGCAGTTATCAGGATAAATATTGAGACACACAATCTGAAATGTGGTAGGTATGCTTTCTCATCTCGATTTGAATATACAGTGAAATTAAATTCTCAGAAACGATCTATTAAATCTGTTTTCGAGACTATTTTTAATACGGGGGTATTATTGAGGGTAAAAATAAGGAAACAAAATCTTAAATTTGGTAGATATGCTTTCTCAGCTCGTTTTGAATATACAGTGAAAAGTAAATTCTCAGAAACGAACTATTTACTCTGTTTTGAAGATTATTCCGAATACGAGGGCAGTTATCAGGGTAAATATTGAGACACATATTCTGAAATGTGCTAGGTATGCTTTCTCAGCTCGTTTTGGATATGCAGTGGGAAGGAAATTTCCAGAAGCGATATATTAACTCCGTTTTGGAGATTATTTTGAATACGGGAGCAGTTATCAGGATAAATATTGAGACACACAATCTGAAATGTGGTGGGTATGCTTTCTCAGCTCGTTTTGAATATAAAGTGAAATGTAAATTTCCAGAAATGATATATTGACTCTGTTCCGGAGATTATCTTGAATACGGGAGCAGTTATCAGGATAAATATTGAGGCACACAATCTGAAATGTGGTAGGTACGCTTTCTCATCTCGGTTTGAATATACAAGTTAAATGTGGATTTCCAGAAACGATATATTAACTCTGTTTCGGAGATTATTTTGAGTACGGGAGCAGTTATCAGGATAAATATTGAGACACACAATCTGAAATGTGGTGGGTATGCTTTCTCAGCTCGTTCTGAATATACAGTGGAAAGAAAATTTCCATAAACGATATATTAACTTTATTTCGGAGATTATTTTGAATACGGGAGCAGTTATCAGGATAAATATTGAGACACACAATCTGAAATGTGGTGGGTATGCTTTCTCAGCTCGTTTTGAATATAAAGTGAAATGTAAATTTCCAGAAACGATTTATTGACTCTGTTTCGGAGATTATTTTGCATACGGGAGCAGTTATCAGGATAAATATTGAGACACACAATCTGAAATGTGGTAGGTATGGTTTCTCATCTCGATTTGAATATACAGTGAAATGTAAATTTCCAGAAACGATTTATTGACTCTGTTTCGGAGATTATTTTGAATAAGGGAGCAGTTATCAGGATAAATATTGAGACACACAATCTGAAATGTGGTAGGTATGCTTTCTCATCTCGATTTGAATATACAGTGAAATGTAAATTTCCAGAAACGATTTATTGACTCTGTTTCGGAGATTATTTTGAATACGGGAGCAGTTATCATGATAAATATTGAGACACACAATCTGAAATGTGGTAGGTATGCTTTCTCAGCTCGTTTTGAATATACAGTGAAATTAAATTCTCAGAAACGATCTATTAAATCTGTTTTCGTGACTATTTTTAATACGGGGGTATTAATGAGGGTAAAAATAAGGAAACAAAATCTTAAATTTGGTAGATATGCTTTCTCAGCTTGTTTTGAATATAAAGTGAAAAGTAAATTCTCAGAAACGAACTATTTACTCTGTTTTGAAGATTATTCCGAATACGAGGGCAGTTATCAGGGTAAATATTGAGACACTTATTCTGAAATGTGCTAGGTATGCTTTCTCAGCTCATTTTGGATATGCAGTGGGAAGGAAATTTCCAGAAGCGATATATTAACTCTGTTTTGGAGATTATTTTGAATACAAGGGTAGTTGTCAGGATAAATATTGGGATACAAAATCTGAAATGTGGTAGGTATGCTTTCTTAGCTCATTATGTATATACAGTGGGAAGGAAATTTCCAGAAGCGATATATTAACTCTGTTTTGGAAATTATTCTGAATACAAGGGTAGTTGTCAGGATAAATATTGGGATACAGAATCTGAAATGTGGTAGGTATGCTTTCTTAGCTCGTTTCGAATATACAGTGGGAAGGAAATTTCCAGAAGCGATATATTAACTCTGTTTTGGAAATTATTCTGAATACAAGGGTAGTTGTCAGGATAAATATTGGGATACAAAATCTGAAATGTGGTAGGTATGCTTTCTTAGCTCGTTTTGAATATACAGTGGGAAGGAAATTTCCAGAAGCGATATATTAACTTTATTTCGGAGATTATTTTGAATACGGGAACAGTTATCAGGATAAAAATTGAGACACACAATCTGAAATGTGGTAGGTATGCTTTCTCATCTCGATTTGAATATACAGTGAAATTAAATTCTCAGAAACGATCTATTAAATCTGTTTTCGAGACTATTTTTAATACGGGGGTAATAATGAGGGTAAATATAAGGGAACAAAATCTCAAATTTGGTAGATATGCTTTCTCAGCTCGTTTTGAATATACAGTGAAAAGTAAATTCTCAGAAACGAACTATTTACTCTGTTTTGAAGATTATTCCGAATACGAGGGCAGTTATCAGGGTAAATATTGAGACACTTATTCTGAAATGTGGTAGGTATGTTTTCTGAGCTCATTATGTATATACAGTGGGAAGGAAATTTCCAGAAGCGATATATTAACTCTGTTTTGGAAATTATTCTGAATACAAGGGTAGTTGTCAGGATGAATATTGGGATACAAAATCTGAAATGTGGTAGGTATGCTTTCTTAGCTCGTTTTGAATATACAGTGGGAAGGAAATTTCCAGAAGCGATATATTAACTTTATTTCGGAGATTATTTTGAATACGGGAGCAGTTATCAGGATAAATATTGAGACACACAATCTGAAATGTGGTAGGTATGCTTTCTCAGCTCGTTTTGAATATACAGTGAAATTAAATTCTCAGAAACGATCTATTAAATCTGTTTTCGAGACTATTTTTCTTACGGGGGTATTAATGAGGGTAAAAATAAGGAAATAAAATCTTAAATTTGGTAGATATGCTTTCTCAGCTCGTTTTGAATATACAGTGAAAAGTAAATTCTCAGAAACGAACTATTTACTCTGTTTTGAAGATTATTCCGAATACGAGGGCAGTTATCAGGGTAAATATTGAGACACTTATTCTGAAATGTGCTAGGTATGCTTTCTCAGCTCATTTTGGATATGCAGTGGGAAGGAAATTTCCAGAAGCGATATATTAACTCTGTTTTGGAGATTATTTTGAATACAAGGGTAGTTGTCAGGATAAATATTGGGATACAAAATCTGAAATGTGGTAGGTATGCTTTCTTAGCTCGTTATGAATATACAGTGGGAAGGAAATTTCCAGAAGCGATATATTAACTCTGTTTTGGAGATTATTTTGAATACGGGGGTAGTTGTCAGGATAAATATTGGGATACAAAATCTGAAATATGGTAGGTATGCTTTCTCAGCTCGTTTTGAATATACAGTGAAAAGTAAATTCTCAGAAACGAACTATTTACTCTGTTTTGAATATTATTCCGAATACGAGGGCAGTTATCAGGGTAAATATTGAGACACTTATTCTGAAATGTGCTAGGTATGCTTTCTCAGCTCATTTTGGATATGCAGTGGGAAGGAAATTTCCAGAAGCGATATATTAACTCTGTTTTGGAGATTATTTTGAATACAAGGGTAGTTGTCAGGATAAATATTGGGATACAAAATCTGAAATGTGGTAGGTATGCTTTCTTAGCTCGTTATGTATATACAGTGGGAAGGAAATTTCCAGAAGCGATATATTAACTTTATTTCGGAGATTATTTTGAATACGGTAGCAGTTATCAGGATAAATATTGAGACACACAATCTGAAATGTGGTAGGTATGCTTTCTCATCTCGATTTGAATATACAGTGAAATTAAATTCTTAGAAACGATCTATTAAATCTGTTTTCGAGACTATTTTTAATACGGGGGTATTAATGAGGGTAAATATAAGGAAACAAAATCTTAAATTTGGTAGATATGCTTCCTCAGCTCGTTTTGAATATACAGTGAAAAGTAAATTCTCAGAAACGAACTATTTACTCTGTTTTGAAGATTATTCCGAATACGAGGGCAGTTATCAGGGTAAATATTGAGACACTTATTCTGAAATGTGCTAGGTATGCTTTCTCAGCTCGTTTTGGATATGCAGTGGGAAGGAAATTTCCAGAAGCGATATATTAACTCTGTTTTGGAGATTATTTTGAATACGGGAGCAGTTATCAGGATAAATATTGAGACACACAATCTGAAATGTGGTGGGTATGCTTTCTCAGCTCGTTTTGAATATAAAGTGAAATGTAAATTTCCAGAAATGATATATTGACTCTGTTCCGGAGATTATCTTGAATACGGGAACAGTTATCAGGATAAATATTGAGGCACACAATCTGAAATGTGGTAGGTATGCTTTCTCATCTCGATTTGAATATACAAGTGGAATGTTGATTTCCAGAAACTATATATTAACTCTGTTTCGGAGATTATTTTGAGTACGGGAGCAGTTATCAGGATAAATATTGAGACACACAATCTGAAATGTGGTAGGTATGCTTTCTCATCTCGATTTGAATATACAGTGAAATGTAAATTTCCAGAAACGATTTATTGACTCTGTTTCGGAGATTATTTTGAATACGGGAGCAGTTATCAGGATAAATATTGAGACACACAATCTGAAATGTGGTGGGTATGCTTTCTCAGCTCGTTCTGAATATACAGTGGAAAGAAAATTTCCATAAACGATATATTAACTCTGTTTTGGAGATTATTTTGAATACGGGGGTAGTTGTCAGGATAAATATTGGGATACAAAATCTGAAATGTGGTAGGTATGCTTTCTTAGCTCGTTTTGAATATACAGTGGAAAGAAAATTTCCATAAACGATATATTAACTCTGTTTTGGAGACTATTTTGAATACGGGGGCAGTTACCAGGATAAATATCCAGACACACAATCTGAAATGTGGTAGGTATGCTTTCTCATCTCGATTTGAATATAGAGTGAGATGTAAATTTCCTGAAACGATATATTAACTCTGTTTTGGAGATTATTTTGAATACGGGAGCAGTTATCAGGATAAATATTGAGACACACAATCTGAAATGTGGTAGGTATGCTTTCTCATCTCGATTTGAATATACAGTGAAATTAAATTCTCAGAAACGATCTATTAAATCTGTTTTCGAGACTATTTTTCTTACGGGGGTATTAATGAGGGTAAAAATAAGGGAACAAAATCTTAAATTTGGTAGATATGCTTTCTCAGCTCGTTTTGAATATACAGTGAAAAGTAAATTCTCAGAAACGAACTATTTACTCTGTTTTGAAGATTATTCCGAATACGAGGGCAGTTATCAGGGTAAATATTGAGACACTTATTCTGAAATGTGCTAGGTATGCTTTCTCAGCTCATTTTGGATATGCAGTGGAAGGAAATTTCCAGAAGCGATATATTAACTCTGTTTTGGAGATTATTTTGAATACAAGGGTAGTTGTCGGGATAAATATTGGGATACAAAATCTGAAATGTGGTAGGTATGCTTTCTTAGCTCGTTATGAATATACAGTGGGAAGGAAATTTCCAGAAGCGATATATTAACTCTGTTTTGGAAATTATTTTGAATACAAAGGTAGTTGTCAGGATAAATATTGGGATACAAAATCTGAAATGTGGTAGGTATGCTTTCTTAGCTCGTTTTGAATATACAGTGGAAAGGAAATTTCCAGAAGCGATATATTAACTTTATTTCGGAGATTATTTTGAATACGGGAGCAGTTATCAGGATAAATATTGAGACACACAATCTGAAATGTGGTAGGTATGCTTTCTCATCTCGATTTGAATATACAGTGAAATTAAATTCTCAGAAACGATCAATTAAATCTGTTTTCGAGACTATTTTTAATACGGGGGTATTATTGAGGGTAAAAATAAGGAAACAAAATCTTAAATTTGGTAGATATGCTTTCTCAGCTCGTTTTGAATATACAGTGAAAAGTAAATTCTCAGAAACGAACTATTTACTCTGTTTTGAAGATTATTCCGAATACGAGGGCAGTTATCAGGGTAAATATTGAGACACTTATTCTGAAATGTGCTAGGTATGCTTTCTCAGCTCGTTTTGGATATGCAGTGGGAAGGAAATTTCCAGAAGCGATATATTAACTCTGTTTTGGAGATTATTTTGAATACGGGAGCAGTTATCAGGATAAATATTGAGACACACAATCTGAAATGTGGTGGGTATGCTTTCTCAGCCCGTTTTGAATATAAAGTGAAATGTAAATCTCCAGAAATGATATATTGACTCTGTTCCGGAGATTATCTTGAATACGGGAGCAGTTATCAGGATAAATATTGAGGCACACAATCTGAAATGTGGTAGGTATGCTTTCTCATCTCGATTTGAATATACAAGTTAAATGTGGATTTCCAGAAACGATATATTAACTCTGTTTCGGAGATTATTTTGAGTACGGGAGCAGTTATCAGGATAAATATTGAGACACACAATCTGAAATGTGGTGGGTATGCTTTCTCAGCTCGTTCTGAATATACAGTGGAAAGAAAATTTCCATAAACGATATATTAACTCTGTTTTGGAGATTATTTTGAATACGGGGGTAGTTGTCAGGATAAATATTGGGATACAAAATCTGAAATGTGGTAGGTATGCTTTCTTAGCTCGTTTTGAATATACAGTGGAAAGAAAATTTCCATAAACGATATATTAACTCTGTTTTGGAGACTATTTTGAATACGGGGGCAGTTACCAGGATAAATATCCAGACACAAAATCTGAAATGTGGTAGGTATGCTTTCTCATCTCGATTTGAATATAGAGTGGAATGTAAATTTCCTGAAACGATATATTAACTCTGTTTTGGAGATTAGTTTGAATACGGGAGCAGCTATCAGGATACATATTGAGACACATAATCTGATATGTGGTAGGTATGCTTTCTCATCTCTATTTGAATATACAGTGGAACGGTAAATTCCCAGAAACGATTTATAAAATCTGTTTTCGAGACTATTTTCAATACGAGGGTATTAATCAGGGTAAATATTAGGAAACAGAATCTGGAAGTTGGTAGATATGCTTTCTCAGCTCGATTTGAATATATAGTGAAAAGTAAATTTTCAGAAACGATCTATTTACTCTGTTTAGAAGATTATTTTGAATACGAGGGCAGTTATCAGGGTAAATTTCGAGACACATATTCTGAAATGTGCTAGGTATGCTTTCTCAGTTCGTTTTGGATATGCAGTGGAAAGGAAATTTCCAGAAGCGATATATTAACTCTGTTTTGGATATTATTTTGAATACGGGACCACTTATCAGGATAAATATTTAGAGACACAATCTGAAATGTGGTGTTTATGCTTTCTCAGCTTGTTTTGAATATACAATGTAATGTAAATTTCCAGAAGCGATTTATTGATTCTGTTTCGGAGATTAATTTGAATACGGGAGCAATTATCAGAATAAATATTGAGACACACAATCTGAAATGTGGTAGGTATGCTTTCTCAGCTCCTTTTGAATATACAGTGAAATGATAATTTCCAGAAACGATATATTTACTCTGTTTTGGAGATTATTTTGGATACGGGAGCAGCTATCAGGATACATATTGAGACACATAATCTGATATGTGGTAGGTATGCTTTCTCATCTCTATTTGAATATACAGTGGAACGGTAAATTCCCAGAAACGATTTATAAAATCTGTTTTCGAGACTATTTTCAATACGAGGGTATTAATCAGGGTAAATATTAGGAAACAAAATCTGGAATTTGGTAGATATGCTTTCTCAGCTCGTTTTGAATATACAGTGAAAAGTAAATTCTCAGAAACGAACTATTTACTCTGTTTTGAAGATTATTCCGTATACGAGGGCAGTTATCAGGGTAAATATTGAGACACTTATTCTGAAATGTGCTAGGTATGCTTTCTCAGCTCATTTTGGATATGCAGTGGGAAGGAAATTTCCAGAAGCGATATATCAACTCTGTTTTGGAGATTATTTTGAATACAAGGGTAGTTGTCAGGATAAATATTGGGATACAAAATCTGAAATGTGGTAGGTATGCTTTCTTAGCTCGTTATGTATATACAGTGGGAAGGAAATTTCCAGAAGCGATATATTAACTTTATTTCGGAGATTATTTTGAATACGGGAGCAGTTATCAGGATAAATATTGAGACACACAATCTGAAATGTGGTAGGTATGCTTTCTCATCTCGATTTGAATATACAGTGGAATTAAATTCTTAGAAACGATCTATTAAATCTGTTTTCGAGACTATTTTTAATACGGGGGTATTAATGAGGGTAAATATAAGGAAACAAAATCTTAAATTTGGTAGATATGCTTCCTCAGCTCGTTTTGAATATACAGTGAAAAGTAAATTCTCAGAAACGAACTATTTACTCTGTTTTGAAGATTATTCCGAATACGAGGGCAGTTATCAGGGTAAATATTGAGACACTTATTCTGAAATGTGCTAGGTATGCTTTCTCAGCTCGTTTTGGATATGCAGTGGGAAGGAAATTTCCAGAAGCGATATATTAACTCTGTTTTGGAGATTATTTTGAATACGGGAGCAGTTATCAGGATAAATATTGAGACACACAATCTGAAATGTGGTGGGTATGCTTTCTCAGCTCGTTTTGAATATACAGTGAAAAGTAAATTCTCAGAAACGAACTATTTACTCTGTTTTGAAGATTATTCCGAATACGAGGGCAGTTATCAGGGTAAATATTGAGACACTTATTCTGAAATGTGCTAGGTATGCTTTCTCAGCTCATTTTGGATATGCAGTGGGAAGGAAATTTCCAGAAGCGATATATTAACTCTGTTTTGGAGATTATTTTGAATACAAGGGTAGTTGTCGGGATAAATATTGGGATACAAAATCTGAAATGTGGTAGGTATGCTTTCTTAGCTCGTTATGAATATACAGTGGGAAGGAAATTTCCAGAAGCGATATATTAACTCTGTTTTGGAAATTATTTTGAATACAAAGGTAGTTGTCAGGATAAATATTGGGATACAAAATCTGAAATGTGGTAGGTATGCTTTCTTAGCTCGTTTTGAATATACAGTGGAAAGGAAATTTCCAGAAGCGATATATTAACTTTATTTCGGAGATTATTTTGAATACGGGAGCAGTTATCAGGATAAATATTGAGACACACAATCTGAAATGTGGTAGGTATGCTTTCTCATCTCGATTTGAATATACAGTGAAATTAAATTCGCAGAAACGATCAATTAAATCTGTTTTCGAGACTATTTTTAATACGGGGGTATTAATGAGGGTAAAAATAAGGAAACAAAATCTTAAATTTGGTAGATATGCTTTCTCAGCTCGTTTTGAATATACAGTGAAAAGTAAATTCTCAGAAACGAACTATTTACTCTGTTTTGAAGATTATTCCGAATACGAGGGCAGTTATCAGGGTAAATATTGAGACACTTATTCTGAAATGTGCTAGGTATGCTTTCTCAGCTCGTTTTGGATATGCAGTGGGAAGGAAATTTCCAGAAGCGATATATTAACTCTGTTTTGGAGATTATTTTGAATACGGGAGCAGTTATCAGGATAAATATTGAGACACATAATCTGAAATGTGGTGGGTATGCTTTCTCAGCTCGCTTTGAATATAAAGTGAAATGTAAATTTCCAGAAATGATATATTGACTCTGTTCCGGAGATTATCTTGAATACGGGAGCAGTTATCAGGATAAATATTGAGGCACACAATCTGAAATGTGGTAGGTATGCTTTCTCATCTCGATTTGAATATACAAGTGGAATGTTGATTTCCAGAAACTATATATTAACTCTGTTTCGGAGATTATTTTGAGTACGGGAGCAGTTATCAGGATAAATATTGAGACACACAATCTGAAATGTGGTGGGTATGCTTTCTCAGCTCGTTCTGAATATACAGTGGAAAGAAAATTTCCATAAACGATATATTAACTCTGTTTTGGAGATTATTTTGAATACGGGGGTAGTTGTCAGGATAAATATTGGGATACAAAATCTGAAATGTGGTAGGTATGCTTTCTTAGCTCGTTTTGAATATACAGTGGAAAGAAAATTTCCATAAACGATATATTAACTCTGTTTTGGAGACTATTTTGAATACGGGGGCAGTTACCAGGATAAATATCCAGACACAAAATCTGAAATGTGGTAGGTATGCTTTCTCATCTCGATTTGAATATAGAGTGAAATGTAAATTTCCTGAAACGATATATTAACTCTGTTTTGGAGATTATTTTGAATACGGGAGCAGTTATCAAGATAAATATTGAGACACACAATCTGAAATGTGGTAGGTATGCTTTCTCATCTCGATTTGAATATACAGTGAAATTAAATTCTCAGAAACGATCTATTAAATCTGTTTTCGAGACTATTTTTAATACGGGGGTAATAATGAGGGTAAATATAAGGGAACAAAATCTCAAATTTGGTAGATATGCTTTCTCAGCTCGTTTTGAATATACAGTGAAAAGTAAATTCTCAGAAACGAACTATTTACTCTGTTTTGAAGATTATTCCGAATACGAGGGCAGTTATCAGGGTAAATATTGAGACACTTATTCTGAAATGTGGTAGGTATGCTTTCTGGGCTCATTATGTATATACAGTGGGAAGGAAATTTCTAGAAGCGATATATTAACTCTGTTTTGGAAATTATTCTGAATACAAGGGTAGTTGTCAGGATAAATATTGGGATACAAAATCTGAAATGTGGTAGGTATGCTTTCTTAGCTCGTTTTGAATATACAGTGGGAAGGAAATTTCCAGAAGCGATATATTAACTTTATTTCGGAGATTATTTTGAATACGGGAGCAGTTATCAGGATAAATATTGAGACACACAATCTGAAATGTGGTAGGTATGCTTTCTTAGCTCGTTTTGAATATACAGTGAAATTAAATTCTCAGAAACGATCTATTAAATCTGTTTTCGAGACTATTTTTCTTACGGGGGTATTAATGAGGGTAAAAATAAGGAAATAAAATCTTAAATTTGGTAGATATGCTTTCTCAGCTCGTTTTGAATATACAGTGAAAAGTAAATTCTCAGAAACGAACTATTTACTCTGTTTTGAAGATTATTCCGAATACGAGGGCAGTTATCAGGGTAAATATTGAGACACTTATTCTGAAATGTGCTAGGTATGCTTTCTCAGCTCATTTTGGATATGCAGTGGGAAGGAAATTTCCAGAAGCGATATATTAACTCTGTTTTGGAGATTATTTTGAATACAAGGGTAGTTGTCAGGATAAATATTGGGATACAAAATCTGAAATGTGGTAGGTATGCTTTCTTAGCTCGTTATGAATATACAGTGGGAAGGAAATTTCCAGAAGCGATATATTAACTCTATTTTGGAGATTATTTTGAATACGGGGGTAGTTGTCAGGATGAATATTGGGATACAAAATCTGAAATGTGGTAGGTAAGCTTTCTCAGCTCGTTTTGAATATACAGTGAAAAGTAAATTCTCAGAAACGAACTATTTACTCTGTTTTGAATATTATTCCGAATACGAGGGCAGTTATCAGGGTAAATATTGAGACACTTATTCTGAAATGTGCTAGGTATGCTTTCTCAGCTCATTTTGGATATGCAGTGGGAAGGAAATTTCCAGAAGCGATATATTAACTCTGTTTTGGAGATTATTTTGAATACAAGGGTAGTTGTCAGGATAAATATTGGGATACAAAATCTGAAATGTGGTAGGTATGCTTTCTTAGCTCGTTATGTATATACAGTGGGAAGGAAATTTCCAGAAGCGATATATTAACTTTATTTCGGAGATTATTTTGAATACGGGAGCAGTTATCAGGATAAATATTGAGACACACAATCTGAAATGTGGTAGGTATGCTTTCTCATCTCGATTTGAATATACAGTGAAATTAAATTCTTAGAAACGATCTATTAAATCTGTTTTCGAGACTATTTTTAATACGGGGGTATTAATGAGGGTAAATATAAGGAAACAAAATCTTAAATTTGGTAGATATGCTTCCTCAGCTCGTTTTGAATATACAGTGAAAAGTAAATTCTCAGAAACGAACTATTTACTCTGTTTTGAAGATTATTCCGAATACGAGGGCAGTTATCAGGGTAAATATTGAGACACTTATTCTGAAATGTGCTAGGTATGCTTTCTCAGCTCGTTTTGGATATGCAGTGGGAAGGAAATTTCCAGAAGCGATATATTAACTCTGTTTTGGAGATTATTTTGAATACAAGGGTAGTTGTCAGGATAAATATTGGGATACAAAATCTGAAATGTGGTAGGTATGCTTTCTTAGCTCGTTATGTATATACAGTGGGAAGGAAATTTCCAGAAGCGATATATTAACTTTATTTCGGAGATTATTTTGAATACGGGAGCAGTTATCAGGATAAATATTGAGACACACAATCTGAAATGTGGTAGGTATGCTTTCTCATCTCGATTTGAATATACAGTGAAATTAAATTCTCAGAAACGATCTATTAAATCTGTTTTCGAGACTATTTTTAATACGGGGGTATTAATGAGGGTAAATATAAGGAAACAAAATCTTAAATTTGGTAGATATGCTTCCTCAGCTCGTTTTGAATATACAGTGAAAAGTAAATTCTCAGAAACGAACTATTTACTCTGTTTTGAAGATTATTCCGAATACGAGGGCAGTTATCAGGATAAATATTGAGACACACAATCTGAAATGTGGTAGGTATGCTTTCTCATCTCGATTTGAATATACAGTGAAATGTAAATTTCCAGAAACGATTTATTGACTCTGTTTCGGAGATTATTTTGAATACGGGAGCAGTTATCAGGATAAATATTGAGACACACAATCTGAAATGTGGTGGGTATGCTTTCTCAGCTCGTTCTGAATATACAGTGGAAAGAAAATTTCCATAAACGATATATTAACTCTGTTTTGGAGATTATTTTGAATACGGGGGTAGTTGTCAGGATAAATATTGGGATACAAAATCTGAAATGTGGTAGGTATGCTTTCTTAGCTCGTTTTGAATATACAGTGGAAAGAAAATTTCCATAAACGATATATTAACTCTGTTTTGGAGACTATTTTGAATACGGGGGCAGTTACCAGGATAAATATCCAGACACACAATCTGAAATGTGGTAGGTATGCTTTCTCATCTCGATTTGAATATAGAGTGAGATGTAAATTTCCTGAAACGATATTATAACTCTGTTTTGGAGATTATTTTGAATACGGGAGCAGTTATCAGGATAAATATTGAGACACACAATCTGAAATGTGGTAGGTATGCTTTCTCATCTCGATTTGAATATACAGTGAAATGTAATTTTCCAGAAACGAATTATTGACTCTGTTTCGGAGATTATTTTGAATACGGGAGCAGTTATCAGGATAAATATTGAGACACACAATCTGAAATGTGGTAGGTATGCTTTCTCAGCTCGTTTTGAATATACAGTGAAATTAAATTCTCAGAAACGATCTATTAAATCTGTTTTCGAGACTATTTTTCTTACGGGGGTATTAATGAGGGTAAAAATAAGGAAACAAAATCTTAAATTTGGTAGATATGCTTTCTCAGCTCGTTTTGAATATACAGTGAAAAGTAAATTCTCAGAAACGAACTATTTACTCTGTTTTGAAGATTATTCCGAATACGAGGGCAGTTATCAGGGTAAATATTGAGACACTTATTCTGAAATGTGCTAGGTATGCTTTCTCAGCTCATTTTGGATATGCAGTGGGAAGGAAATTTCCAGAAGCGATATATTAACTCTGTTTTGGAGATTATTTTGAATACAAGGGTAGTTGTCGGGATAAATATTGGGATACAAAATCTGAAATGTGGTAGGTATGCTTTCTTAGCTCGTTATGAATATACAGTGGGAAGGAAATTTCCAGAAGCGATATATTAACTCTGTTTTGGAAATTATTTTGAATACAAAGGTAGTTGTCAGGATAAATATTGGGATACAAAATCTGAAATGTGGTAGGTATGCTTTCTTAGCTCGTTTTGAATATACAGTGGAAAGGAAATTTCCAGAAGCGATATATTAACTTTATTTCGGAGATTATTTTGAATACGGGAGCAGTTATCAGGATAAATATTGAGACACACAATCTGAAATGTGGTAGGTATGCTTTCTCATCTCGATTTGAATATACAGTGAAATTAAATTCTCAGAAACGATCAATTAAATCTGTTTTCGAGACTATTTTTAATACGGGGGTATTATTGAGGGTAAAAATAAGGAAACAAAATCTTAAACTTGGTAGATATGCTTTCTCAGCTCGTTTTGAATATACAGTGAAAAGTAAATTCTCAGAAACGAACTATTTACTCGGTTTTGAAGATTATTCCGAATACGAGGGCAGTTATCAGGGTAAATATTGAGACACTTATTCTGAAATGTGCTAGGTATGCTTTCTCAGCTCGTTTTGGATATGCAGTGGGAAGGAAATTTCCAGAAGCGATATATTAACTCTGTTTTGGAGATTATTTTGAATACGGGAGCAGTTATCAGGATAAATATTGAGACACACAATCTGAAATGTGGTGGGTATGCTTTCTCAGCTCGTTTTGAATATAAAGTGAAATGTAAATCTCCAGAAATGATATATTGACTCTGTTCCGGAGATTATCTTGAATACGGGAGCAGTTATCAGGATAAATATTGAGGCACACAATCTGAAATGTGGTAGGTATGCTTTCTCATCTCGATTTGAATATACAAGTTAAATGTGGATTTCCAGAAACGATATATTAACTCTGTTTCGGAGATTATTTTGAGTACGGGAACAGTTATCAGGATAAATATTGAGACACACAATCTGAAATGTGGTGGGTATGCTTTCTCAGCTCGTTCTGAATATACAGTGGAAAGAAAATTTCCATAAACGATATATTAACTCTGTTTTGGAGATTATTTTGAATACGGGGGTAGTTGTCAGGATAAATATTGGGATACAAAATCTGAAATGTGGTAGGTATGCTTTCTTAGCTCGTTTTGAATATACAGTGGAAAGAAAATTTCCATAAACGATATATTAACTCTGTTTCGGAGATTATTTTGAATACGGGAGCAGTTATCAGGATAAATATCCAGACACACAATCTGAAATGTGGTAGGTATGCTTTCTCATCTCGATTTGAATATAGAGTGGAATGTAAATTTCCTGAAACGATATATTAACTCTGTTTTGGAGATTAGTTTGAATACGGGAGCAGCTATCAGGATACATATTGAGACATATAATCTGATATGTGGTAGGTATGCTTTCTCATCTCTATTTGAATATACAGTGGAACGGTAAATTCCCAGAAACGATTTATAAAATCTGTTTTCGAGACTATTTTCAATACGAGGGTATTAATCAGGGTAAATATTAGGAAACAGAATCTGGAAGTTGGTAGATATGCTTTCTCAGCTCGATTTGAATATATAGTGAAAAGTAAATTTTCAGAAACGATCTATTTACTCTGTTTAGAAGATTATTTTGAATACGAGGGCAGTTATCAGGGTAAATTTCGAGGCACATATTCTGAAATGTGCTAGGTATGCTTTCTCAGTTCGTTTTGGATATGCAGTGGAAAGGAAATTTCCAGAAGCGATATATTAACTCTGTTTTGGATATTATTTTGAATACGGGACCACTTATCAGGATAAATATTTAGAGACACAATCAGAAATGTGGTGTTTATGCTTTCTCAGCTTGTTTTGAATATACAATGAAATGTAAATTTCCAGAAGCGATTTATTGATTCTGTTTCGGAGATTAATTTGAATACGGGAGCAATTATCAGAATAAATATTGAGACACACAATCTGAAATGTGGTAGGTATGCTTTCTCAGCTCCTTTTGAATATACAGTGAAATGTTAATTTCCAGAAACGATATATTTACTCTGTTTTGGAGATTATTTTGGATACGGGAGCAGCTATCAGGATACATATTGAGACACATAATCTGATATGTGGTAGGTATGCTTTCTCATCTCTATTTGAATATACAGTGGAACGGTAAATTCCCAGAAACGATTTATAAAATCTGTTTTCGAGACTATTTTCAATACGAGGGTATTAATCAGGGTAAATATTAGGAAACAAAATCTGGAATTTGGTAGATATGCTTTCTCAGCTCGTTTTGAATATACAGTGAAAAGTAAATTCTCAGAAACGAACTATTTACTCTGTTTTGAAGATTATTCCGAATACGAGGGCAGTTATCAGGGTAAATATTGAGACACTTATTCTGAAATGTGCTAGGTATGCTTTCTCAGCTCATTTTGGATATGCAGTGAGAAGGAAATTTCCAGAAGCGATATATCAACTCTGTTTTGGAGATTATTTTGAATACAAGGGTAGTTGTCAGGATAAATATTGGGATACAAAATCTGAAATGTGGTAGGTATGCTTTCTTAGCTCGTTATGTATATACAGTGGGAAGGAAATTTCCAGAAGCGATATATTAACTTTATTTCGGAGATTATTTTGAATACGGGAGCAGTTATCAGGATAAATATTGAGACACACAATCTGAAATGTGGTAGGTATGCTTTCTCATCTCGATTTGAATATACAGTGGAATTAAATTCTTAGAAACGATCTATTAAATCTGTTTTCGAGACTATTTTTAATACGGGGGTATTAATGAGGGTAAATATAAGGAAACAAAATCTTAAATTTGGTAGATATGCTTCCTCAGCTCGTTTTGAATATACAGTGAAAAGTAAATTCTCAGAAACGAACTATTTACTCTGTTTTGAAGATTATTCCGAATACAAGGGCAGTTATCAGGGTAAATATTGAGACACTTATTCTGAAATGTGCTAGGTATGCTTTCTCAGCTCGTTTTGGATATGCAGTGGGAAGGAAATTTCCAGAAGCGATATATTAACTCTGTTTTGGAGATTATTTTGAATACGGGAGCAGTTATCAGGATAAATATTGAGACACACAATCTGAAATGTGGTGGGTATGCTTTCTCAGCTCGCTTTGAATATAAAGTGAAATGTAAATTTCCAGAAATGATATATTGACTCTGTTCCGGAGATTATCTTGAATACGGGAGCAGTTATCAGGATAAATATTGAGGCACACAATCTGAAATGTGGTAGGTATGCTTTCTCATCTCGATTTGAATATACAAGTGGAATGTTGATTTCCAGAAACTATATATTAACTCTGTTTCGGAGATTATTTTGAGTACGGGAGCAGTTATCAGGATAAATATTGAGACACACAATCTGAAATGTGGTGGGTATGCTTTCTCAGCTCGTTCTGAATATACAGTGGAAAGAAAATTTCCATAAACGATATATTTACTCTGTTTTGGAGATTATTTTGAATACGGGGGTAGTTGTCAGGATAAATATTGGGATACAAAATCTGAAATGTGGTAGGTATGCTTTCTTAGCTCGTTTTGAATATACAGTGGAAAGAAAATTTCCATAAACGATATATTAACTCTGTTTTGGAGACTATTTTGAATACGGGGGCAGTTACCAGGATAAATATCCAGACACAAAATCTGAAATGTGGTAGGTATGCTTTCTCATCTCGATTTGAATATAGAGTGAAATGTAAATTTCCTGAAACGATATATTAACTCTGTTTTGGAGATTATTTTGAATACGGGAGCAGTTATCAAGATAAATATTGAGACACACAATCTGAAATGTGGTAGGTATGCTTTCTCATCTCGATTTGGATATACAGTGAAATGTAAATTTCCAGAAACGATTTATTGACTCTGTTTCGGAGATTATTTTGAATACGGGAGCAGTTATCAGGATAAATATTGAGACACACAATCTGAAATGTTGTAGGTATGCTTTCTCATCTCCATTTGAATATACAAGGAAACGTAAATTTCCAGAAACGATTTATTGACTCTGTTTCGGAGATTATTTTGAATACGGGAGCAGTTATCAGGATAAATATTGAGACACACAATCTGAAATGTGGTAGGTATGCTTTCTCAGCTCATTTTGAATATACAGTGAAATTAAATTCTCAGAAACGATCTATTAAATCTGTTTTCGAGACTATTTTTCTTATGGGGGTATTAATGAGGGTAAAAATAAGGAAACAAAATCTTAAATTTGGTAGATATGCTTTCTCAGCTCGTTTTGAATATACAGTGAAAAGTAAATTCTAAGAAACGAACTATTTACTCTGTTTTGAAGATTATTCCGAATACGAGGGCAGTTATCAGGGTAAATATTGAGACACTTATTCTGAAATGTGCTAGGTATGCTTTCTCAGCTCATTTTGGATATGCAGTGGGAAGAAAATTTCCAGAAGCGATATATTAACTCTGTTTTGGAGATTATTTTGAATACAAGGGTAGTTGTCAAGATAAATATTGGGATACAAAATCTGAAATGTGGTAGGTATGCTTTCTTAGCTCGTTATGAATATACAGTGGGAAGGAAATTTCCAGAAGCGATATATTAACTCTGTTTTGGAAATTATTTTGAATAGAAGGGTAGTTCTCAGGATAAATATTGGGATACAGAATCTGAAATGTGGTAGGTATGCTTTCTTAGCTCGTTTTGAATATACAGTGGGAAGGAAATTTCCAGAAGCGATATATTAACTTTATTTCGGAGATTATTTTGAATCCGGGAGCAGTTATCAGGATAAATATTGAGACACACAATCTGAAATGTGGTAGGTATGCTTTCTCATCTCGATTTGAATATACAGTGAAATTAAATTCTCAGAAACGATCTATTAAATCTGTTTTCGAGACTATTTTTAATACGGGGGTATTATTGAGGGTAAAAATAAGGAAACAAAATCTTAAATTTGGTAGATATGCTTTCTCAGCTCGTTTTGAATATACAGTGAAAAGCAAATTCTCAGAAACGAACTATTTACTCTGTTTTGAAGATTATTCCGAATACGAGGGCAGTTATCAGGGTAAATATTGAGACACATATTCTGAAATGTGCTAGGTATGCTTTCTCAGCTCGTTTTGGATATGCAGTGGGAAGGAAATTTCCAGAAGCGATATATTAACTCTGTTTTGGAGATTATTTTGAATACGGGAGCAGCTATCAGGATAAATATTGAGACACACAATCTGAAATGTGGTGAGTATGCTTTCTCAGCTCGTTTTGAATATAAAGTGAAATGTAAATTTCCAGAAATGATATATTGACTCTGTTCCGGAGATTATCTTGAATACGGGAGCAGTTATCAGGATAAATATTGAGGCACACAATCTGAAATGTGGTAGGTATGCTTTCTAATCTCGGTTTGAATATACAAGTTAAATGTGGATTTCCAGAAACGATATATTAACTCTGTTTCGGAGATTATTTTGAGTACGGGAGCAGTTATCAGGATAAATATTGAGACACACAATCTGAAATGTGGTGGGTATGCTTTCTCAGCTCGTTCTGAATATACAGTGGAAAGAAAATTTCCATAAACGATATATTAACTTTATTTCGGAGATTATTTTGAATACGGGAGCAGTTATCAGGATAAATATTGAGACACACAATCTGAAATGTGGTGGGTATGCTTTCTCAGCTCGTTTTGAATATAAAGTGAAATGTAAATTTCCAGAAACGATTTATTGACTCTGTTTCGGAGATTATTTTGCATACGGGAGCAGTTATCAGGATAAATATTGAGACACACAATCTGAAATGTGGTAGGTATGGTTTCTCATCTCGATTTGAATATACAGTGAAATGTAAATTTCCAGAAACGATTTATTGACTCTGTTTCGGAGATTATTTTGAATAAGGGAGCAGTTATCAGGATAAATATTGAGACACACAATCTGAAATGTGGTAGGTATGCTTTCTCATCTCGATTTGAATATACAGTGAAATGTAAATTTCCAAAAACGATTTATTGACTCTGTTTCGGAGATTATTTTGAATACGGGAGCAGTTATCATGATAAATATTGAGACACACAATCTGAAATGTGGTAGGTATGCTTTCTCAGCTCGTTTTGAATATACAGTGAAATTAAATTCTCAGAAACGATCTATTAAATCTGTTTTCGTGACTATTTTTAATACGGGGGTATTAATGAGGGTAAAAATAAGGAAACAAAATCTTAAATTTGGTAGATATGCTTTCTCAGCTCGTTTTGAATATAAAGTGAGAAGTAAATTCTCAGAAACGAACTATTTACTCTGTTTTGAAGATTATTCCGAATACGAGGGCAGTTATCAGGGTAAATATTGAGACACTTATTCTGAAATGTGCTAGGTATGATTTCTCAGCTCATTTTGGATATGCAGTGGGAAGGAAATTTCCAGAAGCGATATATTAACTCTGTTTTGGAGATTATTTTGAATACAAGGGTAGTTGTCAGGATAAATATTGGGATACAAAATCTGAAATGTGGTAGGTATGCTTTCTTAGCTCATTATGTATATACAGTGGGAAGGAAATTTCCAGAAGCGATATATTAACTCTGTTTTGGAAATTATTCTGAATACAAGGGTAGTTGTCAGGATAAATATTGGGATACAAAATCTGAAATGTGGTAGGTATGCTTTCTTAGCTCGTTTCGAATATACAGTGGGAAGGAAATTTCCAGAAGCGATATATTAACTCTGTTTTGGAAATTATTCTGAATACAAGGGTAGTTGTCAGGATAAATATTGGGATACAAAATCTGAAATGTGGTAGGTATGCTTTCTTAGCTCGTTTTGAATATACAGTGGGAAGGAAATTTCCAGAAGCGATATATTAACTTTATTTCGGAGATTATTTTGAATACGGGAACAGTTATCAGGATAAAAATTGAGACACACAATCTGAAATGTGGTAGGTATGCTTTCTCATCTCGATTTGAATATACAGTGAAATTAAATTCTCAGAAACGATCTATTAAATCTGTTTTCGAGACTATTTTTCTTACGGGGGTATTAATGAGGGTAAAAATAAGGAAACAAAATCTTAAATTTGGTAGATATGCTTTCTCAGCTCGTTTTGAATATACAGTGAAAAGTAAATTCTAAGAAACGAACTATTTACTCTGTTTTGAAGATTATTCCGAATACGAGGGCAGTTATCAGGGTAAATATTGAGACACTCATTCTGAAATGTGCTAGGTATGCTTTCTCAGCTCATTTTGGATATGCAGTGGGAAGAAAATTTCCAGAAGCGATATATTAACTCTGTTTTGGAGATTATTTTGAATACAAGGGTAGTTGTCAAGATAAATATTGGGATACAAAATCTGAAATGTGGTAGGTATGCTTTCTTAGCTCGTTATGAATATACAGTGGGAAGGAAATTTCCAGAAGCGATATATTAACTCTGTTTTGGAAATTATTTTGAATAGAAGGGTAGTTATCAGGATAAATATTGAGACACACAATCTGAAATGTGGTGGGTATGCTTTCTCAGCTCGTTTTGAATATAAAGTGAAATGTAAATCTCCAGAAATGATATATTGACTCTGTTCCGGAGATTATCTTGAATACGGGAGCAGTTATCAGGATAAATATTGAGGCACACAATCTGAAATGTGGTAGGTATGCTTTCTCATCTCGATTTGAATATACAAGTTAAATGTGGATTTCCAGAAACGATATATTAACTCTGTTTCGGAGATTATTTTGAGTACGGGAGCAGTTATCAGGATAAATATTGAGACACACAATCTGAAATGTGGTGGGTATGCTTTCTCAGCTCGTTCTGAATATACAGTGGAAAGAAAATTTCCATAAACGATATATTAACTCTGTTTTGGAGATTATTTTGAATACGGGGGTAGTTGTCAGGATAAATATTGGGATACAAAATCTGAAATGTGGTAGGTATGCTTTCTTAGCTCGTTTTGAATATACAGTGGAAAGAAAATTTCCATAAACGATATATTAACTCTGTTTCGGAGATTATTTTGAATACGGGAGCAGTTATCAGGATAAATATCCAGACACACAATCTGAAATGTGGTAGGTATGCTTTCTCATCTCGATTTGAATATAGAGTGGAATGTAAATTTCCTGAAACGATATATTAACTCTGTTTTGGAGATTAGTTTGAATACGGGAGCAGCTATCAGGATACATATTGAGACATATAATCTGATATGTGGTAGGTATGCTTTCTCATCTCTATTTGAATATACAGTGGAACGGTAAATTCCCAGAAACGATTTATAAAATCTGTTTTGGAGACTATTTTCAATACGAGGGTATTAATCAGGGTAAATATTAGGAAACAGAATCTGGAAGTTGGTAGATATGCTTTCTCAGCTCGATTTGAATATATAGTGAAAAGTAAATTTTCAGAAACGATCTATTTACTCTGTTTAGAAGATTATTTTGAATACGAGGGCAGTTATCAGGGTAAATTTCGAGACACATATTCTGAAATGTGCTAGGTATGCTTTCTCAGTTCGTTTTGGATATGCAGTGGAAAGGAAATTTCCAGAAGCGATATATTAACTCTGTTTTGGATATTATTTTGAATACGGGACCACTTATCAGGATAAATATTTAGAGACACAATCAGAAATGTGGTGTTTATGCTTTCTCAGCTTGTTTTGAATATACAATGAAATGTAAATTTCCAGAAGCGATTTATTGATTCTGTTTCGGAGATTAATTTGAATACGGGAGCAATTATCAGAATAAATATTGAGACACACAATCTGAAATGTGGTAGGTATGCTTTCTCAGCTCCTTTTGAATATACAGTGAAATGTTAATTTCCAGAAACGATATATTTACTCTGTTTTGGAGATTATTTTGGATTCGGGAGCAGCTATCAGGATACATATTGAGACATATAATCTGATATGTGGTAGGTATGCTTTCTCATCTCTATTTGAATATACAGTGGAACGGTAAATTCCCAGAAACGATTTATAAAATCTGTTTTCGAGACTATTTTCAATACGAGGGTATTAATCAGGGTAAATATTAGGAAACAAAATCTGGAATTTGGTAGATATGCTTTCTCAGCTCGTTTTGAATATACAGTGAAAAGTAAATTCTCAGAAACGAACTATTTACTCTGTTTTGAAGATTATTCCGAATACGAGGGCAGTTATCAGGGTAAATATTGAGACACTTATTCTGAAATGTGCTAGGTATGCTTTCTCAGCTCATTTTGGATATGCAGTGAGAAGGAAATTTCCAGAAGCGATATATCAACTCTGTTTTGGAGATTATTTTGAATACAAGGGTAGTTGTCAGGATAAATATTGGGATACAAAATCTGAAATGTGGTAGGTATGCTTTCTTAGCTCGTTATGTATATACAGTGGGAAGGAAATTTCCAGAAGCGATATATTAACTTTATTTCGGAGATTATTTTGAATACGGGAGCAGTTATCAGGATAAATATTGAGACACACAATCTGAAATGTGGTAGGTATGCTTTCTCATCTCGATTTGAATATACAGTGGAATTAAATTCTTAGAAACGATCTATTAAATCTGTTTTCGAGACTATTTTTAATACGGGGGTATTAATGAGGGTAAATATAAGGAAACAAAATCTTAAATTTGGTAGATATGCTTCCTCAGCTCGTTTTGAATATACAGTGAAAAGTAAATTCTCAGAAACGAACTATTTACTCTGTTTTGAAGATTATTCCGAATACGAGGGCAGTTATCAGGGTAAATATTGAGACACTTATTCTGAAATGTGCTAGGTATGCTTTCTCAGCTCGTTTTGGATATGCAGTGGGAAGGAAATTTCCAGAAGCGATATATTAACTCTGTTTTGGAGATTATTTTGAATACGGGAGCAGTTATCAGGATAAATATTGAGACACACAATCTGAAATGTGGTGGGTATGCTTTCTCAGCTCGCTTTGAATATAAAGTGAAATGTAAATTTCCAGAAATGATATATTGACTCTGTTCCGGAGATTATCTTGAATACGGGAGCAGTTATCAGGATAAATATTGAGGCACACAATCTGAAATGTGGTAGGTATGCTTTCTCATCTCGATTTGAATATACAAGTGGAATGTTGATTTCCAGAAACTATATATTAACTCTGTTTCGGAGATTATTTTGAGTACGGGAGCAGTTATCAGGATGAATATTGAGACACACAATCTGAAATGTGGTGGGTATGCTTTCTCAGCTCGTTCTGAATATACAGTGGAAAGAAAATTTCCATAAACGATATATTAACTCTGTTTTGGAGATTATTTTGAATACGGGGGTAGTTGTCAGGATAAATATTGGGATACAAAATCTGAAATGTGGTAGGTATGCTTTCTTAGCTCGTTTTGAATATACAGTGGAAAGAAAATTTCCATAAACGATATATCAACTCTGTTTTGGAGACTATTTTGAATACGGGGGCAGTTACCAGGATAAATATCCAGACACAAAATCTGAAATGTGGTAGGTATGCTTTCTCATCTCGATTTGAATATAGAGTGAAATGTAAATTTCCTGAAACGATATATTAACTCTGTTTTGGAGATTATTTTGAATACGGGAGCAGTTATCAAGATAAATATTGAGACACACAATCTGAAATGTGGTAGGTATGCTTTCTCATCTCGATTTGAATATACAGTGAAATGTAAATTTCCAGAAACGATTTATTGACTCTGTTTCGGAGATTATTTTGAATACGGGAGCAGTTATCAGGATAAATATTGAGACACACAATCTGAAATGTTGTAGGTATGCTTTCTCATCTCCATTTGAATATACAAGGAAACGTAAATTTCCAGAAACGATTTATTGACTCTGTTTCGGAGATTATTTTGAATACGGGAGCAGTTATCAGGATAAATATTGAGACACACAATCTGAAATGTGGTAGGTATGCTTTCTCAGCTCATTTTGAATATACAGTGAAATTAAATTCTCAGAAACGATCTATTAAATCTGTTTTCGAGACTATTTTTCTTACGGGGGTATTAATGAGGGTAAAAATAAGGAAACAAAATCTTAAATTTGGTAGATATGCTTTCTCAGCTCGTTTTGAATATACAGTGAAAAGTAAATTCTAAGAAACGAACTATTTACTCTGTTTTGAAGATTATTCCGAATACGAGGGCAGTTATCAGGGTAAATATTGAGACACTTATTCTGAAATGTGCTAGGTATGCTTTCTCAGCTCATTTTGGATATGCAGTGGGAAGAAAATTTCCAGAAGCGATATATTAACTCTGTTTTGGAGATTATTTTGAATACAAGGGTAGTTGTCAAGATAAATATTGGGATACAAAATCTGAAATGTGGTAGGTATGCTTTCTTAGCTCGTTATGAATATACAGTGGGAAGGAAATTTCCAGAAGCGATATATTAACTCTGTTTTGGAAATTATTTTGAATAGAAGGGTAGTTCTCAGGATAAATATTGGGATACAGAATCTGAAATGTGGTAGGTATGCTTTCTTAGCTCGTTTTGAATATACAGTGGGAAGGAAATTTCCAGAAGCGATATATTAACTTTATTTCGGAGATTATTTTGAATACGGGAGCAGTTATCAGGATAAATATTGAGACACACAATCTGAAATGTGGTAGGTATGCTTTCTCATCTCGATTTGAATATACAGTGAAATTAAATTCTCAGAAACGATCTATTAAATCTGTTTTCGAGACTATTTTTAATACGGGGGTATTATTGAGGGTAAAAATAAGGAAACAAAATCTTAAATTTGGTAGATATGCTTTCTCAGCTCGTTTTGAATATACAGTGAAAAGCAAATTCTCAGAAACGAACTATTTACTCTGTTTTGAAGATTATTCCGAATACGAGGGCAGTTATCAGGGTAAATATTGAGACACATATTCTGAAATGTGCTAGGTATGCTTTCTCAGCTCGTTTTGGATATGCAGTGGGAAGGAAATTTCCAGAAGCGATATATTAACTCTGTTTTGGAGATTATTTTGAATACGGGAGCAGTTATCAGGATAAATATTGAGACACACAATCTGAAATGTGGTGAGTATGCTTTCTCAGCTCGTTTTGAATATAAAGTGGAATGTAAATTTCCAGAAATGATATATTGACTCTGTTCCGGAGATTATCTTGAATACGGGAGCAGTTATCAGAATAAATATTGAGGCACACAATCTGAAATGTGGTAGGTATGCTTTCTAATCTCGGTTTGAATATACAAGTTAAATGTGGATTTCCAGAAACGATATATTATCTCTGTTTCGGAGATTATTTTGAGTACGGGAGCAGTTATCAGGATAAATATTGAGACACACAATCTGAAATGTGGTGGGTATGCTTTCTCAGCTCGTTCTGAATATACAGTGGAAAGAAAATTTCCATAAACGATATATTAACTCTGTTTTGGAGATTATTTTGAATACGGGAGCAGTTATCAGGATAAATATTGAGACACACAATCTGAAATGTGGTGAGTATGCTTTCTCAGCTCGTTTTGAATATAAAGTGGAATGTAAATTTCCAGAAATGATATATTGACTCTGTTCCGGAGATTATCTTGAATACGGGAGCAGTTATCAGAATAAATATTGAGGCACACAATCTGAAATGTGGTAGGTATGCTTTCTAATCTCGGTTTGAATATACAAGTTAAATGTGGATTTCCAGAAACGATATATTATCTCTGTTTCGGAGATTATTTTGAATACGGGAGCAGTTATCAGGATAAATATTGAGACACACAATCTGAAATGTGGTGAGTATGCTTTCTCAGCTCGTTTTGAATATAAAGTGAAATGTAAATTTCCAGAAACGATTTATTGACTCTGTTTCGGAGATTATTTTGCATACGGGAGCAGTTATCAGGATAAATATTGAGACACACAATCTGAAATGTGGTAGGTATGGTTTCTCATCTCGATTTGAATATACAGTGAAATGTAAATTTCCAGAAACGATTTATTGACTCTGTTTCGGAGATTATTTTGAATAAGGGAGCAGTTATCAGGATAAATATTGAGACACACAATCTGAAATGTGGTAGGTATGCTTTCTCATCTCGATTTGAATATACAGTGAAATGTAAATTTCCAAAAACGATTTATTGACTCTGTTTCGGAGATTATTTTGAATACGGGAGCAGTTATCATGATAAATATTGAGACACACAATCTGAAATGTGGTAGGTATGCTTTCTCAGCTCGTTTTGAATATACAGTGAAATTAAATTCTCAGAAACGATCTATTAAATCTGTTTTCGTGACTATTTTTAATACGGGGGTATTAATGAGGGTAAAAATAAGGAAACAAAATCTTAAATTTGGTAGATATGCTTTCTCAGCTCGTTTTGAATATAAAGTGAGAAGTAAATTCTCAGAAACGAACTATTTACTCTGTTTTGAAGATTATTCCGAATACGAGGGCAGTTATCAGGGTAAATATTGAGACACTTATTCTGGAATGTGCTAGGTATGATTTCTCAGCTCATTTTGGATATGCAGTGGGAAGGAAATTTCCAGAAGCGATATATTAACTCTGTTTTGGAGATTATTTTGAATACAAGGGTAGTTGTCAGGATAAATATTGGGATACAAAATCTGAAATGTGGTAGGTATGCTTTCTTAGCTCATTATGTATATACAGAGGGAAGGAAATTTCCAGAAGCGATATATTAACTCTGTTTTGGAAATTATTCTGAATACAAGGGTAGTTGTCAGGATAAATATTGGGATACAAAATCTGAAATGTGGTAGGTATGCTTTCTTAGCTCGTTTCGAATACACAGTGGGAAGGAAATTTCCAGAAGCGATATATTAACTCTGTTTTGGAAATTATTCTGAATACAAGGGTAGTTGTCAGGATAAATATTGGGATACAAAATCTGAAATGTGGTAGGTATGCTTTCTTAGCTCGTTTTGAATATACAGTGGGAAGGAAATTTCCAGAAGCGATGTATTAACTTTATTTCGGAGATTATTTTGAATACGGGAGCAGTTATCAGGATAAAAATTGAGACACACAATCTGAAATGTGGTAGGTATGCTTTCTCATCTCGATTTGAATATACAGTGAAATTAAATTCTCAGAAACGATCTATTAAATCTGTTTTCGAGACTATTTTTAATACGGGGGTAATAATGAGGGTAAATATAAGGGAACAAAATCTCAAATTTGGTAGATATGCTTTCTCAGCTCGTTTTGAATATACAGTGAAAAGTAAATTCTCAAAAACGAACTATTTACTCTGTTTTGAAGATTATTCCGAATACGAGGGCAGTTATCAGGGTAAATATTGAGACACTTATTCTGAAATGTGGTAGGTATGCTTTCTGAGCTCATTATGTATATACAGTGGGAAGGAAATTTCCAGAAGCGATATATTAACTCTGTTTTGGAAATTATTCTGAATACAAGGGTAGTTGTCAGGATAAATATTGGGATACAAAATCTGAAATGTGGTAGGTATGCTTTCTTAGCTCGTTTTGAATATACAGTGGGAAGGAAATTTCCAGAAGCGATATATTAACTTTATTTCGGAGATTATTTTGAATACGGGAGCAGTTATCAGGATAAATATTGAGACACACAATCTGAAATGTGGTAGGTATGGTTTCTCATCTCGATTTGAATATACAGTGAAATGTAAATTTCCAGAAACGATTTATTGACTCTGTTTCGGAGATTATTTTGAATAAGGGAGCAGTTATCAGGATAAATATTGAGACACACAATCTGAAATGTGGTAGGTATGGTTTCTCATCTCGATTTGAATATACAGTGAAATGTAAATTTCCAGAAACGATTTATTGACTCTGTTTCGGAGATTATTTTGCATACGGGAGCAGTTATCAGGATAAATATTGAGACACACAATCTGAAATGTGGTAGGTATGGTTTCTCATCTCGATTTGAATATACAGTGAAATGTAAATTTCCAGAAACGATTTATTGACTCTGTTTCGGAGATTATTTTGAATAAGGGAGCAGTTATCAGGATAAATATTGAGACACACAATCTGAAATGTGGTAGGTATGCTTTCTCATCTCGATTTGAATATACAGTGAAATGTAAATTTCCAAAAACGATTTATTGACTCTGTTTCGGAGATTATTTTGAATACGGGAGCAGTTATCATGATAAATATTGAGACACACAATCTGAAATGTGGTAGGTATGCTTTCTCAGCTCGTTTTGAATATACAGTGAAATTAAATTCTCAGAAACGATCTATTAAATCTGTTTTCGTGACTATTTTTAATACGGGGGTATTAATGAGGGTAAAAATAAGGAAACAAAATCTTAAATTTGGTAGATATGCTTTCTCAGCTCGTTTTGAATATAAAGTGAGAAGTAAATTCTCAGAAACGAACTATTTACTCTGTTTTGAAGATTATTCCGAATACGAGGGCAGTTATCAGGGTAAATATTGAGACACTTATTCTGAAATGTGCTAGGTATGATTTCTCAGCTCATTTTGGATATGCAGTGGGAAGGAAATTTCCAGAAGCGATATATTAACTCTGTTTTGGAGATTATTTTGAATACAAGGGTAGTTGTCAGGATAAATATTGGGATACAAAATCTGAAATGTGGTAGGTATGCTTTCTTAGCTCATTATGTATATACAGTGGGAAGGAAATTTCCAGAAGCGATATATTAACTCTGTTTTGGAAATTATTCTGAATACAAGGGTAGTTGTCAGGATAAATATTGGGATACAAAATCTGAAATGTGGTAGGTATGCTTTCTTAGCTCGTTTCGAATATACAGTGGGAAGGAAATTTCCAGAAGCGATATATTAACTCTGTTTTGGAAATTATTCTGAATACAAGGGTAGTTGTCAGGATAAATATTGGGATACAAAATCTGAAATGTGGTAGGTATGCTTTCTTAGCTCGTTTTGAATATACAGTGGGAAGGAAATTTCCAGAAGCGATATATTAACTTTATTTCGGAGATTATTTTGAATACGGGAGCAGTTATCAGGATAAAAATTGAGACATACAATCTGAAATGTGGTAGGTATGCTTTCTCATCTCGATTTGAATATACAGTGAAATTAAATTCTCAGAAACGATCTATTAAATCTGTTTTCGAGACTATTTTTAATACGGGGGTAATAATGAGGGTAAATATAAGGGAACAAAATCTCAAATTTGGTAGATATGCTTTCTCAGCTCGTTTTGAATATACAGTGAAAAGTAAATTCTCAGAAACGAACTATTTACTCTGTTTTGAAGATTATTCCGAATACAAGGGCAGTTATCAGGGTAAATATTGAGACACTTATTCTGAAATGTGGTAGGTATGCTTTCTGAGCTCATTATGTATATACAGTGGGAAGGAAATTTCCAGAAGCGATATATTAACTCTGTTTTGGAAATTATTCTGAATACAAGGGTAGTTGTCAGGATAAATATTGGGATACAAAATCTGAAATGTGGTAGGTATGCTTTCTTAGCTCGTTTTGAATATACAGTGGGAAGGAAATTTCCAGAAGCGATATATTAACTTTATTTCGGAGATTATTTTGAATACGGGAGCAGTTATCAGGATAAATATTGAGACACACAATCTGAAATGTGGTAGGTATGCTTTCTCATCTCGATTTGAATATACAGTGAAATTAAATTCTCAGAAACGATCTATTAAATCTGTTTTCGAGACTATTTTTAATACGGGGGTAATAATGAGGGTAAATATAAGGGAACAAAATCTCAAATTTGGTAGATATGCTTTCTCAGCTCGTTTTGAATATACAGTGAAAAGTAAATTCTCAGAAACGAACTATTTACTCTGTTTTGAAGATTATTCCGAATACGAGGGCAGTTATCAGGGTAAATATTGAGACACTTATTCTGAAATGTGCTAGGTATGCTTTCTCAGCTCGTTTTGGATATGCAGTGGGAAGGAAATTTCCAGAAGCGATATATTAACTCTGTTTTGGAGATTATTTTGAATACGGGAGCAGTTATCAGGATAAATATTGAGGCACACAATCTGAAATGTGGTAGGTATGCTTTCTCATCTCGATTTGAATATACAAGTGAAATGTGGATTTCCAGAAACTATATATTAACTCTGTTTCGGAGATTATTTTGAGTACGGGAGCAGTTATCAGGATAAATATTGAGACACACAATCTGAAATGTGGTGGGTATGCTTTCTCAGCTCGTTCTGAATATACAGTGGAAAGAAAATTTTCATAAACGATATATTAACTCTGTTTTGGAGATTATTTTGAATACGGGGGTAGTTGTCAGGATAAATATTGGGATACAAAATCTGAAATGTGGTAGGTTTGCTTTCTTAGCTTGTTTTGAATATACAGTGGGAAGAAAATTTCCATAAACGATATATTAACTCTGGTTTGGAGACTATTTTGAATACGGGGGCAGTTACCAGGATAAATATCCAGACACACCATCTGAAATGTGGTAGGTATGCTTTCTCATCTCGATTTGAATATAGAGTGAAATGTAAATTTCCTGAAACGATATATTAACTCTGTTTCGGAGATTATTTTGAATACGGGAGCAGTTATCAGGATAAATATTGAGACACACAATCTGAAATGTGGTAGGTATGCTTTCTCATCTCGATTTGAATATACAGTGAAATGTAAATTTCCAGAAACGATTTATTGACTCTGTTTCGGAGATTATTTTGAATACGGGAACAGTTATCATGATAAATATTGAGACACACAATCTGAAATGTGGTAGGTATGCTTTCTCAGCTCGTTTTGAATATACAGTGAAATTAAATTCTCAGAAACGATCTATTAAATCTGTTTTCGTAACTATTTTTAATACGGGGGTATTAATGAGGGTAAAAATAAGGAAACAAAATCTTAAATTTGGTAGATATGCTTTCTCAGCTCGTTTTGAATATACAGTGAAAAGTAAATTCTCAGAAACGAACTATTTACTCTGTTTTGAAGATTATTCCGAATACGAGGGCAGTTATCAGGGTAAATATTGAGACACTTATTCTGAAATGTGCTAGGTATGCTTTCTCAGCTCATTTTGGATATGCAGTGGGAAGGAAATTTCCAGAGGCGATATATTAACTCTGTTTTGGAGATTATTTTGAATACAAGGGTAGTTGTCAGGATAAATATTGGGATACAAAATCTGAAATGTAGTAGGTATGCTTTCTTAGCTCATTATGTATATACAGTGGGAAAGAAATTTCCAGAAGCGATATATTAACTCTGTTTTGGAAATTATTCTGAATACAAGGGTAGTTGTCAGGATAAATATTGGGATACAAAATCTGAAATGTGGTAGAAATGCTTTCTTAGCTCGTTTTGAATATACAGTGGGAAGGAAATTTCCAGAAGCGATATATTAACTTTATTTCGGAGATTATTTTGAATACGGGAGCAGTTATCAGGTTAAATATTGAGACACACAATCTGAAATGTGGTAGGTATGCTTTCTCATCTCGATTTGAATATACAGTGAAATTAAATTCTCAGAAACGATCTATTAAATCTGTTTTCGAGACTATTTTTAATACGGGGGTAATAATGAGGGTAAATATAAGGAAACAAAATCTTAAATTTGGTAGATGTGCTTTCTCAGCTCGTTTTGAATATACAGTGAAAAGTAAATTCTCAGAAACGAACTATTTACTCTGTTTTGAAGATTATTCCGAATACGAGGGCAGTTATCAGGGTAAATATTGAGACACTTATTCTGAAATGTGCTAGGTATGCTTTCTCAGCTCGTTTTGGATATGCAGTGGGAAGGAAATTTCCAGAAGCGATATATTAACTCTGTTTTGGAGATTATTTTGAATACGGGAGCAGTTATCAGGATAAATATTGAGACACACAATCTGAAATGTGGTGGGTATGCTTTCTCAGCTCGTTTTGAATATAAAGTGAAATGTAAATTTCCAGAAATGATATATTGACTCTGTTCCGGAGTTTATCTTGAATACGGGAGCAGTTATCAGGATAAATATTGAGAAACACAATCTGAAATGTGGTGGGTATGCTTTCTCAGCTCGTTCTGAATATACAGTGGAAAGAAAATTTTCATAAACGATATATTAACTCTGTTTTGGAGATTATTTTGAATACGGGGGTAGTTGTCAGGATAAATATTGGGATACAAAATCTGAAATGTGGTAGGTATGCTTTCTTAGCTCGTTTTGAGCAGTTTGGAGCAGTTATCATGATAAATATTGAGACACACAATCTGAAATGTGGTAGGTATGCTCATTTTGGATATGCAGTGGGAAGGAAATTTCCAGAAGCGATATATTAACTCTGTTTTGGAGATTATTTTGAATACAAGGGTAGTTGTCAGGATGAATATTGGGATACAAAATCTGAAATGTGGTAGGTATGCTTTCTTAGCTCGTTATGAATATACAGTGGGAAGGAAATTTCCAGAAGCGATATATTAACTCTGTTTTGGAAACTATTTTGAATACAAGGGTAGTTGTCAGGATAAATATTGGGATACAAAATCTGAAATGTGGTAGGTATGCTTTCTTAGCTCGTTTTGAATATACAGTGGGAAGGAAATTTCCAGAAGCGATATATTAACTTTATTTCGGAAATTATTTTGAATACGGGAGCAGTTATCAGGATAAATATTGAGACACACAATCTGAAACGTGGTAGGTATGCTTTCTCATCTCGATTTGAATATACAGTGAAATTAAATTCTCAGAAACGATCTATTAAATCTGTTTTCGAGACTATTTTTAATACGGGGGTATTATTGAGGGTAAATATAAGGAAACAAAATCTTAAATTTGGTAGATATGCTTTCTCAGCTCGTTTTGAATATACAGTGAAAAGTAAATTCCCAGAAACGAACTATTTACTCTGTTTTGAAGATTATTCCGAATACGAGGGCAGTTATCAGGGTAAATATTGAGACACTTATTCAGAAATGTGCTAGGTATGCTTTCTTAGCTCGTTTTGGATATGCAGTGGGAAGGAAATTTCCAGAAGCGATATATTAACTCTGTTTTGGAGATTATTTTGAATACGGGAGCAGTTATCAGGATAAATATTGAGACACACAATCTGAAATGTGGTGGGTATGCTTTCTCAGCTCGTTTTGAATATAAAGTGAAATTTAAATTTCCAGAAATGAGATATTGACTCTGTTCCGGAGATTATCTTGAATACGGGAGCAGTTATCAAGATAAATATTGAGGCACACAATCTGAAATGTGGTAGGTATGCTTTCTCATCTCGATTTGAATATACAAGTGAAATGTGGATTCCCAGAAACGATATATTAACTCTGTTTCGGAGATTATTTTGAGTACGGGAGCAGTTAACAGGATAAATATTGATACACACAATCTGAAATGTGGTGGGTATGCTTTCTCAGCTCGTTCTGAATATACAGTGGAAAGAAAATTTCCATAAACGATATATTAACTCTGTTTTGGGGATTAGTTTGAATACGGGGGTAGTTGTCAGGATAAATATTGGGATACAAAATCTGAAATGTGATAGGTATGCTTTCTCAGCTCGTTTTGAATATACAGTGAAAAGTAAATTCTCAGAAACGAACTATTTACTCTGTTTTGAATATTATTCCGAATACGAGGGCAGTTATCAGGGTAAATATTGAGACACTTATTCTGAAATGTGCTAGGTATGCTTTCTCAGCTCATTTTGGATATGCAGTGAGAAGGAAATTTCCAGAAGCGATATATTAACTCTGTTTTGGAGATTATTTTGAATACAAGGGTAGTTGTCAGGATAAATATTGGGATACAAAATCTGAAATGTGGTAGGTATGCTTTCTTAGCTCGTTATGTATATACAGTGGGAAGGAAATTTCCAGAAGCGATATATTAACTTTATTTCGGAGATTATTTTGAATACGGGAGCAGTTATCAGGATAAATATTGAGACACACAATCTGAAATGTGGTAGGTATGCTTTCTCATCTCGATTTGAATATACAGTGAAATTAAATTCTTAGAAACGATCTATTAAATCTGTTTTCGAGACTATTTTTAATACGGGGGTATTAATGAGGGTAAATATAAGGAAACAAAATCTTAAATTTGGTAGATATGCTTCCTCAGCTCGTTTTGAATATACAGTGAAAAGTAAATTCTCAGAAACGAACTATTTACTCTGTTTTGAAGATTATTCCGAATACGAGGGCAGTTATCAGGGTAAATATTGAGACACTTATTCTGAAATGTGCTAGGTATGCTTTCTCAGCTCGTTTTGGATATGCAGTGAGAAGGAAATTTCCAGAAGCGATATATTAACTCTGTTTTGGAGATTATTTTGAATACGGGAGCAGTTATCAGGATAAATATTGAGACACACAATCTGAAATGTGGTGGGTATGCTTTCTCAGCTCGTTTTGAATATAAAGTGAAATGTAAATTTCCAGAAATGATATATTGACTCTGTTCCGGAGATTATCTTGAATACGGGAGCAGTTATCAGGATAAATATTGAGGCACACAATCTGAAATGTGGTAGGTATGCTTTCTCATCTCGATTTGAATATACAAGTGGAATGTTGATTTCCAGAAACTATATATTAACTCTGTTTCGGAGATTATTTTGAGTACGGGAGCAGTTATCAGGATAAATATTGAGACACACAATCTGAAATGTGGTGGGTATGCTTTCTCAGCTCGTTCTGAATATACAGTGGGAAGAAAATTTCCATAAACGATATATTAACTCTGTTTTGGAGATTATTTTGAATACGGGGGTAGTTGTCAGGATAAATATTGGGATACAAAATCTGAAATGTGGTAGGTACCTATGCTTTCTTAGCTCGTTTTGAATATACAGTGGAAAGAAAATTTCCATAAACGATATATTAACTCTGTTTTGGAGACTATTTTGAATACGGGGGCAGTTACCAGGATAAATATCCAGACACACAATCTGAGATGTGGTAGGTATGCTTTCTCATCTCGATTTGAATATAGAGTGAAATGTAAATTTCCTGAAACGATATATTAACTCTGTTTTGGAGATTATTTTGAATACGGGAGCAGTTATCAGGATAAATATTGAGACACACAATCTGAAATGTGGTAGGTATGCTTTCTCATCTCGATTTGAATATACAGTGAAATGTAAATTTCCAGAAACGATTTATTGACTCTGTTTCGGAGATTATTTTGAATACGGGAGCAGTTATCAGGATAAATATTGAGACACACAATCTGAAATGTGGTAGGTATGCTTTCTCAGCTCGTTTTGAATATACAGTGAAATTAAATTCTCAGAAACGATCTATTAAATCTGTTTTCGAGACTATTTTTCTTACGGGGGTATTAATGAGGGTGAGAATAAGGGAACAAAATCTTAAATTTGGTAGATATGCTTTCTCAGCTCGTTTTGAATATACAGTGAAATGTAAATTTCCAGAAATGATATATTGACTCTGTTCCGGAGATTATCTTGAATACGGGAGCAGTTATCAGGCTAAATATTGAGAAACACAATCTGAAATGTGGTGAGTATGCTTTCTCAGCTCGTTCTGAATATACAGTGGAAAGAAAATTTTCATAAACGATATATTAACTCTGTTTTGGAGATTATTTTGAATACGGGGGTAGTTGTCAGGATAAATATTGGGATACAAAATCTGAAATGTGGTAGGTATGCTTTCTTAGCTCGTTTTGAGCAGTTTGGAGCAGTTATCATGATAAATATTGAGACACACAATCTGAAATGTGGTAGGTATGCTTTCTCAGCTCGTTTTGAATATAGAGTGAAATTAAATTCTCAGAAACGATCTATTAAATCCGTTTTCGAGACTATTTTTAATACGGGGGTATTAATGAGGGTAAAAATAAGGAAACAAAATCTTAAATTTGGTAGATATGCTTTCTCAGCTCGTTTTGAATATACAGTGAAAAGTAAATTCTCAGAAACGAACTATTTACTCTGTTTTGAAGATTATTAAGAATACGAGGGCAGTTATCAGGGTAAATATTGAGACACTTATTCTGAAATGTGCTAGGTATGCTTTCTCAGCTCATTTTGGATATGCAGTGGGAAGGAAATTTCCAGAAGCGATATATTAACTCTGTTTTGGAGATTATTTTGAATACAAGGGTAGTTGTCAGGATGAATATTGGGATACAAAATCTGAAATGTGGTAGGTATGCTTTCTTAGCTCGTTATGAATATACAGTGGGAAGGAAATTTCCAGAACCGATATATTAACTCTGTTTTGGAAATTATTTTGAATACAAGGGGGATAAATATTGGGATACAAAATCTGAAATGTGGTAGGTATGCTTTCTTAGCTCGTTTTGAATATACAGTGGGAAGGAAATTTCCAGAAGCGATATATTAACTTTATTTCGGAGATTATTTTGAATACGGGAGCAGTTATCAGGATAAATATTGAGACACACAATCTGAAACGTGGTAGGTATGCTTTCTCATCTCGATTTGAATATACAGTGAAATTAAATTCTCAGAAACGATCTATTAAATCTGTTTTCGAGACTATTTTTAATACGGGGGTATTATTGAGGGTAAATATAAGGAAACAAAATCTTAAATTTGGTAGATATGCTTTCTCAGCTCGTTTTGAATATACAGTGAAAAGTAAATTCCCAGAAACGAACTATTTACTCTGTTTTGAAGATTATTCCGAATACGAGGGCAGTTATCAGGGTAAATATTGAGACACTTATTCAGAAATGTGCTAGGTATGCTTTCTCAGCTCGTTTTGGATATGCAGTGGGAAGGAAATTTCCAGAAGCGATATATTAACTCTGTTTTGGAGATTATTTTGAATACGGGAGCAGTTATCAGGATAAATATTGAGACACACAATCTGAAATGTGGTGGGTATGCTTTCTCAGCTCGTTTTGAATATAAAGTGAAATGTAAATTTCCAGAAATGAGATATTGACTCTGTTCCGGAGATTATCTTGAATACGGGAGCAGTTATCAAGATAAATATTGAGGCACACAATCTGAAATGTGGTAGGTATGCTTTCTCATCTCGATTTGAATATACAAGTGAAATGTGGATTCCCAGAAACGATATATTAACTCTGTTTCGGAGATTATTTTGAGTACGGAAGCAGTTAACAGGATAAATATTGATACACACAATCTGAAATGTGGTGGGTATGCTTTCTCAGCTCGTTCTGAATATACAGTGGAAAGAAAATTTCCATAAACGATATATTAACTCTGTTTTAGGGATTATTTTGAATACGGGGGTAGTTGTCAGGATAAATATTGGGATACAAAATCTGAAATGTGATAGGTATGCTTTCTCAGCTCGTTTTGAATATACAGTGAAAAGTAAATTCTCAGAAACGAACTATTTACTCTGTTTTGAATATTATTCCGAATACGAGGGCAGTTATCAGGGTAAATATTGAGACACTTATTCTGAAATGTGCTAGGTATGCTTTCTCAGCTCATTTTGGATATGCAGTGGGAAGGAAATTTCCAGAAGCGATATATTAACTCTGTTTTGGAGATTATTTTGAATACAAGGGTAGTTGTCAGGATAAATATTGGGATACAAAATCTGAAATGTGGTAGGTATGCTTTCTTAGCTCGTTATGTATATACAGTGGGAAGGAAATTTCCAGAAGCGATATATTAACTTTATTTCGGAGATTATTTTGAATACGGGAGCAGTTATCAGGATAAATATTGAGACACACAATCTGAAATGTGGTAGGTATGCTTTCTCATCTCGATTTGAATATACAGTGAAATTAAATTCTTAGAAACGATCTATTAAATCTGTTTTTAATACGGGGGTATTAATGAGGGTAAATATAAGGAAACAAAATCTTAAATTTGGTAGATATGCTTCCTCAGTTCGTTTTGAATATACAGTGAAAAGTAAATTCTCAGAAACGAACTATTTACTCTGTTTTGAAGATTATTCCGAATACGAGGGCAGTTATCAGGGTAAATATTGAGACACTTATTCTGAAATGTGCTAGGTATGCTTTCTCAGCTCGTTTTGGATATGCAGTGGAAAGGAAATTTCCAGAAGCGATATATTAACTCTGTTTTGGAGATTATTTTGAATACGGGAGCAGTTATCAGGATAAATATTGAGACACACAATCTGAAATGTGGTGGGTATGCTTTCTCAGCTCGTTTTGAATATAAAGTGAAATGTAAATTCCCAGAAATGATATATTGACTCTGTTCCGGAGATTATCTTGAATACGGGAGCAGTTATCAGGATAAATATTGAGGCACACAATCTGAAATGTGGTAGGTATGCTTTCTCATCTCGATTTGAATATACAAGTGGAATGTTGATTTCCAGAAACTATATATTAACTCTGTTTCGGAGATTATTTTGAGTACGGGAGCAGTTATCAGGATAAATATTGAGACACACAATCTGAAATGTGGTGGGTATGCTTTCTCAGCTCGTTCTGAATATACAGTGGAAAGAAAATTTCCATAAACGATATATTAACTCTGTTTTGGAGATTATTTTGAATACGGGGGTAGTTGTCAGGATAAATATTGGGATACAAAATCTGAAATGTGGTAGGTATGCTTTCTTAGCTCGTTTTGAATATACAGTGGAAAGAAAATTTCCATAAACGATATATTAACTCTGTTTTGGAGACTATTTTGAATACGGGGGCAGTTACCAGGATAAATATCCAGACACACAATCTGAGATGTGGTAGGTATGCTTTCTCATCTCGATTTGAATATACAAGTGAAATGTAAATTTCCTGAAACGATATATTAACTCTGTTTTGGAGATTATTTTGAATACGGGAGCAGTTATCAGGATAAATATTGAGACACACAATCTGAAATGTGGTAGGTATGCTTTCTCATCTCGATTTGAATATACAGTGAAATGTAAATTTCCAGAAACGATTAATTGACTCTGTTTCGGAGATTATTTTGAATACGGGAGCAGTTATCAGGATAAATATTGAGACACACAATCTGAAATGTGGTAGGTATGCTTTCTCAGCTCGTTTTGAATATACAGTGAAATTAAATTCTCAGAAACGATCTATTAAATCTGTTTTCGAGACTATTTTTCTTACGGGGGTATTAATGAGGGTAAAAATAAGGAAACAAAATCTTAAATTTGGTAGATATGCTTTCTCAGCTCGTTTTGAATATACAGTGAATAGTAAATTCTCAGAAACGAACTATTTACTCTGTTTTGAAGATTATTCCGAATACGAGGGCAGTTATCAGGGTAAATATTGAGACACTTATTCTGAAATGTGCTAGGTATGCTTTCTCAGCTCATTTTGGATATGCGGTGGGAAGGAAATTTCCAGAAGCGATATATTAACTCTGTTTTGGAGATTATTTTGAATACAAGGGTAGTTGTCAGGATAAATATTGGGATACAAAATCTGAAATGTGGTAGGTATGCTTTCTTAGCTCGTTATGTATATACAGTGGGAAGGGAATTTCCAGAAGCGACATATTAACTTTATTTCGGAGATTATTTTGAATACGGGAGCAGTTATCAGGATAAATATTGAGACACACAATCTGAAATGTGGTAGGTATGCTTTCTCATCTCGATTTGAATATACAGTGGAATTAAATTCTTAGAAACGATCTATTAAATCTGTTTTCGAGACTATTTTTAATACGGGGGTATTAATGAGGGTAAATATAAGGAAACAAAATCTTAAATTTGGTAGATATGCTTCCTCAGCTCGTTTTGAATATACAGTGAAAAGTAAATTCTCAGAAACGAACTATTTACTCTGTTTTGAAGATTATTCCGAATACGAGGGCAGTTATCAGGGTAAATATTGAGACACTTATTCTGAAATGTGCTAGGTATGCTTTCTCAGCTCGTTTTGGATATGCAGTGGGAAGGAAATTTCCAGAAGCGATATATTGACTCTGTTTTGGAGATTATTTTGAATACGGGAGCAGTTATCGGGATAAATATTGAGACACACAATCTGAAATGTGGTGGGTATGCTTTATCAGCTCGCTTTGAATATAAAGTGAAATGTAAATTTCCAGAAATGATATATTGACTCTGTTCCGGAGATTATCTTGAATACGGGAGCAGTTATCAGGATAAATATTGAGGCACACAATCTGAAATGTGGTAGGTATGCTTTCTCATCTCGATTTGAATATACAAGTGGAATGTTGATTTCCAGAAACTATATATTAACTCTGTTTCGGAGATTATTTTGAGTACGGGAGCAGTTATCAGGATAAATATTGAGACACACAATCTGAAATGTGGTGGGTATGCTTTCTCAGCTCGTTCTGAATATACAGTGGAAAGAAAATTTCCATAAACGATATATTAACTCTGTTTTGGAGATTATTTTGAATACGCTGGTAGTTGTCAGGATAAATATTGGGATACAAAATCTGAAATGTGGTAGGTATGCTTTCTTAGCTCGTTTTGAATATACAGTGGAAAGAAAATTTCCATAAACGATATATTAACTCTGTTTTGGAGACTATTTTGAATACGGGGGCAGTTACCAGGATAAATATCCAGACACAAAATCTGAAATGTGGTAGGTATGCTTTCTCATCTCAATTTGAATATAGAGTGAAATGTAAATTTCCTGAAACGATATATTAACTCTGTTTTGGAGATTATTTTGAATACGGGAGCAGTTATCAAGATAAATATTGAGACACACAATCTGAAATGTGGTAGGTATGCTTTCTCATCTCGATTTGAATATACAGTGAAATGTAAATTTCCAGAAACGATTTATTGACTCTGTTTCGGAGACTATTTTGAATACGGGAGCAGTTATCAGGATAAATATTGAGACACACAATCTGCAATGTGGTAGGTATGCTTTCTCATCTCGATTTGAATATACAGTGAAACGTAAATTTCCAGAAACGATTTATTGACTCTGTTTCGGAGATTATTTTGAATACGGGAGCAGTTATCAGGATAAATATTGAGACACACAATCTGAAATGTGGTAGGTATGCTTTCTCAGCTCATTTTGAATATACAGTGGAATTAAATTCTCAGAAACGATCTATTAAATCTGTTTTCGAGACTATTTTTCTTACGGGGGTATTAATGAGGGTAAAAATAAGGAAACAAATCTTAAATTTGGTAGATATGCTTTCTCAGCTCGTTTTGAATATACAGTGAAAAGTAAATTCTCAGAAACGAACTATTTACTCTGTTTTGAAGATTATTCCGAATACGAGGGCAGTTATCAGGGTAAATATTGAGACACTTATTCTGAAATGTGCTAGGTATGCTTTCTCAGCTCATTTTGGATATGCAGTGGGAAGGAAATTTCCAGAAGCGATATATTAACTCTGTTTTGGAGATTATTTTGAATACAAGGGTAGTTGTCAAGATAAATATTGGGATACAAAATCTGAAATGTGGTAGGTATGCTTTCTTAGCTCGTTATGAATATACAGTGGGAAGGAAATTTCCAGAAGCGATATATTAACTCTGTTTTGGAAATTATTTTGAATACAAGGGTAGTTCTCAGGATGAATATTGGGATACAAAATCTGAAATGTGGTAGGTATGCTTTCTTAGCTCGTTTTGAATATACAGTGGGAAGGAAATTTCCAGAAGCGATATATTAACTTTATTTCGGAGATTATTTCGAATACGGGAGCAGTTATCAGGATAAATATTGAGACACACAATCTGAAATGTGGTAGGTATGCTTTCTCATCTCGATTTGAATATACAGTGAAATTAAATTCTCAGAAACGATCTATTAAATCTGTTTTCGAGACTATTTTTAATACGGGGGTATTATTGAGGGTAAAAATAAGGAAACAAAATCTTAAATTTGGTAGATATGCTTTCTCAGCTCGTTTTGAATATACAGTGAAAAGTAAATTCTCAGAAACGAACTATTTACTCTGTTTTGAAGATTATTCCGAATACGAGGGCAGTTATCAGAGTAAATATTGAGACACATATTCTGAAATGTGCTAGGTATGCTTTCTCAGCTCGTTTTGGATATGCAGTGGGAAGGAAATTTCCAGAAGCGATATATTAACTCTGTTTTGGAGATTATTTTGAATACGGGAGCAGTTATCAGGATAAATATTGAGACACACAATCTGAAATGTGGTGGGTATGCTTTTTCAGCTCGATTTGAATATAAAGTGAAATGTAAATTTCCAGAAATGATATATTGACTCTGTTCCGGAGATTATCTTGAATACGGGAGCAGTTATCAGGATGAATATTGAGGCACACAATCTGAAATGTGGTAGGTATGCTTTCTCATCTCGGTTTGAATATACAAGTTAAATGTGGATTTCCAGAAACGATATATTAACTCTGTTTCGGAGATTATTTTGAGTACGGGATCAGTTATCAGGATAAATATTGAGACACACAATCTGAAATGTGGTGGGTATGCTTTCTCAGCTCGTTCTGAATATACAGTGGAAAGAAAATTTCCATAAACGATATATTAACTCTGTTTTGGAGATTATTTTGAATACGGGGGTAGTTGTCAGGATAAATATTGGGATACAAAATCTGAAATGTGGTAGGTATGCTTTCTTAGCTCGTTTTGAATATACAGTGGAAAGAAAATTTCCATAAACGATATATTAACTCTGTTTCGGAGATTATTTTGAATACGGGAGCAGTTATCAGGATAAATATTGAGACACACCATCTGAAATGTGGTAGGTATGCTTTCTCAGCTCGTGTTGAATATACAATGGAATGCAAATTTCCAGAAACGATATATTAACTCTGTTTTGGAGATTATTTTGGATACGGGAGCAGCTATCAGGATACATATTGAGACACATAATCTGATTTGTGGTAGGTATGCTTTCTCATCTCTATTTGAATATACAGTGGAACGGTTAATTCCCAGAAAAGATTTATAAAATCTGTTTTCGAGACTATTTTCAATACGAGGGTATTAATCAGGGTAAATATTAGGAAACAAAATCTGGGAGTTGGTAGATATGCTTTCTCAGCTCGTTTTGAATATATAGTGAAAAGTAAATTTTCAGAAACGATCTATTTACTCTGTTTAGATTATTTTGAATACGAGGGCAGTTATCAGGGTAAATTTCGAGACACATATTCTGAAATGTGCTAGGTATGCTTTCTCAGTTCGTTTTGGATATGCAGTGGAAAGGAAAGTTCCAGAAGCGATATATTAACTCTGTTTTGGATACTATTTTGAATACGGGAGCACTTATCAGGATAAATATTGAGACACACAATCTGAAATGTGGTGGGTATGCGTTCTCAGCTCGTTCTGAATATACAGTGGAAAGAAAATTTCCATAAACGATATATTAACTCTGTTTTGGAGATTATTTTGAATACGGGGGTAGTTGTCAGGATAAATATTGGGATACAAAATCTGAAATGTGGTAGGTATGCTTTCTTAGCTCGTTTTGAATATACAGTGGAAAGAAAATTTCCATAAACGATATATTAACTCTGTTTTGGAGACTATTTTGAATACGGGGGCAGTTACCAGGATAAATATCCAGACACACAATCTGAAATGTGGTAGGTATGCTTTCTCATCTCGATTTGAATATAGAGTGAAATGTAAATTTCCTGAAACGATATATTAACTCTGTTTTGGAGATTATTTTGAATACGGGAGCAGTTAACAGGATAAATATTGAGACACACAATCTGAAATGTGGTAGGTATGCTTTCTCAGCTCGTTTTGAATATACAGTGAAATGGAATTCTCAGAAACGATCTATTAAATCTGTTTTCGAGACTATTTTTAATACGGGGGTATTAATGAGGGTAAAAATAAGAAAACAAAATCTTAAATTTGGTAGATATGCTTTCTCAGTTCGTTTTGAATATACAGTGAAAAGTAAATTCTCAGAAACGAACTATTTACTCTGTTTTGAAGATTATTCCGAATACGAGGGCAGTTATCAGGGTAAATATTGAGACACTTATTCTGAAATGTGCTAGGTATGCTTTCTCAGCTCATTTTGGATATGCAGTGGGAAGGAAATTTCCAGAAGCGATATATTAACTCTGTTTTGGAGATTATTTTGAATACAAGGGTAGTTGTCAGGATAAATATTGGGATACAGAATCTGAAATGTGGTAGGTATGCTTTCTTAGCTCGTTATGAATATACAGTGAGAAGGAAATTTCCAGAAGCGATATATTAACTCTGTTTTGGAAATTATTTTGAATACAAGGGTAGTTGTCAGGATAAATATTGGGATACAAAATCTCTTAGCTCGTTTTGAATATACAGTGGAAAGGAAATTTCCAGAAGCGATATATTAACTCCATTTCCGGGATTATTTTGAATACGGGAGCATTTATCAGGATAAATATTGAGACACACAATCTGAAATGTGGTAGGTATGCTTTCTCATCTCGATTTGAATATACAGTGAAATTAAATTCTCAGAAACGATCTATTAAATCTGTTTTCGAGACTATTTTTAATACGGGGGTATTATTGAGGGTAAATATGAGGAATCAAAATTTGGTAGATATGCTTTCTCAGCTCGTTTTGAATATACAGTGAAAAGTAAATTCTCAGAAACGAACTATTACCTCTGTTTTGAAGATTATTCCGAATACGAGGGCAGTTATCAGGGTAAATATTGAGACACTTATTCTGAAATGTGCTAGGTATGCTTTCTCAGCTCGTTTTGGATATGCAGCGGGAAGGAAATTTCCAGAAGCGATATATTAACTCTGTTTGGAGATTATTTTGAATACGGGAGCAGTTATCAGGATAAATATTGAGACACACAATCTGAAATGTGGTGGGTATGCTTTCTCAGCTCGTTTTGAATATAAAGTGAAATGTAAATTTCCAGAAATGATATATTGACTCTGTTCCGGAGATTATCTTGAATGCGGGAGCAGTTATCAGGATAAATATTGAGGCACACAATCTGAATTGTGGTAGGTATGCTTTCTCATCTCGATTTGAATATACAAGTGAAATGTGGATTTCCAGAAACGATATATTAACTCTGTTTCGGAGATTATTTTGAGTACGGGAGCAGTTATCAGGATAAATATTGAGGCACACAATCTGAAATGTGGTGAGTATGCTTTCTCAGCTCGTTCTGAATATACAGTGGAAAGAAAATTTCCATAAACGATATATTAACTCTGTTTCGAAGATTATTTTGAATACGGGAGCAGTTATCAGGATAAATATTGAGACACACCATCTGAAATGTGGTAGGTATGCTTTCTCAGCTCGTTTTGAATATACAATGAAATGCAAATTTCCAGAAACGATATATTAACTCTGTTTTGGAGATTATTTTGGATACGGGAGCAGCTATCAGGATACATATTGAGACACATAATCTGATATGTGGTAGGTATGCTTTCTCATCTCTATTTGAATATACAGTGGAACGGTAAATTCCCAGAAACGATTTATAAAATCTGTTTTCGAGACTATTTTCAATACGAGGGTATTAATCGGGGTAAATATTAGGAAACAAAATCTGGAATTTGGTAGATATGCTTTCTCAGCTCGTTTTGAATATATAGTGGAGAGTAAATTTTCAGAAACGATCTATTTACTCTGTTTAGAAGATTATTTTGAATACGAGGGCAGTTATCAGGGTAAATTTCGAGACACATATTCTGAAATGTGCTAGGTATGCTTTCTCAGTTCGTTTTGGATATGCTGTGGAAAGGAAATTTCCAGAAGCGATATATTAACTCTGTTTTGGATATTATTTTGAATACGGAAGCATTTATCAGGATGAATATTGGGGCACACAATCTGAAATGTGGTAGGTATGTGTAGCTGTCTGCTGGCTAAACCTCGTCGATGTCTTCGAAAAGATTAATAATTTGCTGGGTTACTGAAGAAAATTGTACCAAATCTTTCTACTTTCTTATTAACTCATCGACTGTCATCAAGTGTCATTAATGACGTTGGTTCAAATCATACATACATAACATACAGAGTCAAGAAATTAGACAAAACATATCAACAGAATAAAAATAGAGTAACATTCTCCCCCGATGAGGAAATGAAGTAAATATTGAGACACACAATCTGAAATGTGGTAGATATGCTTTCTCAGCTCGATTTGAATATAAAGTGAAATGTAAATTTCCAGAAGCGATTTATTGATTCTGTTTCGGAGATTAATTTGAATACGGGAGCAGTTATCAGAATAAATATTGAGACACACAATCTGAAATGTGGTAGGTATGCTTTCTCAGCTCGTTTTGAATATACAGTGAAATGTTAATTTCCAGAAATGATATATTAACTCTGTTTTGGAGATTATTTTGGATACGGGAGCAGTTATCAGGATAAATATTGAGACACAATACGATATGTAGTAGGTATGCTTTCTCATCTCGATTTGAATATACAGTGAAACGTTAAATTCTCAGAAACGATCTATTAAATCCGTTTTTGAGACTGATTTTAATATGAGGGTATTAATGAGGGTAAATATAAGGAAACAAAACCTTAAATTTGGTAGATATGCTTTCTCAGCTCGTTTTGATTATACAGTGAGAAGTAAATTCTCAGAAACGAACTATTTATTCTGTTTTAAAGATTATTCCGAATACGAGGGCAGTTATCAGGGTAAATTTCGAGACACATTTTCTGAAATGTGCTAGGTATGCTTTCTCAGTTCGTTTTGGATATGCAGTGGAAAGGAAATTTCCAGAAGCGATATATTAACTCTGTTTTGGATATTATTTTGAATACGGGAGCACTTATCAGGATAAATATTGAGACACACAATCTGAAATGTGGTGGGTATGCTTTCTCAGCTTGTTTTGAAAATACAATGAAATGTAAATTTTCAGAAGCGATTTATTGATTCTGTTTCGGAGATTAATTTGAATACGGGAGCAGTTATCAGAATAAATATTGAGACACACAATCTGAAATGTGGTAGGTATGCTTTCTCAGCTCGTTTTGAATATACAGTGAAATGTTAATTTCCAGAAACGATATATTAACTCTGTTTTGGAGATTATTTTGGATATGGGAGCAGCTATCAGGATACATATTGAGACACATAATCTGATATGTGGTAGGTATGCTTTCTCATCTCTATTTGAATATACAGTGGAACGGTAAATTCCCAGAAACGATTTATAAAACCTGTTTTCGAGACTATTTTCAATACGAGGGTATTAATCAGGGTAAATATTAGGAAACAAAATCTGGAATTTGGTAGATATGCTTTCTCAGCTCGTTTTGAATATATAGTGAAGAGTAAATTTTCAGAAACGATCTATTTACTCTGTTTAGAAGATTATTTTGAATAGGAGGGCAGTTATCAGGGTAAATTTCGAGACACATATTCTGAAATGTGCTAGGTATGCTTTCTCAGTTCGTTTTGGATATGCTGTGGAAAGGAAATTTCCAGAAGCGATATATTAACTCTGTTTTGGATATTATTTTGAATACGGGAGCACTTATCAGGATAAATATTGAGACACACAATCTGAAATGTGGTAGGTATGCTTTCTCAGCTCGTTTTGAATATACAGTGAAATGTTAATTTCCAGAAACGATATATTAACTCTGTTTTGGAGATTATTTAGGATACGGGAGCAGTTATCAGGATAAATATTGAGACACACAATCTGAAATATGGTCGGTTTGCTTTCTCAGCTCGTTTTGAATATAAAGTGAAATGTAAATTTCCAGAAGCGATTTATTTATTCTGTTTCGGAGATTAATTTGAATACGGGAGCAATTATCAGAATAAATATTGAGACACACAATCTGAAATGTGGTAGGTATGCTTTCTCAGCTCGATTTGAATATAAAGTGAAATGTAAATTTCCAGAAGCGATTTATTGATTCTGTTTCGGAGATTAATTTGAATACGGGAGCAGTTATCAGAATAAATATTGAGACACACAATCTGAAATGTGGTAGGTATGCTTCCTCGGCTCGTTTTGAATATACAGTGAAATGTTAATTTCCAGAAATGATATATTAACTCTGTTTTGGAGATTATTTTGGATACGGGAGCAGTTATCAGGATAAATATTGAGACACAATACGATATGTAGTAGGTATGCTTTCTCATCTCGATTTGAATATACAGTGAAACGTTAAATTCTCAGAAACGATCTATTAAATCCGTTTTTGAGACTATTTTTAATATGGGTTTATTAATGAGGGTAAATATGAGGAAACAAAACCTTAAATTTGGTAGATATGCTTTCTCAGCTCGTTTTGATTATACAGTGAGAAGTAAATTCTCAGAAACGAACTATTTATTCTGTTTTAAAGATTATTCCGAATACGAGGGCAGTTATCAGGGTAAATATTGAGACACATATTCTGAAATGTGCTAGGTATGCTTTCTCAGCTCGTTTTGGATATGAAGTGGGAAGAGAATTTCCGGAAGTGATATATTAACTCTGTTTTGGAGATTATGTTGAATACGGGAGCAGTTATCAGGATAAATATTGAGACACACAATCTGAAATGTGGTGGGTATGCTTTCTCAGCTCGTTTTGAATATAAAGTGAAATGTAAATTTCCAGAAACGATATATTAACTCTGTTTCGGAGATTATTTTGAATACGGAAGCATTTATCAGGATGAATATTGAGGCACACAATCTGAAATGTGGTAGGTATGTGTAGCTGTCTGCTGGATAAACCTCGTCGATGTCTTCGAAAAGATTAATAATTTGCTGGGTGACTGAAGAAAATTGTACCAAATCTTTTTACTTTTTTATTAACTCATCGACTGTGATCAAGTGTCATTAATGACGTTGGTTCAAATCATACATACATAACATACAGAGTCAAGAAATTAAACAAAACATATCAACAGAATAAAAATAGAGTAACATTCTCCCCTGATGAGGAAATGAAGTTTCTTCATGGCAGTCGTCGTACATCGAGGACACATAATTTGGATACTGGTCTTCTGAATACACAATTTGTGGTTTTTATATCTGCGACTCGTACTTGACCATCTTTTCCTGTAAAAGTGGCCACGACTTATCCCTTCAGCCATTGATTTCGTGGACATTGGTCGTCAACCACAATGACAATATCGTTGACTTTGAGATTTTGTGTTTCATCATACAACTTTTTACGTTTGTGGAGAGTGGGAAGGTATTCTTTTATCCAACGCTTCCAGAACTTGTTGCTCAAATCTTGAACGAATCTCCATTGTTTCTTCAGGAATGTCCCATCTGGATGGAAATTCTTTAAGATAGTCATTCCCGAGTTATTGTAAAATGGCCCAAGTAAGAAATGGTTTGGTGTCAACGCTTCTTCGTCAAGACTGTCCAAGGATATGACTGTTAGAGGTCTAAAATTGACAATGTTCTCAATTTCCAAAAATTGTGTGTGAAGGACTTCTTCATGGAGAACTTGTTCTTTCATTATCGCTTTCAGGGAAGTGTTTACAGATCTTATCTGACGTTCCCAAACTCCGCCCATATGGGGGGCGGTGGGAGGATTGAAACTCCATCGAATACCTTTCAGAGATAGTTTATTGGTAATTTTTCCTTTCGACATAAAAACAGATTCTGATTTTGTATGTGGCTGTGAGCGATCGTTTTTATGCCCGGTGTTGCAAAGAAGACTAGAAGCCCTTCCTACCTCTTTTAAACAGTCCGAAAAATTCAACAATGTCACTTCTTTCAGTTTGACAGCATGAAATGCCCATTGCTGCTTCAAGTAGACAGTCAAATTCCCAACGAATTCTTCCAAAAGAAGTGGACTCTTCAGATATACTTCATTCTGTAGATGCTTCACCGCCGTTACTAAATAACATAATGAAGTGGCATACCTAACTATAGTTTCAGGTTTATTGTCTTTAGGGGAAGGTGTCACACGCACCTGATCAATCAAATATTTAATAATTAATTCAGGGCGACCATAGTACGTTTTTAAGGTGTCGATAATTTCAGGGACATTTTTGTGTGAAATCAGAAGCATTTTCACCGACTCCCTAGCTTCACCTTTCAAACATTTTCTAAGACGAATCAAGTTTTCACTATCAGAATAATTACACAATTCTGTAGTTTCATAAAAATCATTAATAAAAACTAACCATTCAGATAGATTTCCACCAAAATCTGGCAACGATCTATCGATTGCATGTCTGCGAATTGCTATTGCCCCCAAATCGATGTCGGATCTATGCAAATCATGAGAAAATTCCCCGTTCATGTTCACATGTTCACTTACCGCTTCCCGAGATAGCTTTTTCACGTTTGTCAAATTTTCTTTTATGTCATTCAATACCTCTTTTTCATCTGAATTGTCACAAAATTTCAACCAATTTCTTACCTTGACAGAGCCATTTGACAAACTTTCATGTTCATCGCTATTATTGGAACCACCTACGCTTGTATTGTCGTTGTGTATTCTCAGTTTGTCGAGGGCCAATTTCTTCTTCACCAATTTTTTATCTAGCTCGAGAATCTCCCTTTCTGCTATCAACTCCATTTCAATCTTACGTCTTTGTGCCAAGCTGGAAGATGTTTTGTTACTCTTCGTTTTTGACTTACTAGAAATAATAGATTTTTTATCATTTGCATGTAATGACAAGTTTTGTTGACTGATGTCTCCTTGTCTTTCCCGCCTGTCTGGCCAAACTCTTTCCGCAATTCCATCTTCGAAATGAACTTCATCAGGTAAGTTTTCTAACGTTTTCGCTAGTCTCCGAAGTCTGGTATCGTGGATTTTTCTTACAGCTCCTGTTGCTTTTTCGCTGCTCATCTTTGAAGATTGAGATGAACAAATTCTTTCGAAAAATTTCCTCAGAATCCGGCTTGAAGGACCAATGTAGCTGTCTGCTGGCTAAACCTCGTCGATGTCTTCGAAAAGATTAATAATTTGCTGGGTTACTGAAGAAAGTTGTACCAAATCTTTTTACTTTTTTATTAACTCATCGACTGTCATCAAGTGTCATTAATGACGTTAGTTCAAATCATACATACATAACATACAGAGTCAAGGAATAAGACAAAACATATCAACAGAATGAAAATAGAATAACAGTATGCTTTCTCATCTCGATTTGAATATACAGTGAAATGTAAATTTCCAGAAACGATATATTAACTCTGTTTTGGAGATTATTTTGAATACGAGAGCAGTTATCAGGATAAATATTGAGACACACAATCTGAAATGTGGTAGGTATGCTTTCTCATCTCGATTTGAATATACGGTGGAACGGTAAATTCCCAGAAACGATTTACTAAATCTGTTTTCGAGACTATTTTTAATACGAGGGTATTAATCAGGGTAAGTATTAGGAAACAAAATCTGGAATTTGGTAGATATGCTTTCTCAGCTCGTTTTGAATATATAGTGAAGAGTAAATTTTCAGAAACGATCTATTCACTCTGTTTAGAAGATTATTTTGAATACGAGGGCAGTTATCAGGGTAAATTTCGAGACACATATTCTGAAATGTGCTAGGTATGCTTTCTCAGTTCGTTTTGGATATGCAGTGGAAAGGAAATTTCCAGAAGCGATATATTAACTCTGTTTTGGAGATTATTTCGAATACGGGAGCAGTTATCAGGATAAATATTGAGACACACAATCTGATATGTGGTAGGTATGCTTTCTCATCTCGATTTGAAAATACAGTGAAACATTAAATTCTCAGAAACGATCTATTAAATCTGTTTCGGGGATTATTTTGAATACGGGAGCATTTATCAGGATGAATATCGAGACACACAATCTGAAATGTGGTAGGTATGCTTTCTCATCTCGATTTGAATATACAGTGAAATGTAAATTTCCAGAAACGATTAATTAACTCTGTTTCGGAGATTATTTTGAATACGGGAGCAGTTATCAGGATAAATATCGAGACACACAATATGAAATGTGGTAGGTATGCTTTCTCATCTCGATTTGAATATACAGTGAAATGTAAATTTCCAGAAACGATTAATTAACTCTGTTTCGGAGATTATTTTTAATACGGGAGCAGTAATCAGAATAAATATTGAGACACACAATCTGAAATGTGGTGGGTATGCTTTCTCAGCTCGTTCTGAATATACAGTGGGAAGAAAATTTCCATAAACGATATATTACCTCTGTTTTGGAGATTATTTTGAATATAGGGGTAGTTGTCAGGATAAATATTGGGACACAAAATCTGAAATGTGGTGGGTATGATTTCTCAGCTCGTTTTGAATATACAGTGAAATGTAAATACCCAGAAATGATATATTGGCTCTGAACCGGAGATTATTCTGAATACGGGAGCAGTTATCAGCATAAATTTTGAGACACACAATCTGAAATGTGGAAGGTATGCTTTCTCAGCTCGTTTTGAATATACAATGAAATGTACATTTCCAGAAACGATATATTAACTCTGTTTCGGAGATTATTTTGAATACAAGAGCAGTTATCAGGATAAATATAGAGACACACAATCTGAAATGTGATGGGTATGCTTTCTCAGCTCGTTTTGAATACACAGTGAAATGTAAATTTCCAAAAATGATATATTGACTCTGTTCCCGAGATTATTTTGAATACGGGAGCAGTTACCAGGATAAATATTGAGACACACAATCTGAAATGTGGTAGGTATGCTTTCTCAGCTCGTTTTGAATATACAGTGAAATGTAGATTCCCAGAAACGATATATTGACTCTGTTCCGGAGAATATCTTGAATACGGGAGCAGTTATCAGGATAAATATTGAGGCACGCAATCTGAAATGTGGCAGGTATGCTTTCTCATCTCGATTTGAATATACAGTGAGATGTAAATTCCCCGAAACGATATATTAACTCTGTTTTGGAGATTATTTCGAATACGGGAGCAATTATCAGGATAAATATTGAGACACAAAATCTGAAATGTGGTGGGTATGATTTCTCAGCTCGTTTTGAATATACAGTGAAATGTAAATACCCAGAAATGATATATTGGCTCTGAACCGGAGATTATTCTGAATACGGGAGCAGTTATCAGCATAAATTTTGAGACACACAATCTGAAATGTGGAAGGTATGCTTTCTCAGCTCGTTTTGAATATACAATGAAATGTACATTTCCAGAAACGATATATTAACTCTGTTTCGGAGATTATTTTGAATACAAGAGCAGTTATCAGGATAAATATAGAGACACACAATCTGAAATGTGATGGGTATGCTTTTTCAGCTCGTTTTGAATACACAGTGAAATGTAAATTTCCAGAAATGATATATTGACTCTGTTCCCGAGATTATTTTGAATACGGGAGCAGTTACCAGGATAAATATTGAGACACACAATCTGAAATGTGGTAGGTATGCTTTCTCAGCTCGTTTTGAATATACAGTGAAATGTAGATTCCCAGAAACGATATATTGACTCTGCTCCGGAGAATATCTTGAATACGGGAGCAGTTATCAGGATAAATATTGAGGCACGCAATCTGAAATGTGGCAGGTATGCTTTCTCATCTCGATCTGAATATACAGTGAGATGTAAATTCCCAGAAACGATATATTAACTCTGTTTTGGAGATTATTTCGAATACGGAAGCAGTTATCAGGATAAATATTGAGGCACGCAATCTGAAATGTGGCAGGTATGCTTTCTCAACTCGATTTGAATATACAGAGAAATGTAAATTCCCAGGAACGGTATATTAACTCTGTTTCGGAGATTATTAGGAATACGGGAGCAGTTATCAGGATAAATATTGAGACACACAATCTGAAATGTAGTAGGTATGCTTTCTCAGCTCGTTTTGAATATACAGTGAAACGTTAAATTCTCAGAAACGATCTATTAAATCTGTTTTTGAGACTATTTTTAATACGGGGGTATTAATGAAGGTAAATATAAGGGAACAAAACCTTAAATTTGGTAGATATGCTTTCTCAGATCGTTTCGATTATACAGTGAGAAGTAAATTTTCAGAAACGAATTATTTATTCTGTTTCAAAGATTATTCCGAATACGAGGGCAGTTATCAGGGTAAACATTGAGACACAAATTCTGAAAAGTGCTAGGTATGCTTTCTCAGCTCGTTATGGATATGAAGTGGGAAGGGAATTTCCGGAAGCGATATATTAACTCTGTTTTGGAGATTATTTTGAATACGGGAGCAGTTATCAGGATAAATATTGAGACACACAATCTGAAATGTGGTGGGTATGCTTTCTCAGCTCGTTTTGAATATAAAGTAAAATTTAAATTTCCAGAAATGATATATTGACTCTGTACCGGAGCTTATTTTGAATACGGGAGCAGTTATCAGGATACATGTTGAGACACACAATCTGAAATGTGGTAGATATGCTTTCTCAGCTCGTTTTGAATATACAGTGAAATGTAAATTTCCAGAAACGATATATTGACTCTGTTCCGGAGATTATCTTGAATACGAGAGTAGTTATCAGGATAAATATTGAGGCACACAATCTGAAATGTGGTAGGTATGCTTTCTCATCTCGATTTGAATATACAGTGAAATGTAAATTTCCAGAAACGGTATATTGACTCTGTTTCGGAGATTATTTTGAATATGGGAGCAGTTATCATAATAAATATTGAGACACACAATCTGAAATGTGGTGGGTATGCTTTCTCAGCTCGTTCTGTATATACAATGGGAAGAAAATTTCCATAAACGATATATTAACTCTGTTTTGGAGATTATTTTGAATATGGGGTTAGTTGTCAGGATAAATATTGGGATACAAAATCTGAAATGTGGTAGATATGCTTTCTCAGCTCGTTTTGAATATACAGTGAAGAGTAAATTTTCAGAAACGATCTATTTACTCTGTTTAGAAGATTATTTTGAATACGAGGGCAGTTATCAGGGTAAATTTCGATACACATATTCTGAAATGTGCTAGGTATGCTTTCTCAGTTCATTTTGGATATGCAGTGGAAAGGAACTTTCCAGAAGCGATATATTAACTCTGTTTTGGAGATTATTTCGAATACGGGAGCAGTTATCAGGATAAATATTGAGACATACAATCTTAAATGTGGTTGGTATGATTTCTCAACTCGTTTTGAATATACAGTGAAATGTAAATACCCAGAAAAGATATATTGGCTCTGAACCGGAGATTATTCTGAATACGGGAGCAGTTATCAGGATAAATTTTGAGACACACAATCTGAAATGTGGTAGGTATGCTTTCTCAGCTCGTTTTGAATATACAATGAAATGTACATTTCCAGAAATGATATATTGCCTCTGTTCCGGAGATTATTTTTGATACGGGAGCAGTTATCAGGATAAATATTGAGACACACAATCTGAAATGTGGCAGGTATGCTTTCTCAGCTCGTTTTGAATACACAGTGAGATGTAAATTTCCAGAAATGATATATTGACTCTGTTCCGGAGATTATTTTGAATACGGGAGCAGTTATCAGGATAAATATTGAGACACACAATCTGAAATGTGGTAGGTATGCTTTCTCAGCTCGTTTTGAATACACAGTGAAATGTAAATTTCCAGAAATGATATATTGACCCTGTTCCGGAGATTATTTTGAATACGAGAGCAGCTATCAGGATAAATATTGAGACACACAATCTGAAATGTAGTAGGTATGCTTTCTCAGCTCGTTATGAATATACAGTGAAATGTAAATTCCCAGAAACGATATAATGGCTCTGTTCCGGAGAATATCTTGAACACGGGAGCAGTTATCAGGATAAATATTGAGGCACGCAATCTGAAATGTGGAAGGTATGCTTTCTCATCTCGATTTGAATATACAGTGAAATGTAAATTCCCAGAAACGATATATTAACTCTGTTTCGGAGATTATTTTGAATACGGGAGCAGTTATCAGGATAAATATTCAGACACACAATCTGAAATGTGGTAGGTATGCTTTCTCATCTCGATTTGAAAATAGAGTGAAATGTAAGTTTCCAGAAACAATATATTAACTCTGTTTCGGAGATTATTCTGAATACGGGAGCAGTTATCAGGATAAATATTGAGACACACAATCTGAAATGTGGTAGGTATGCTTTCTCAGCTCGTTTTGAATATACAATGAAATGCAAATTTCCAGAAGCGATATATTAACTCTGTTTTCGAGATTACTTTGGATACGGGAGCAGCTATCAGGATACATATTGAGACACATAATCTGATATGTGGTAGGTATGCTTTCTCATCTCGATTTGAATATACAGTGGAACGGTAAATTCCCAGAAACGATTTATAAAATCTGTTTTCGAGACTATTTTTAATACGAGGATATTAATCAGGGTAAGTATTAGGAAACAAAATCTGGAATTTGGTAGATATGCTTTCTCAGCTCGTTTTGAATATACAGTGAAGAGTAAATTTTCAGAAACGATCTATTTACTCTGTTTAGAAGATTATTTTGAATACGAGGGCCGTTATCAGCGTAAATTTCGAGACACATATTCTGAAATGTGCTAGGTATGCTTTCTCAGTTCGTTTTGGATATGCAGTGGAAAGGAAATTTCCAGAAGCGATATATTAACTCTGTTTTGGAGACTATTTCGAATACGGGAGCAGTTATCAAGATAAATATTGAGACACACAATCTGATATGTGGTAGGTATGCTTTCTCATCTCGATTTGAATATACAGTGAAACGTTAAAATCTCAGAAACGATCTATTAAATCTGTTTTCGAGACTATTTTTATTACGGGGGTATTCATGAGGGTAAATATAAGGGAACAAAATCTTAAATTTGGTAGATATGCTTTCTCAGCTCGTTTGATTATACAGTGAGAAGTAAATTCTCAGAAACGAACTATTTACTCTGTTTTGAAGATTATTCCGAATACTAGGGCAGTTATCAGGGTAAATATTGAGGCACATATTCTGAAATGTGCTAGGTATACTTTCTCAGCTCGTTTTGGATATTAAGTGGGAAGGGAACTTCCGGAAGCGATATATTAACTCTGTTTTGGAGATTATTTTGAATACGGGAGCAGTTATCAGGATAAATATTGAGACAGACAATCTGAAATGTGGTGGGTATGCTTTCTCAGCACGTTTTGAATATAAAATGAAATGTAAATTTCCAGAAATGATATATTGACTCTGTACCTGAGATTATTTTGAATAGGGGAGGAGTTATCAGGATACATATTGAGACACACAATCTGAAATGTGGTAGATATGCTTTCTCAGCTCGTTTTGAATATACAGTGAAATGTAAATTTCCAGAAACGATATATTAACTCTGTTTCGGAGATTATTCTGAATACGGGAGCATTTATCAGGAAGAATATTGAGGTACACAATCTGAAATGTGGTAGGTATGCTTTCTCATCTCGATTTGAATATACAGTGAAATGTACATTTCCAGAAACGATTAATTAACTCTGTTTTGGAGATTACTTTGGATACGGGAGCAGCTATCAGGATACATTTCGAGACACATAATCTGATATGTGGTAGGTATGCTTTCTCATCTCGATTTGAATATACAGTGGAACGGTAAATTCCCAGAAACGATTTATAAAATCTGTTTTCGAGACTATTTTTAATACGAGGGTATTAATCAGGGTAAGTATTAGGAAACAAAATCTGGAATTTGGTAGATATGCTTTCTCAGCTCGTTTTGAATATACAGTGAAGAGTAAATTTTCAGAAACGATCTATTTACTCTGTTTAGAAGATTATTTTGAATACGAGGGCCGTTATCAGGGTAAATTTCGAGACACATATTCTGAAATGTGCTAGGTATGCTTTCTCAGTTCGTTTTGGATATACAGTGAAATGCAAATACCCAGAAATAATATATTGGCTCTGAACCGGAGACTATTCTGAATACGGGAGCAGTTATCAGGATAAATTTTGAGACACACAATCTGAAATGTGGTAGGTATGCTTTCTCAGCTCGTTTTGAATATACAATGAGATGTACATTTCCAGAAACGATATATTAACTCTGTTTCGGAGATTATTTTGAATACGGGAGCAGTTATCAGGATAAATATTGAGACACACAATCTGAAATGTGATAGGTATGCTTTCTCAGCTCGTTTTCAATACACAGTGAAATGTAAAATTTCCAGAAATGATATATTGACTCTGTTCCCGAGATTATTTTGAATACGGGAGCAGTTATCAGGATAAATATTGAGATACACAATCTGAAATGTGGTAGGTATGCTTTCTCAGCTCGTTTTGAATATACAGTGAAATGCAGATTCCCAGAAACGATATATTGACTCTGTTCCGGAGAATATCTTGAATACGGGAGCAGTTATCAGGATAAATATTGAGGCACGCAATCTGAAATGTGGCAGGTATGCTTTCTCATCTCGATTTTTTTTATATACTGTTAAATGTAAATTCCCAGAATCGATATATTGACTCTGTTTCGGAGATTATTTTGAATACGGGAGCAGTTATCAGGATTAATATTGAGACACAATCTGAAATGTGGCAGGTATGCTTTCTCAACTCGATTTGAATATACAGTGAAATGTAAATTCCCAGGAACGGTATATTAACTCTGTTTCGGAGATTATTTTGAATACGGGAGCAGTTATCAGGATAAATATTGAGACACACAATCTGAAATTTGGTAGGTATGCTTTCTCAGCTCGTTTTGAATATACAGTGAAATGTTAATTTCCAGAAATGATATATTAACTCTGTTTTGGAGATTATTTTGGATACGGGAGCAGTTATCAGGATAAATATTGAGACACACAATCTGATATGTGGTAGGTATGCTTTCTCATCTCGATTTGAATATATAGTAAAACGTTAAATTCTTAGAAACGATCTATTAAATCTGTTTTTGAGACTATTTTTAATACGGGCGTATTAATGGGGGTAAATATAAGGAAACAAAACCTTAAATTTGGTAGATATGCTTTCTCAGCTCGTTTTGATTATACAGTGAGAAGTAAATTCTCAGAAACGAACTATTCATTCTGTTTTAAAGATTATTCCGAATACGAGGGCAGTTATCAGGGTAAATTTTGAGACACATATTATGAAATGTGCTAGGTATGCTTTCTCAGCTCGTTTTGGATATGAAGTGGGAAGGGAATTTCCGGAAGCGATATATTAACTCTGTTTTGGAGATTATTTTGAATACGGAAGCAGTTATCAGGATAAATATTGAGACACACAATCTGAAATGTGGTGGGTATGCTTTATCAGTTCGTTTTGAATATAAAGTGAAATGTAAATTTCCAGAAATGATATATTAACTCTGTACCGGAGATTATTTTGAATACAGGAGCAGTTATCAGGATACATATTGAGACACACAATCTGAAATGTGATGGATATGCTTTCTCAGCTCGTTTTGAATATACAGTGAAATATAAATTTCCAGAAACGATATATTGACTCTGTTCTGGAGATTATCTTGAATACGGGAGCAGTTATCAGGATAAATATTGAGGCACACAATCTGAAATGTGGTAGGTATGCTTTCTCATCTCGATTTGAATATACAGTGAAATGTAAATTTCAAGAAACGATATATTAACTCTGTTTTGGAGATTATTTTGAATATAGGGGTAGTTGTCAGGATAAATATTGGGATACAAAATCTGAAATGTGGTATATATGCTTTCTAAGCTCGTTTTGAATATACAGTGAAGAGTAAATTTTCAGAAACGATCTATTTACTTTGTTTAGAAGATTATTTTGAATACGAGGGCAGTTATCAGGGTGAATTTCGAGACACATGTTCTGAAATGTGCTAGGTATGCTTTCTCAGTTCGTTTTGGATATGCAGTGGAAAGGAAATTTCCAGAAGCGATATATCAACTCTGTTTTGGAGATTATTTCAAATACGGGAGCAGTTATCAGGATAAATATTGAGACACACAATCTGAAATGTGGTGGGTATGATTTCTCAGCTCGTTTTGAATATACAGTGAAATGTAAATACCCAGGAATGATATATTGGCTCTGAACCGGAGATTATTCTGAATACGGGAGCAGTTATCAGGATAAATTTTGAGACACACAATCTGAAATGTGGTAGGTATGCTTTCTCAACTCGTTTTGAATATACAATGAAATGTACATTTCCAGAAACGATATATTAACTCTGTTTCGGAGATTATTCTGAATACGGGAGCAGTTATCAGGATAAATATTAAGACACACAATCTGAAATGTGGTAGGTATGCTTTCTCAACTCGTTTTGAATATACAATGAAATGTACATTTCCAGAAACGATATATTAACTCTGTTTCGGAGATTATTCTGAATACGGGAGCAGTTATCAGGATAAATTTTGAGGTGAAATGTGGTAGGTATGGTTTCTCAGCTCGTTTCGAATATACAGTGAAATGTACATTTCCAGAAACGATATATTAACTCTGTTTTGGAGATTATTTCGAATACGGGAGCAGTTATCAGGATAAATATTGAGACACACAATCTGAAATGTGGTGGGTATGATTTCTCAGCTCGTGTTGAATATACAGTGAAATGTAAATACCTAGAAATGATATATTGGCTCTGAACCGGATATTATTCTGAATACGGGAGCATTTATCAGGATAAATATTGAGACACACAATCTGAAATGTGGTAGGTATGCTTTCTCAACTCGTTTTGAATATACAATGAAATGTACATTTCCAGAAACGATATATTAACTCTGTTTCGGAGATTATTCTGAATACGGGAGCAGTTATCAGGATAAATATTAAGACACACAATCTGAAATGTGGTAGGTATGCTTCCTCAACTCGTTTTGAATATACAATGGAATGTACATTTCCAGAAACGATATATTAACTCTGTTTCGGAGATTATTTTGAATACGGGAGCAGTTATCAGGATATATATAGACACACAATCTGAAATGTGATGGGTATGCTTTCTCACCTCGTTTCGAATACACAGTGAAATGTAAATTTCCAGAAATGATATATTGACTCTGTTCCGGAGATTATCTTGAATACGGGAGCAGTTATCAGGATAAATATTGAGACACACAATCTCAAATGTGGTGGGTATGATTTCTCAGCTCGTTTTGAATATACAGTGAGATGTTCATTCCCAGAAACGATATATTGACTCTGTTCCGGAGAATATCTTGAATACGGGAGCAGTTATCAGGATAAATATTGAGGCACGCAATCTGAAATGTGGCAGGTATGCTTTCTCATCTCTATTTGAATATACAGTGAAATGTAAATTCCCAGAAACGGTATATTAACTCTGTTTCGGAGATTATTTTGAATACGGGAGCAGTTATCAGGGTAAATATTGAGACACACAATCTGAAATGTGGTAGGTATGCTTTCTCAGCTCGTTTTGAATATACAGTGAAATGTTCATTCCCAGAAACGATATATTGACTCTGTTCCGGAGAATATCTTGAATACGGGAGCAGTTATCAGGATAAATATTGAGGCACGCAATCTGAAATGTGGCAGGTATGCTTTCTCATCTCTATTTGAATATACAGTGAAATGTAAATTCCCAGAAACGGTATATTAACTTTGTTTCGGAGATTATTTTGAATACGGGAGCAGTTATCAGGGTAAATATTGAGACACACAATCTGAAATGTGGTAGGTATGCTTTCTCAGCTCGTTTTGAATATTCAGTGAAATGTAAATTCCCAGAAACGATATATTGACTCTGTTCCGGAGAATATCTTGGATACGGGAGCAGTTATCAGGATAAATATTGAGGCACGCAATCTGAAATGTGGCAGGTATGCTTTCTCATCTCGATTTGAATATACAGTGAAATTTAAATTCCCAGAAACAATATATTAACTCTGTTTCGGAGATTATTTTGAATACGGGAGCAGTTATCAGGATAAATATTGAGGCACGCAATCTGAAATGTGGCAGGTATGCTTTCTCAACTCGATTTGAATATACAGAGAAATGTAAATTCCCAGGAACGGTATATTAACTCTGTTTCGGAGATTATTTTGAATACGGGAGCAGTTATCAGGATAAATATTGAGACACACAATCTGAAATGTAGTAGGTATGCTTTCTCAGCTCGTTTTGAATATACAGTGAAACGTTAAATTCTCAGAAACGATCTATTAAATCTGTTTTTGAGACTATTTTTAATACGGGGGTATTAATGAAGGTAAATATAAGGGAACAAAACCTTAAATTTGGTAGATATGCTTTCTCAGATCGTTTTGATTATACAGTGAGAAGTAAATTTTCAGAAACGAATTATTTATTCTGTTTCAAAGATTATTCCGAATACGAGGGCAGTTATCAGGGTAAACATTGAGACACAAATTCTGAAAAGTGCTAGGTATGCTTTCTCAGCTCGTTATGGATATGAAGTGGGAAGGGAATTTCCGGAAGCGATATATTAACTCTGTTTTGGAGATTATTTTGAATACGGGAGCAGTTATCAGGATAAATATTGAGACACACAATCTGAAATGTGGTGGGTATGCTTTCTCAGCTCGTTTTGAATATAAAGTAAAATTTAAATTTCCAGAAATGATATATTGACTCTGTACCGGAGCTTATTTTGAATACGGGAGCAGTTATCAGGATACATGTTGAGACACACAATCTGAAATGTGGTAGATATGCTTTCTCAGCTCGTTTTGAATATACAGTGAAATGTAAATTTCCAGAAACGATATATTGACTCTGTTCCGGAGATTATCTTGAATACGAGAGTAGTTATCAGGATAAATATTGAGGCACACAATCTGAAATGTGGTAGGTATGCTTTCTCATCTCGATTTGAATATACAGTGAAATGTAAATTTCCAGAAACGGTATATTGACTCTGTTTCGGAGATTATTTTGAATATGGGAGCAGTTATCATAATAAATATTGAGACACACAATCTGAAATGTGGTGGGTATGCTTTCTCAGCTCGTTCTGTATATACAATGGGAAGAAAATTTCCATAAACGATATATTAACTCTGTTTTGGAGATTATTTTGAATATAGGGTTAGTTGTCAGGATAAATATTGGGATACAAAATCTGAAATGTGGTAGATATGCTTTCTCAGCTCGTTTTGAATATACAGTGAAGAGTAAATTTTCAGAAACGATCTATTTACTCTGTTTAGAAGATTATTTTGAATACGAGGGCAGTTATCAGGGTAAATTTCGATACACATATTCTGAAATGTGCTAGGTATGCTTTCTCAGTTCATTTTGGATATGCAGTGGAAAGGAACTTTCCAGAAGCGATATATTAACTCTGTTTTGGAGATTATTTCGAATACGGGAGCAGTTATCAGGATAAATATTGAGACATACAATCTTAAATGTGGTTGGTATGATTTCTCAACTCGTTTTGAATATACAGTGAAATGTAAATACCCAGAAAAGATATATTGGCTCTGAACCGGAGATTATTCTGAATACGGGAGCAGTTATCAGGATAAATTTTGAGACACACAATCTGAAATGTGGTAGGTATGCTTTCTCAGCTCGTTTTGAATATACAATGAAATGTACATTTCCAGAAATGATATATTGCCTCTGTTCCGGAGATTATTTTTGATACGGGAGCAGTTATCAGGATAAATATTGAGACACACAATCTGAAATGTGGCAGGTATGCTTTCTCAGCTCGTTTTGAATACACAGTGAGATGTAAATTTCCAGAAATGATATATTGACTCTGTTCCGGAGATTATTTTGAATACGGGAGCAGTTATCAGGATAAATATTGAGACACACAATCTGAAATGTGGTAGGTATGCTTTCTCAGCTCGTTTTGAATACACAGTGAAATGTAAATTTCCAGAAATGATATATTGACCCTGTTCCGGAGATTATTTTGAATACGAGAGCAGCTATCAGGATAAATATTGAGACACACAATCTGAAATGTAGTAGGTATGCTTTCTCAGCTCGTTATGAATATACAGTGAAATGTAAATTCCCAGAAACGATATAATGGCTCTGTTCCGGAGAATATCTTGAACACGGGAGCAGTTATCAGGATAAATATTGAGGCACGCAATCTGAAATGTGGAAGGTATGCTTTCTCATCTCGATTTGAATATACAGTGAAATGTAAATTCCCAGAAACGATATATTAACTCTGTTTCGGAGATTATTTTGAATACGGGAGCAGTTATCAGGATAAATATTCAGACACACAATCTGAAATGTGGTAGGTATGCTTTCTCATCTCGATTTGAAAATAGAGTGAAATGTAAGTTTCCAGAAACAATATATTAACTCTGTTTCGGAGATTATTCTGAATACGGGAGCAGTTATCAGGATAAATATTGAGACACACAATCTGAAATGTGGTAGGTATGCTTTCTCAGCTCGTTTTGAATATACAATGAAATGCAAATTTCCAGAAGCGATATATTAACTCTGTTTTCGAGATTACTTTGGATACGGGAGCAGCTATCAGGATACATATTGAGACACATAATCTGATATGTGGTAGGTATGCTTTCTCATCTCGATTTGAATATACAGTGGAACGGTAAATTCCCAGAAACGATTTATAAAATCTGTTTTCGAGACTATTTTTAATACGAGGGTATTAATCAGGGTAAGTATTAGGAAACAAAATCTGGAATTTGGTAGATATGCTTTCTCAGCTCGTTTTGAATATACAGTGAAGAGTAAATTTTCAGAAACGATCTATTTACTCTGTTTAGAAGATTATTTTGAATACGAGGGCCGTTATCAGCGTAAATTTCGAGACACATATTCTGAAATGTGCTAGGTATGCTTTCTCAGTTCGTTTTGGATATGCAGTGGAAAGGAAATTTCCAGAAGCGATATATTAACTCTGTTTTGGAGACTATTTCGAATACGGGAGCAGTTATCAAGATAAATATTGAGACACACAATCTGATATGTGGTAGGTATGCTTTCTCATCTCGATTTGAATATACAGTGAAACGTTAAATTCTCAGAAACGATCTATTAAATCTGTTTTCGAGACTATTTTTATTACGGGGGTATTCATGAGGGTAAATATAAGGGAACAAAATCTTAAATTTGGTAGATATGCTTTCTCAGCTCGTTTGATTATACAGTGAGAAGTAAATTCTCAGAAACGAACTATTTACTCTGTTTTGAAGATTATTCCGAATACTAGGGCAGTTATCAGGGTAAATATTGAGGCACATATTCTGAAATGTGCTAGGTATACTTTCTCAGCTCGTTTTGGATATTAAGTGGGAAGGGAACTTCCGGAAGCGATATATTAACTCTGTTTTGGAGATTATTTTGAATACGGGAGCAGTTATCAGGATAAATATTGAGACAGACAATCTGAAATGTGGTGGGTATGCTTTCTCAGCACGTTTTGAATATAAAATGAAATGTAAATTTCCAGAAATGATATATTGACTCTGTACCTGAGATTATTTTGAATAGGGGAGCAGTTATCAGGATACATATTGAGACACACAATCTGAAATGTGGTAGATATGCTTTCTCAGCTCGTTTTGAATATACAGTGAAATGTAAATTTCCAGAAACGATATATTAACTCTGTTTCGGAGATTATTCTGAATACGGGAGCATTTATCAGGAAGAATATTGAGGTACACAATCTGAAATGTGGTAGGTATGCTTTCTCATCTCGATTTGAATATACAGTGAAATGTACATTTCCAGAAACGATTAATTAACTCTGTTTTGGAGATTACTTTGGATACGGGAGCAGCTATCAGGATACATTTCGAGACACATAATCTGATATGTGGTAGGTATGCTTTCTCATCTCGATTTGAATATACAGTGGAACGGTAAATTCCCAGAAACGATTTATAAAATCTGTTTTCGAGACTATTTTTAATACGAGGGTATTAATCAGGGTAAGTATTAGGAAACAAAATCTGGAATTTGGTAGATATGCTTTCTCAGCTCGTTTTGAATATACAGTGAAGAGTAAATTTTCAGAAACGATCTATTTACTCTGTTTAGAAGATTATTTTGAATACGAGGGCCGTTATCAGGGTAAATTTCGAGACACATATTCTGAAATGTGCTAGGTATGCTTTCTCAGTTCGTTTTGGATATACAGTGAAATGCAAATACCCAGAAATAATATATTGGCTCTGAACCGGAGACTATTCTGAATACGGGAGCAGTTATCAGGATAAATTTTGAGACACACAATCTGAAATGTGGTAGGTATGCTTTCTCAGCTCGTTTTGAATATACAATGAGATGTACATTTCCAGAAACGATATATTAACTCTGTTTCGGAGATTATTTTGAATACGGGAGCAGTTATCAGGATAAATATTGAGACACACAATCTGAAATGTGATGGGTATGCTTTCTCAGCTCGTTTTCAATACACAGTGAAATGTAAAATTTCCAGAAATGATATACTGACTCTGTTCCCGAGATTATTTTGAATACGGGAGCAGTTATCAGGATAAATATTGAGATACACAATCTGAAATGTGGTAGGTATGCTTTCTCAGCTCGTTTTGAATATACAGTGAAATGCAGATTCCCAGAAACGATATATTGACTCTGTTCCGGAGAATATCTTGAATACGGGAGCAGTTATCAGGATAAATATTGAGGCACGCAATCTGAAATGTGGCAGGTATGCTTTCTCATCTCGATTTTTTTTATATACTGTTAAATGTAAATTCCCAGAATCGATATATTGACTCTGTTTCGGAGATTATTTTGAATACGGGAGCAGTTATCAGGATTAATATTGAGACACAATCTGAAATGTGGCAGGTATGCTTTCTCAACTCGATTTGAATATACAGTGAAATGTAAATTCCCAGGAACGGTATATTAACTCTGTTTCGGAGATTATTTTGAATACGGGAGCAGTTATCAGGATAAATATTGAGACACACAATCTGAAATTTGGTAGGTATGCTTTCTCAGCTCGTTTTGAATATACAGTGAAATTTTAATTTCCAGAAATGATATATTAACTCTGTTTTGGAGATTATTTTGGATACGGGAGCAGTTATCAGGATAAATATTGAGACACACAATCTGATATGTGGTAGGTATGCTTTCTCATCTCGATTTGAATATATAGTAAAACGTTAAATTCTTAGAAACGATCTATTAAATCTGTTTTTGAGACTATTTTTAATACGGGCGTATTAATGGGGGTAAATATAAGGAAACAAAACCTTAAATTTGGTAGATATGCTTTCTCAGCTCGTTTTGATTATACAGTGAGAAGTAAATTCTCAGAAACGAACTATTCATTCTGTTTTAAAGATTATTCCGAATACGAGGGCAGTTATCAGGGTAAATTTTGAGACACATATTATGAAATGTGCTAGGTATGCTTTCTCAGCTCGTTTTGGATATGAAGTGGGAAGGGAATTTCCGGAAGCGATATATTAACTCTGTTTTGGAGATTATTTTGAATACGGAAGCAGTTATCAGGATAAATATTGAGACACACAATCTGAAATGTGGTGGGTATGCTTTATCAGTTCGTTTTGAATATAAAGTGAAATGTAAATTTCCAGAAATGATATATTAACTCTGTACCGGAGATTATTTTGAATACAGGAGCAGTTATCAGGATACATATTGAGACACACAATCTGAAATGTGATGGATATGCTTTCTCAGCTCGTTTTGAATATACAGTGAAATATAAATTTCCAGAAACGATATATTGACTCTGTTCTGGAGATTATCTTGAATACGGGAGCAGTTATCAGGATAAATATTGAGGCACACAATCTGAAATGTGGTAGGTATGCTTTCTCATCTCGATTTGAATATACAGTGAAATGTAAATTTCAAGAAACGATATATTAACTCTGTTTTGGAGATTATTTTGAATATAGGGGTAGTTGTCAGGATAAATATTGGGATACAAAATCTGAAATGTGGTATATATGCTTTCTAAGCTCGTTTTGAATATACAGTGAAGAGTAAATTTTCAGAAACGATCTATTTACTTTGTTTAGAAGATTATTTTGAATACGAGGGCAGTTATCAGGGTGAATTTCGAGACACATGTTCTGAAATGTGCTAGGTATGCTTTCTCAGTTCGTTTTGGATATGCAGTGGAAAGGAAATTTCCAGAAGCGATATATCAACTCTGTTTTGGAGATTATTTCAAATACGGGAGCAGTTATCAGGATAAATATTGAGACACACAATCTGAAATGTGGTGGGTATGATTTCTCAGCTCGTTTTGAATATACAGTGAAATGTAAATACCCAGGAATGATATATTGGCTCTGAACCGGAGATTATTCTGAATACGGGAGCAGTTATCAGGATAAATTTTGAGACACACAATCTGAAATGTGGTAGGTATGCTTTCTCAACTCGTTTTGAATATACAATGAAATGTACATTTCCAGAAACGATATATTAACTCTGTTTCGGAGATTATTCTGAATACGGGAGCAGTTATCAGGATAAATATTAAGACACACAATCTGAAATGTGGTAGGTATGCTTTCTCAACTCGTTTTGAATATACAATGAAATGTACATTTCCAGAAACGATATATTAACTCTGTTTCGGAGATTATTCTGAATACGGGAGCAGTTATCAGGATAAATTTTGAGGTGAAATGTGGTAGGTATGGTTTCTCAGCTCGTTTCGAATATACAGTGAAATGTACATTTCCAGAAACGATATATTAACTCTGTTTTGGAGATTATTTCGAATACGGGAGCAGTTATCAGGATAAATATTGAGACACACAATCTGAAATGTGGTGGATATGATTTCTCAGCTCGTGTTGAATATACAGTGAAATGTAAATACCTAGAAATGATATATTGGCTCTGAACCGGATATTATTCTGAATACGGGAGCATTTATCAGGATAAATATTGAGACACACAATCTGAAATGTGGTAGGTATGTTTTCTCAACTCGTTTTGAATATACAATGAAATGTACATTTCCAGAAACGATATATTAACTCTGTTTCGGAGATTATTCTGAATACGGGAGCAGTTATCAGGATAAATATTAAGACACACAATCTGAAATGTGGTAGGTATGCTTTCTCAACTCGTTTTGAATATACAATGGAATGTACATTTCCAGAAACGATATATTAACTCTGTTTCGGAGATTATTTTGAATACGGGAGCAGTTATCAGGATATATATAGACACACAATCTGAAATGTGATGGGTATGCTTTCTCACCTCGTTTCGAATACACAGTGAAATGTAAATTTCCAGAAATGATATATTGACTCTGTTCCGGAGATTATCTTGAATACGGGAGCAGTTATCAGGATAAATATTGAGACACACAATCTCAAATGTGGTGGGTATGATTTCTCAGCTCGTTTTGAATATACAGTGAAATGTTCATTCCCAGAAACGATATATTGACTCTGTTCCGGAGAATATCTTGAATACGGGAGCAGTTATCAGGATAAATATTGAGGCACGCAATCTGAAATGTGGCAGGTATGCTTTCTCATCTCTATTTGAATATACAGTGGAATGTAAATTCCCAGAAACGGTATATTAACTCTGTTTCGGAGATTATTTTGAATACGGGAGCAGTTATCAGGGTAAATATTGAGACACACAATCTGAAATGTGGTAGGTATGCTTTCTCAGCTCGTTTTAAATATACAGTGAAATGTTCATTCCCAGAAACGATATATTGACTCTGTTCCGGAGAATATCTTGAATACGGGAGCAGTTATCAGGATAAATATTGAGGCACGCAATCTGAAATGTGGCAGGTATGCTTTCTCATCTCTATTTGAATATACAGTGAAATGTAAATTCCCAGAAACGGTATATTAACTTTGTTTCGGAGATTATTTTGAATACGGGAGCAGTTATCAGGGTAAATATTGAGACACACAATCTGAAATGTGGTAGGTATGCTTTCTCAGCTCGTTTTGAATATTCAGTGAAATGTAAATTCCCAGAAACGATATATTGACTCTGTTCCGGAGAATATCTTGGATACGGGAGCAGTTATCAGGATAAATATTGAGGCACGCAATCTGAAATGTGGCAGGTATGCTTTCTCATCTCGATTTGAATATACAGTGAAATTTAAATTCCCAGAAACAATATATTAACTCTGTTTCGGAGATTATTTTGAATACGGGAGCAGTTATCAGGATAAATATTGAGGAACGCAATCTGAAATGTGGCAGGTATGCTTTCTCATCTCGATTTGAATATACAGTGAAATGTAAATTCCCAGAAACGATATATTAACTCTGTTTTTGAGATTATTTTGAATACGGGAGCAGTTATCAGGATAAATATTGAGACACACAATCTGAAATGTGGTAGGTATGCTTTCTCAGCTCGTTTTGAATATACGGTGGAATGTTAATTTTCAGAAATGATATATTAACTCTATTTTGGAGATTATTTTGGATACGGGAGCAGTTATCAGGATAAATATTGAGACACACAAACTGATATGTGGTAGGTATGCTTCCTCATCTCGATTTGAATATACAGTGAAACGTTAAAATCTCAGAAACGATCTATTAAAGCTGTTTTTGAGACTATTTTTAATACGGGGGTATTAAGATTATTCCGAATACGAGGGCAGTTATCAGGGTAAATATTGAGACACATATTCTGAAATGTGCTAGGTATGCTTTCTCAGCTCGTTTTGGATATGAAGTGGGAAGGGAATTTCCGGAAGCGATATATTAACTCTGTTTTGGAGATTATTTTGAATACGGGAGCAGTTATCAGGATAAATATTGAGACACACAATCTGAAATGTGGCAGGTATGCTTTCTCAGCTCGTTTTGAATATTCAGTGAAATGTAAATTCCCAGAAACGATATATTGACTCTGTTCCGGAGAATATCTTGAATACGGGAGCAGTTATCAGGATAAATATTGAGGCACGCAATCTGAAATGTGGCAGGTATGCTTTCTCATCTCGATTTGAATATACAGTGAAATGTAAATTCCCAGAATCGATATATTAACTCTGTTTCCGAGATTATTTTGAATACGGGAGCAGTTATCAGGATAAATATTGAGACACACAATCTGAAATGTGGTAGGTATGCTTTCTCAGCTCGCTTTGAATATACGGTGAAATGTTTATTTTCAGAAATGATATATTAACTCTATTTTGGAGATTATTTCGGATACGGGAGCAGTTATCAGGATAAATATTGAGACACACAATCTGATATGTGGTAGGTATGCTTCCTCATCTCGATTTGAATATACAGTGAAACGTTAAATTCTCAGAAACGATCTATTAAAGCTGTTTTTGAGACTATTTTTAATACGGGGGTATTAAGATTATTCCGAATACGAGGGCAGTTATCAGGGTAAATATTGAGACACATATTCTGGAATGTGCTAGGTATGTTTTGGATATGAAGTAGGAAGGGAATTTCCAGAAACGATATGTTAACTCTGTTTCAGAGATTATTTTGAATACGGGAGCAGTTATCAGAATAAATATTGAGACACACAATCTGAAATGTGGTAGGTATGCTTCCTCAGCTCGTTTTGAATATACAGTGAAATGTAAATTCCCAGAAATGATATATCAACTCTGTTTCGGAGATTATTTTGACTACGGGAGCAGTTATCAGGATAAATATTGAGACACACAATCTGAAACGTGGTAGGTATGCTTTCTCAGCTCGTTTTGAATATACAGTGAAATGTAAATTCCCAGAAATGATAAATTGACTCTGTTCCGTAGAATATCTTGAATACGGGAGCAGTTATCAGGATAAATATTGAGGCACGCAATCTGAAATGTGGCAGGTATGCTTTCTCATCTCGAGTTGAATATACAGTGAAATGTAAATTCCCAGAAACGATATACTAACTCTGTTTCGGATATTATTTTGAATACGGCAGCAGTTATCAGGATAAATATTGAGACACACAATCTGAAATGTGGTAGGTATACTTTCTCAGCTCGTTTTGAATATTCAGTGAAATGTAAATTCCCAGAAACGATATATTGACTCTGTTCCGGAGAATATCTTGAATACGGGAGCAGTTATCAGGATAAATATTGAGGCACGCAATCTGAAATGTGGCAGGTATGCTTTCTCATCTCGATTTGAATATACAGTGAAATGTAAATTCCCAGAAACGATATATTAACTCTGTTTCGGAGATTATTTTGAATACGAGAGCAGTTATCAGGATAAATATTGAGGAACGCAATCTGAAATGTGGCAGGTATGTTTTCTCATCTTGATTTGAATATACAGTGAAATGTAAATTCCCAGAAACGATATATTAACTCTGTTTCGGAGATTATTTTGAATACGGGAGCAGTTATCGATATAAATATTGAGACACACAATCTGAAATGTGGTAGGTATGCTTCCGTAACTCGTTTTGAATATACGGTGAAATGTTAATTTTCAGAAATGATATATTAACTCTGTTTTGGAGATTATTTTGGATACGGGAGCAGTTATCAGGATAAATATTGAGACGCACAATCTGATATGTGGTAGGTATGCTTCCTCTTCTCGATTTGAATATACAGTGAAACGTTAAATTCTCAGAAACGATCTATTAGATCTGTTTTTGAGACTATTTTTAATACAGGGGTATTAATGAGGGTAAAAATATATTAATGAGGGTAAATATAAGGAAACAAAACCTTATATTTGGTAGATATGCTTTCTCAGCTCGTTTTGATTATACAGTGAGAAGTAAATTCTCAGAAACGAACTATTTATTCTGTTTCAAAGATTATTCCGAATACGAGGGCAGTTATCAGGGTAAATATTGAGACACATATTCTGAAATGTGCTAGGTATGCTTCCTCAGCTCGTTTTGGATATGAAGTGGGAAGGCAATTTCCGGAAGCGATATATTAACTCTGTTTTGGAGATTATTTTAAATACGGGAGCAGTTATCAGGATAAATATTGAGACACACAATCTGAAATGTGGTGGGTATACTTTCTCAGCTCGTTTTGAATATAGAGTGAAATGTAAATTTCCAGAAATGATATATTGACTCTGTACCGGAGATTATTTTGAATACGGGAGCAGTTATCAGGATACATAGTGAGACACACAATCTGAAATGTGATAGATATGCTTTCTCAGCTCGTTCTGAATATACAGTGAAATGTAAATTTCCAGAAACGATATATTGACTCTGTTTCGGAGATTATCTTGAATACGGGAGCAGTTATCAGGATAAATATTGAGACACACAATCTGAAATGTGGTGGGTATGATTTCTCAGCTCGTTTTGAATATACAGTGAAATGTAAATACCCAGAAATGATATATTGGCTCTGAACCGGAGATTATTCTGAATACGGGAGCAGTTATCAGGATAAATACTAAGACTTACAATCTGAAATGTGGTAGGTATGCTTTCACAGCTCGTTTTGAATATACAACGAAATGTACATTTCCAGAAACGATATATTAACTCTGTTTCGGAGATTATTCTAAATACGGGAGCAGTTATCAGGATAAATACTAAGACACACAATCTGAAATGTGGTAGGTATGCTTTCACAGCTCGTTTTGAATATACAATGAAATGTACATTTCCAGAAACGATATATTAACTCTGTTTCGGAGATTATTCTGAATACGGGAGCAGTTATCAGGATGAATATTAGGACACACAATCTGAAATGTGGTGGGTATGATTTCTCAGCTCGTTTTGAATATGCAGTGACATGTAAATACCCAGAAATGTTATATTGGCTTTGAACCGGAGATTATTCTGAATACGGGAGCAGTTATCAGGATAAATTTTGAGGTGAAATGTGGTAGGTATGGTTTCTCAGCTCGTTTCGAATATACAGTGAAATGTACATTTCCAGAAACGATATATTAACTCTGTTTCGGAGATTATTCTGAATACGGGAGCAGTTATCAGGATAAATATTGAGACACACAATCTGAAATGTGGTAGGTATGCTTTCTCAGCTCGCTTTGAATATACAGTGAAATGTAAATTCCCAGAAACGATATATCAACTCTGTTTCGGAGATTATTTTGACTACGGGAGCAGTTATCAGGATAAATATTGAGACACACAATCTGAAACGTGGTAGGTATGCTTTCTCAGCTCGTTTTGAATATACAGTGAAATGTAAATTCCCAGAAATGATATATTGACTCTGTTCCGTAGAATATCTTGAATACGGGAGCAGTTATCAGGATAAATATTGAGGCACGCAATCTGAAATGTGGCAGGTATGCTTTCTCATCTCGAGTTGAATATACAGTGAAATGTAAATTCCCAGAAACGATATACTAACTCTGTTTCGGATATTATTTTGAATACGGGAGCAGTTATCAGGATGAATATTGAGACACACAATCTGAAATGTGGTAGGTATACTTTCTCAGCTCGTTTTGAATATTCAGTGAAATGTAAATTCCCAGAAACGATATATTGACTCTGTTCCGGAGAATATCTTGAATTCGGGAGCAGTTATCAGGATAAATATTGAGGCACGCAATCTGAAATGTGGCAGGTATGCTTTCTCATCTCGATTTGAATATACAGTGAAATGTAAATTCCCAGAAACGATATATTAACTCTGTTTCGGAGATTATTTTGAATACGAGAGCAGTTATCAGGATAAATATTGAGGAACGCAATCTGAAATGTGGCAGGTATGTTTTCTCATCTTGATTTGAATATACAGTGAAATTTAAATTCCCAGAAACGATATATTAACTCTGTTTCGGAGATTATTTTGAATACGGGAGCAGTTATCGATATAAATATTGAGACACACAATCTGAAATGTGGTAGGTATGCTTTCGCAACTCGTTTTGAATATACGGTGAAATGTTAATTTTCAGAAATGATATATTAACTCTGTTTTGGAGATTATTTTGGATACGGGAGCAGTTATCAGGATAAATATTGAGACGCACAATCTGATATGTGGTAGGTATGCTTCCTCATCTCGATTTGAATATACAGTGAAACGTTAAATTCTCAGGAACGATCTATTAGATCTGTTTTTGAGACTATTTTTAATACAGGGGTATTAATGAGGGTAAAAATATATTAATGAGGGTAAATATAAGGAAACAAAACCTCATATTTGGTAGATATGCTTTCTCAGCTCGTTTTGATTATACAGTGAGAAGTAAATTCTCAGAAACGAACTATTTATTCTGTTTTAAAGATTATTCCGAATACGAGGGCAGTTATCAGGGTAAATATTGAGACACATATTCTGAAATGTGCTAGGTATGCTTTCTCAGCTCGTTTTGGATATGAAGTGGGAAGGCAATTTCCGGAAGCGATATATTAACTCTGTTTTGGAGATTATTTTGAATACGGGAGCAGTTATCAGGATAAATATTGAGACACACAATCTGAAATGTGGTGGGTATGCTTTCTCAGCTCGTTTTGAATATAGAGTGAAATGTAAATTTCCAGAAATGATATATTGACTCTGTACCGGAGATTATTTTGAATACGGGAGCAGTTATCAGGATACATATTGAGACACACAATCTGAAATGTGATAGATATGCTTTCTCAGCTCGTTTTGAATATACAGTGAAATGTAAATTTCCAGAAACGATATATTGACTCTGTTCCGGAGATTATCTTGAATACGGGAGCAGTTATCAGGATAAATATTGAGATACACAATCTGAAATGTGGTGGGTATGATTTCTCAGCTCGTTTTGAATATACAGTGAAATGTAAATACCCAGAAATGATATATTGGCTCTGAACCGGAGATTATTCTGAATACGGGAGCAGTTATCAGGATAAATACTAAGACACACAATCTGAAATGTGGTAGGTATGCTTTCACAGCTCGTTTTGAATATACAATGAAATGTACATTTCCAGAAACGATATATTAACTCTGTTTCGGAGATTATTCTAAATACGGGAGCAGTTATCAGGATAAATACTAAGACACACAATCTGAAATGTGGTAGGTATGTTTTCACAGCTCGTTTTGAATATACAATGAAATGTACATTTCCAGAAACGATATATTAACTCTGTTCCGGAGATTATTTTGAATACGGGAGCAGTTATCAGGATGAATATTACGACACGCAGTCTGAAATGTGATGGGTATGCTTTCTCAGCTCGTTTTGAATACACCTTGAAATGTAAATTTCCAGAAATGATATATTGACTCTGTACCGGAGATTATCTTGAATACGGGAGCAGTTATCAGGATAGATATTGAGGCACACAATCTGAAATGTGGTAGGTATGCTTTCTCATCTTGATTTGAATATACAGTGAAATGTAAATTTCCAGAAACGATATGTTAACTATGTTTCAGGGATTATTTTGAATACGGGAGCAGTTATCAGAATAAATATTGAGACACACAATCTGAAATGTGGTGGGTATGCTTACTCAGCTCGTTCTGAATATACAGTGGGAAGAAAATTTCCATAAACGATATATTAACTCTGTTTTGGAGATTATTTTGAATATAGGGGTAGTTGTCAGGATAAATATTGGGATACAAAATCTGAAATGTGGTATATATGCTTTCTCAGCTCGTTTTGGATATACAGTGAAGAGTAAATTTTCAGAAACGATCTATTTACTCTGTTCAGAAGATTATTTTGAATACGAGGGCAGTTATCAGGGTAAATTTCGAGACACATATTCTGAAATGTGCTAGGTATGCTTTCTCAGTTCGTTTTGGATATGCAGTGAAAAGGAAATTTCCAGAAGCGATATATCAACTCTGTTTTGGAGATTATTTCGAATACGGGAGCAGTTATCAGGATAAATATTGAGACACACAATCTGAAATGTGGTGGGTATGATTTCTCAGCTCGTTTTGAATATACAGTGAAATGTAAATACCCAGAAATGATATATTGGCTCTGAACCGGAGATTATTCTGAATACGGGAGCAGTTATCAGAATAAATTTTGAGACACACAATCTGAAATGTGGTAGGTATGCTTTCTCAACTCGTTCTGAATATACAATGAAATGTTCATTTCCAGAAACGATATATTAACTCTGTTCCGGAGATTATTTTGAATACGGGAGCAGTTATCAGGATAAATATTGAGACACACAATCTGAAATGTGATGGGTATGCTTTCTCAGCTCGTTTTGAATACACAGTGAAATGTAAATTTCCAGAAACGATATATTGACTCTGTTCCGGAGAATATCTTGTATACGTGAGCAGTTATCAGAATAAATATTGAGGCACGCAATCTGAAATGTGGCAGGTATGCTTTCTTATCTCGATTTGAATATACAGTGAAATGTAAATTCCCAGAAACGATATATTAACTCTGTTTCGGAGATTATTTTGAATACTTGAGCAGTTATCAGGATAAATATTGAGACACGCAATCTGAAATGTGTTAGGTATGCTTTCTCAGCTCGTTCTGAACATACAGTGGAATGTAAATTCCCAGAAACGATATATTGACTCTGTTCCGGAGAATATCTTGAATACGGGAGCAGTAATCAGGATAAATATTGAGGCACGCAATCTGAAATGTGCTAGGTATGCTTTCTTAGCTCGTTTTGGATATGCAGTGGAAAGAAAATTTCCAGAAGAGATATATTAACTCTGTTCCGGAGATTATTTTGAATACGGGAGGAGTTATCAGGATAAATATTGCGACACACAGTCTGAAATGTGATGGGTATGCTTTCTCAGCTCGTTTTGAATACACCTTGAAATGTAAATTTCCAGAAATGATATATTGACTCTGTTCCGGAGATTATTTTGAATACAGGAGCAGTTATCAGGATAAATATTGAGACACACAATCTGAAATGTGGTAGGTATGCTTTCTCAGCTTGTTTTGAATATACAGTGAAATGTTAATTCCCAGAAACGATATATTGACTCTGTTCCGGAGAATATCTTGAATACGGGAGCAGTTATCAGGATAATTATTGAGGCACACAATCTGAAATCTGGTAGGTATGCTTCCTCATCTCGATTTGAATGTACAGTGAAATGTAAATTTCCAGAAACGATATATTAACTCTGTTTCGGAGATTATTTCGAATACGGAGCAGTTATCAGAATAAATATTGAGATACACAATCTGAAATGTGGTGGGTATGCTTTCTCAGCTCGTTTTGAATATACAGTGAAATGTAAATACCCAGAAATGATATATTGGCTCTGAACCGGAGATTATTCTGAATACGGGAGCAGTTATCAGGATAAATTTTGAGACACACAATCTGAAATGTGGTAGGTATGCTTTCTCAACTCGTTTTGAATATACAATGAAATGTTCATTTCCAGAAACGATATATTAACTCTGTTCCGGAGATTATTTTGAATACGGGAGCAGTTATCAGGATGAATATTGAGACACACAATCTGAAATGTGATGGGTATGCTTTCTCAGCTCGTTTTGAATACACAGTGAAATGTAAATTTCCAGAAACGATATATTGACTCTGTTCCGGAGAATATCTTGTATACGTGAGCAGTTATCAGGATAAATATTGAGGCACGCAATCTGAAATGTGGCAGGTATGCTTTCTTATCTCGATTTGAATATACAGTGAAATGTAAATTCCCAGAAACGATATATTAACTCTGTTTCGGAGATTATTTTGAATACTTGAGCAGTTATCAGGATAAATATTGAGACACGCAATCTGAAATGTGTTAGGTATGCTTTCTCAGCTCGTTTTGAACATACAGTGGAATGTAAATTCCCAGAAACGATATATTGACTCTGTTCCGGAGAATATCTTGAATACGGGAGCAGTAATCAGGATAAATATTGAGGCACGCAATCTGAAATGTGCTAGGTATGCTTTCTTAGCTCGTTTTGGATATGCAGTGGAAAGGAAATTTCCAGAAGAGATATATTAACTCTGTTCCGGAGATTATTTTGAATACGGGAGGAGTTATCAGGATAAATATTGCGACACACAGTCTGAAATGTGATGGGTATGCTTTCTCAGCTCGTTTTGAATACACCTTGAAATGTAAATTTCCAGAAATGATATATTGACTCTGTTCCGGAGATTATTTTGAATACGGGAGCAGTTATCAGGATAAATATTGAGACACACAATCTGAAATGTGGTAGGTATGCTTTCTCAGCTCGTTTTGGATATACAGTGAAATGTTATTTCCCAGAAACGATATATTGACTCTGTTCCGGAGAATATCTTGAATACGGGAGCAGTTATCAGGATAATTATTGAGGCACACAACCTGAAATCTGGTAGGTATGCTTCCTCATCTCGATTTGAATGTACAGTGAAATGTAAATTTCCAGAAACGATATATTAACTCTGTTTCGGAGATTATTTCGAATACGGAGCAGTTATAAGAATAAATATTGAGATACACAATCTGAAATGTGGTGAGTATGCTTTCTCAGCTCGTTCTGAATATACAGTGGGAAGAAAATTTCCATTAACGATATATTAACTCTGTTTTGGAGATTATTTTGAATATGGGAGCAGTTATCAGGATAAATATTGAGACACACAATCTGAAATGTGGTAGGTATGCTTTCTCAGCTCGTTTTGAATATACAGTGAAGAGTAAATTTTCAGAAACGATCTATTTACTCTGTTTAGAAGATCATTTAGAATACGAGGGCAGTTATCAGGGTAAATTTCGAGACACATATTCTGAAATGTGCTAGGTATGCTTTCTCAGTTCGTTTTGGATATGCAGTGGAAAGGAAATTTCCAGAAGCGATATATTAACTCTGTTTTGGAGATTATTTCGAATACGGGAGCAGTTATCAGGATGAATATTAGGACACACAATCTGAAATGTGGTGGGCATGATTTCTCAGCTCGTTTTGTATATACAGTGAAATGTAAATACCCAGAAATGATATATTGGCTCTAAACCGGAGATTATTCTGAATACGGGAGCAGTTATCAGGATAAAGTTTGAGACACACAATCTGAAATGTGGTAGGTATGCTTTCTCAGCTCGTTTTGAATATACAATGAAATGTACATTTCTTGAAACGAAATATTAACTCTGTTTCGGAGATTATTCTGAATATGGGAGCAGTTATCAGGATAAATATTGAGACACACAATCTGAAATGTGGCAGGTATGCTTTCTCAGCTCGTTTTGAATATACAGTGAAATGTAAATTCCCAGAAACGATATATTGACTCTGTTCCGGAGAATATCTTGAATACGGGAGCAGTAATCAGGATAAATATTGAGGCACGCAATCTGAAATGTGCTAGGTATGCTTTCTTAGCTGGTTTTGGATATGCAGTGGAAAGGAAATTTCCAGAAGAGATATATTAACTCTGTTTCGGAGATTATTTTGAATACGGGAGCAGTTATCAGGATGAATATTGCGACACACAGTCTGAAATGTGATGGGTATGCTTTCTCAGCTCGTTTTGACTATACAGTGAAATGTTAATTTCCAGAAACGATATGTTAACTCTGTTTCAGAGATTATTTTGAATACGGGAGCAGTTATCAGAATAAATATTGAGACACACAATCTGAAATGTGGTGGGTATGCTTACTCAGCTCGTTCTGGATATACAGTGGGAAGAAAATTTCCATAAACGATATATCAACTCTGTTTTGGAGATTATTTTGAATATAGGGGTAGTTGTCAGGATAAATATTGGGATACAAAATCTGAAATGTGGTATATATGCTTTCTCAGCTCGTTTTGAATATACAGTGAAGAGTAAATTTTCAGAAACGATCTATTTACTCTGTTCAGAAGATTATTTTGAATACGAGGGCAGTTATCAGGGTGAATTTCGAGACACATATTCTGAAATGTGCTAGGTATGCTTTCTCAGTTCGTTTTGGATATGCAGTGGAAAGGAAATTTCCAGAAGCGATATATCAACTCTGTTTTGGAGATTATTTTGAATACGGGAGCAGTTATCAGGACAAATATTGAGACACACAATCTGAAATGTGGTATGTATGATTTCTCAGCTCGTTTTGAATATACAGTGAAAAGTAAATACCCAGAAACGATATATTGGCTCTGAACCGGAGATTATTCTGAATACGGGAGCAGTTATCAGGATAAATTTTGAGACACACAATCTGAAATGTGGTAGGTATGCTTTCTCAACTCGTTTTGAATATACAATGAAATGTACATTTCCAGAAACGATATATTAACTCTGTTTCGGAGATTATTCTGAATACGGGAGCAGTTATCAGGATAAATATTAAGACACACAATCTGAAATGTGGTAGGTATGCTTTCACAGCTCGTTTTGAATATACAATGAAATGCACATTCCCAGAAACGATATATTAACTCTGTTCCGGAGATTATTTTGAATACGGGAGCAGTTATCAGGATAAATATTGAGACACACAATCTGAAATGTGATGGGTATGCTTTCTCAGCTCGTTTTGAATACACAGTGAAATGTAAATTTCCAGAAACGATATATTGACTCTGTTCCGGAGAATATCTTGTATACGTGAGCAGTTATCAGGATAAATATTGAGGCACGCAATCTGAAATGTGCTAGGTATGCTTTCTTAGCTCGTTTTGGATATGCAGTGGAAAGGAAATTGCCAGAAGAGATATATTAACTCTGTTTCGGAGATCATTTTGAATACGGGAGGAGTTATCAGGATAAATATTGCGACACGCAGTCTGAAATGTGATGGGTATGCTTTCTCAGCTCGTTTTGAATACACCTTGAAATGTAAATTTCCAGAAATGATATATTGACTCTGTTCCGGAGAAAATGAATCTTTGAAGCTTCGTATTTTAGATATCGAAAGGAAATCAAAAAAATACAACTTCATCGTATATGGTCTTAACTGTGTGGAAGACAACACCGATAGTGAGCTTCTGAAAATTATAAACGATCTTCTAAAAATTAATTGCAACCATAGCGATTTTCGCGACATATTCAGAATCGGTGCGAATGCTGAAGGCTCTTGTCGCCCAGTTGTGGTGGAAGTTATAAATGTGAATTTGAAAAAAACTATTCTGAATAGAGCTCGCACTACGGCGGCGGAGCTCAAAAACTTGAAAATATTGTTCACTCAAGATTTTGCTAGAGTAGACTATGTTAAGAGAAAGTTCATGAATCAGCAACTCAAGAAAGTGAGAGTCTCAAACCCCGGCGCATTTATAAGGAAAAACGCCCTTGTAATTGGCGACGTTACCCTATCCTACGAAGATTTGAAGAAAGAAGATAATCTGCACCACATATCCCTAGAGCATAATTCTGATTCGTCTTATTCGAATTCTTTATCTCAAACTATAACTGAGACTAGTGAATCAGACAAAAAAACGAAATTTAGATTTTCCCCTACGAATGAAGAAACTAATGTTAAATCTAGGCTAAGATCATGTTCTATAAACAAATAAGTCGTCAATAAGTATCCTGCAAATTATTGTTTTTTTTTTTTTTTTTCTCTCTTTCTACTATATTATACTTAACTCTGTTCCCATCTCAGGATGAAGCATCATTTTAATTTAGCTCATTTCAATATCAGATCACTGGTTCCACATATTCAGGAATTTAAAGATTTACTCATTTCCAAATACGAAATAATAGCATTATCTGAAACTTGGCTATCGTCCAATATACCTGACCACCATGTTTCCATAGACGGCTATACTTTATTTAGAAAAGACAGACCGGTGGGCAGAGGTGGCGGGGTTGCTCTGTACATGAAATCCGGATATAAAGCTCATTTGCTTAACTCGATCCCTCAGAATGATACTGAACAACTCTGGGTATCTTTTGTATGTTGCAATAAAAAATATGCTATGGGCGTTTTATATAGGCCCCCTTCATCCTCCGTTGAAAATTTTTTAAACGACGTGGAATTTTCTATCAGCTTTGTCGCGCCTAATTTTGACGAACTTATCCTCACAGGCGATTTCAATATTGATATGCTAGCTACCGATACCTGCTCTACGAAAAGATTGAAGGATATCTTGAATTCATACGCTCTTGATCAAGTGATTAAGGAACCTACTCGCATAAGTTCAACAAGTGCAAAAATAATCGACTTGATTATTTCATCTGAAAAAATCCCTCCCAATAATACAAATGTTATAGATACAGGTTTATCTGACCATTGTATGGTATCCTGCTGTATAGGATCCACGAATGTACCGGCCAAGCCCTTCTTATATACATTTCGTGATTTCAAGGCATTTACTCTGAACAACTTTTTAGCAGATCTGGAACTCACTAACTTCTCACCTATTCTCTTATCAAACAATATCGATGACAAAGTCAGTCTATTTAACGAGTTCATAACAGCGTTGTTTGATTTCCATGCCCCGGTAAGAACTATCAGGATAAGTCGACCTAAAGCCCCCTGGATTACTTATGTTATAAAAAAAATGATGTCTCTCAGGGATAAGGCTCTCGAAAAATTCAAACATACTAAAGAAGTGAGACATTGGATCTACTACAAAGATCTGAGAAACGAAACCAAATATGCCATCGCCAGAGAAAAAAAGACATATTTTCAATTCAAAATTAAAAGCAGCGGAAATAATAAAAACTTTTGGAAGGAGCTAAAGAATTTAAATATCCACTCTAAAAATGCAAGCAGTGTAATTCCGGATCAACTGAAAAACCACCAAGCCATTAATGACTACTTCGTTAACTCCTCTGTAAGTGACAACTCTCCAGATGCGGCTACCTTAAATTCTTACTTAGAAAACACTCGACCCGGCGTGACCAATTTCAATTTTACTCCAACTTCTGAGACAGAAATATACAAAGTCCTTGTATCTATCAAATCCAAGTCATATGGGGTGGACAAAATCAATATTGATATGCTATTGTACTGCTGCCCTTTAATTCTTTCTATCGTCTGCCACATCTTTAACTTCTGTATTGCCAACAATGTCTTTCCTACCATCTGGAAAAAATCTTTCATTATTCCTCTACCCAAAATTCCCAATCCAGTGGACTTCAAATCACTACGCCCCGTCAGCATTCTATGTACCTTATCAAAAGCTTTCGAAAAAATAATTCACTCTCAAATTATGGGTCACCTACAATCCAACAGCATCATTCCCTCTCTTCAGTCTGGATTCCGACCTTATCACAGCTGCGTCACCGCATTAACCAAGGTCACAGACGACATTTTCATCGCGACGGATCAAAACCAGCTCACTGCTCTGGTTATGCTCGACCTCAGCAAGGCTTTTGATAGGATCAAGCACCAATTGTTGTTAGCTATACTTCATTACATTGGTTTTTCTGCATCCGCTACTAGTTTGTTAGGAGCATACTTGAACAATCGCTTGCAAGCGGTTTTATTAGAACGTCACTGTTCTGACTTTCTGGTAGTGGAAAACGGAGTTCCTCAAGGATCTGTATTGGGTCCGGTGTTATTCATACTCTACACCCATGAATTTTATAATCACATAAAATTCTGTAATTGTCACTTTTATGCAGATGACACCCAGTTATACATATCATTTTCTGAAAAAAATCTTCCCCTGGCTAATTTTCAATTGAACTCTGATTTGGAAGCTATCATCTCGATATCTGAAAAATTCTGTCTTTCAATAAACCCCTCTAAATCCTCCGCTATCCTTTTTGGCAAAAAGATCGCTCGTAGTCGCTGCAAAAATTTGATGACGATTAAAATCGGGGAAGACACTATTTCCTTCTCTGATAGCTCGAAGAACCTGGGAGTTATTCTTGATTCTTCGCTCAATTTCAGTGGCCATGTCAATCTACTCGTTCGGAGAGCTTTCTGTAACCTCAAATTGATTTATTCCAACAGAAAAATGCTAGATCAAAACGGTAAAAAACTCTCTGCGAGTCGCTAGTTCTCTCACACTTGAATTACGCTGACACTATTAACGGTCCCGCTATCACCAAAAGAGACGCCCAGCGAATACAATTGTTCCAGAATTCTTGTGTACGTTTAATCTGTGGACTCAGTAGACGGAATCACATCTCTTCCCCTCTCCAAGAACTAGGATGGCTAAATACCGGAAAAAAGAAGAATACTTCACCTTTGCACCTCATTTCATAATATAATAACTTCGCAAAAATCACCTTACTTATACGAAAAAATCACATTTCGCACGGACGTGCACAACATTAATATTCGGCATAAATCACGACTTACGCCACCTCAGCACTCCACCGCCCAATTTCAATCGTCATTCTCCTTTACTATTACTAGGCTTTATAATAGGATTCCGGAACGGTTCAGAACTTTATCCACTGCATGTTTCAAAAGCAGACTCAAAAACAGTCTGCTGTCAGGAGAGATATCTCTATGATGCCCTTTCACTTCCCGTTCAACTTTACTACTTTATATGCTTTATTTAATATATATAATACTTATTTATAATTCCAAGTTGATTTATTAATACATAATGTATTGCATTACTTTATATTCAGTTAACATAGTTTTAGATTATTCAGGTTAGTTTAATACAAACTCCATAGGTTGAGTGGAAGAAAGCACTCGTTCGACTCAACACTGAGGCCGAACCGGAGCTAACTCTGCCTTTTGACAGATGATGTCACATGTTCACCATTTTTTGTTAACCATTATCTGTCAATAAAAGCGATTATTATTATTATTATTATTATTTTGAATACGGGAGCAGTTATCAGGATGAATATTGAGACACACAATCTGAAGTGGTAGGTATGCTTTCTCAGCTCGTTTTGAAAATACAGTGAAATGTAAATTCCCAGAAACGATATATTGACTCTGTTCCGGAGAATATCTTGAATACGGGAGCAGTTATCAGGATAATTATTGAGGCACGCAATCTGAAATGTGGCAGATATGCTTTCTCATCTCGATTTGAATGTACAGTGAAATGTAAATTCCCAGAAACGATATATTAACTCTGTTTCGGAGATCATTTTGAATACGGGAGCAGTTATCAGGATAAATATTGAGACACACAATCTGAAATGTGGTGGGTATGCTTTCTCAGTTCGTTTTGGATATGCAGTGGGAAGGAAATTTCCAGAAGCGATATATTAACTCTGTTTTGGAGATTATTTCGAATACGGGAGCAGTTATCAGGATGAATATTAGGACACACAATCTGAAATTTGGTGGGCATGATTTCTCAGCTCGTTTTGAATATACAGTGAAATGTAAATACCCAGAAATGATATATTGGCTCTGAACCGGAGATAAATTTTGAGACACACAATCTGAAATGTGGTAGGTATGCTTTCTCAGCTCGTTTTGAATATACAATGAAATGTACATTTCCAGAAACGAAATATTAACTCTGTTTCGGAGATTATTCTGAATATGAGAGCAGTTATCAGGATAAATATTGAGACACACAATCTGAAATGTGGTAGGTATGCTTTCTCAGCTCGCTTTGAATATACAATGGAATGTACATTTCCAGAAACGATATATTAACTCTGTTTCGGAGATTATTTTGAATACTGGAGCAGTTATCAGGATAAATATTGAGACACACAATCTGAAATGTGGTAGATATGCTTTCTCAGCTCGTTTTGAATATACAGTGAAATGTAAATTTCCAGAAACGATATATTGACTCTGTTCCGGAGATTATCTTGAATACGGGAGCAGTTATCAGGATAAATATTGAGGCACACAATCTGAAATCTGGTAGGTATGCTTTCTCATCTTGATTTGAATATATAGTGAAATGTAAATTTCCAGAAACGATATATTAACTCTGTTTCGTAGATTATTTTGAATACGGGAGCAGATATCAGAATAAATATTGAGACACACAATCTGAAATGTGGTGGGTATGCTTTCTCAGCTCGTTCTGAATATACAGTGGGAAGAAAATTTCCATAAACGATATATTAACTCTGTTTTGGAGATTATTTTGAATATAGGGGTAGTTGTCAGGATAAATATTGGGATACAAAATCTGAAATGTGGTAGATATGCTTTCTCAGCTCGTTTTGAATATACAGTGAAGAGTAAATTTTCAGAAACGATCTATTTACTCTGTTTAGAAGATTATTTTGAATACGAGGGCAGTTATCAGGGTAAATTTCGATACACATATTCTGAAATGTGCTAGGTATGCTTTCTCAGTTCGTTTTGGATATGCAGTGGAAAGGAAATTTCCAGAAGCGATATATTAACTCTGTTTTGAAGATTATTTCGAATACGGGAGCAGTTATCAGGATGAATATTAGGACACTCAATCTGAAATGTGGTGGGTATGATTTCTCAGCTCGTTTTGAATATACAGTGAAATGTAAATTCCCAGAAACGATATATTGACTCTGTTCCGGAGAATATCTTGAATACGGGAGCAGTTATCAGGATAAATATTGAGACACACAATCTGAAATGTGGTAGGTATGCTTCCTCAGCTCGTTTTGAATATACAGTGAAACGTAAATTCCCAGAAACGATATATTGACTCTGTTCCGGAGAATATCTTGAATACGGGAGCAGTTATCAGGATAAATATTGAGGCACACAATCTGAAATGTGGCAGGTATGCTTTCTCATCTCGATTTGAATATACAGTGAAACGTAAATTCCCAGAAACGATATATTAACTCTGTTCCGGAGATTAGTTTGAATACGGGAGCAGTTATCAGGATAAATATTGAGACACACAATCTGAAATGTGATGGGTATGCTTTCTCAGCTCGTTTTGAATACACAGTGAAATGTAAAAATCCAAAAATGATATATTGACTCTGTTCCGGAGATTATTTTGAATACGGGAGCAGTTATCAGGATAAATATTGAGACACACAATCTGAAATGTGGTAGGTATGCTTTCTCAGCTCGTTATGAATATACAGTGAAATGTAGATTCCCAGAAACGATATATTAAATCTGTTTTTGAGACTATTTTTAATACGGGGGTTAAAAATTAGGTTAAATATAAGGAAACGAAACCTTAAATTTGGTAGATATGCTTTCTCAGCTCGTTTTGATTATACAGTGAGAAGTAAATTCTCAGAAACGAATAATCTTTAAAACAGAATAAATAATTCTGTTTTAAAGATGATTCCGAATACGAGGGCAGTTATCAGGGTAAATATTGAGACACATATTCTGAAATGTGCTAGGTATGCTTTCTCAGCTCGTTTTGGATATGAAGTGGGGAGAGAATTTCCGGAAGCGATATATTAACTCTGTTTTGGAGATTATTTTGAATACGGGAGCAGTTGTCAGGATAAATATTGAGACACACAATCCGAAATGTGGTGAGTATGCTTTCTCAGCTCGTTTTGAATATAAAGTGAAATGTAAATTTCCAGAAATGATATATTGACTCTGTACCGGAGATTATTTTGAATTCGGGAGCAGTTATCAGCATACATATTGAGACACACAATCTGAAATGTGGTAGATATGCTTTCTCAGCTCGTTTTGAATACAGTGAGATGTAAATTTCCAGAAACGATATATCGACTCTGTTCCGGAGATTATCTTGAATACGGGAGTAGTTATCAGGATAAATATTGAGGCACGCAATCTGAAACGTGGTAGGTATGCTTTCTCCTCTCGATTTGAATATACAGTGAAATGTAAATTTCCAGAAACGATATATTAACTCTGTTTCGAAGATTATTTTGAATACGGGAGCAGTTATCAAAATAAATATTGAGACACACAATCTGAAATGTAGTGGGTATGCTTTCTCAGCTCGTTTTAATACACAGTGAAATGTAAATTCCCAGAAATGATATATTGACTCTGTTCCGGAGATTCGTTTGAATACGGGAGCAGTTATCAGGATAAATAATGAGACACACAATCTGAAATGTGATGGGTATGCTTTCTCAGCTCGTTTTGAATACACAGTGAAATGTAAAAATCCAAAAATGATATATTGACTCTGTTCCGGAGATTATTTTGAATACGGGAGCAGTTATCAGGATAAATATTGAGACACACAATCTGAAATGTGGTAGGTATGCTTTCTCAGCTCGTTATGAATATACAGTGAAATGTAGATTCCCAGAAACGATATATTAAATCTGTTTTTGAGACTATTTTTAATACGGGGGTTAAAAATGAGGTTAAATATAAGGAAACGAAACCTTAAATTTGGTAGATATGCTTTCTCAGCTCGTTTTGATTATACAGTGAGAAGTAAATTCTCAGAAACGAATAATCTTTAAAACAGAATAAATAATTCTGTTTTAAAGATGATTCCGAATACGAGGGCAGTTATCAGGGTAAATATTGAGACACATATTCTGAAATGTGCTAGGTATGCTTTCTCAGCTCGTTTTGGATATGAAGTGGGGAGAGAATTTTTGGAAGCGATATATTAACTCTGTTTTGGAGATTATTTTGAATACGGGAGCAGTTGTCAGGATAAATATTGAGACACACAATCCGAAATGTGGTGAGTATGCTTTCTCAGCTCGTTTTGAATATAAAGTGAAATGTAAATTTCCAGAAATGATATATTGACTCTGTACCGGAGATTATTTTGAATTCGGGAGCAGTTATCAGCATACATATTGAGACACACAATCTGAAATGTGGTAGATATGCTTTCTCAGCTCGTTTTGAATACAGTGAGATGTAAATTTCCAGAAACGATATATCGACTCTGTTCCGGAGATTATCTTGAATACGGGAGTAGTTATCAGGATAAATATTGAGGCACGCAATCTGAAATGTGGTAGGTATGCTTTCTCCTCTCGATTTGAATATACAGTGAAATGTAAATTTCCAGAAACGATATATTAACTCTGTTTCGAAGATTATTTTGAATACGGGAGCAGTTATCAAAATAAATATTGAGACACACAATCTGAAATGTAGTGGGTATGCTTTCTCAGCTCGTTCAGAATATACAGTGGGAAGAAAATTTCCATAAACGATATAATAACTCTGTTTCGGAGATTATTTTGAATTCGGGAGCAGTTATCAGAATAAATATTGAGACACACAATCTGAAATGTGATGGGTATGCTTTCTCAGCTCGTTTTGAATACACAGTGAAATGTAAATTTCCAGAAATGATATATTGACTCTGTTCCGGAGATTATCTTGAATACGGGAGCAGTTATCAGGATAAATATTGAGACACACAATCTGAAATGTGGTAGGTATGCTGTCTTAGCTCGTTTTGAATATACAGTGAAATATAAATTTCCAGAAGCGATTTATTGATTCTGTTTCGGAGATTAATTTGAATACGGGAGCAATTATCAGAATAAATATTGAGACACACAATCTGAAATGTGGTAGGTATGCTTTCTCAGCTCGATTTGAATATAAAGTGAAATGTAAATTTCCAGAAGCGATTTATTGATTCTGTTTCGGAGATTAATTTGAATACGGGAGCAGTTATCAGAATAAATATTGAGACACACAATCTGAAATGTGGTAGGTATGCTTTCTCAGCTCGTTTTGAATATACAGTGAAATGTTAATTTCCAGAAATGATATATTAACTCTGTTTTGGAGATTATTTTGGATACGGGAGCAGTTATCAGGATAAATATTGAGACACAATACGATATGTAGTAGGTATGCTTTCTCATCTCGATTTGAATATACAGTAAAACGTTAAATTCTCAGAAACGATCTATTAAATACGTTTTTGAAACTATTTTTAATACAGGGGTATTAATGAGGGTAAATATAAGGAAACAAAACCTTAAATTTGGTAGATATGCTTTCTCAGCTCGTTTTGATTATACAGTGAGAAGTAAATTCTCAGAAACGAACTATTTATTCTGTTTTAAAGATTATTCCGAATACGAGGGCAGTTATCAGGGTAAATATTGAGACACATATTCTGAAATGTGCTAGGTATGCTTTCTCAGCTCGTTTTGGATATGAAGTGGGAAGAGAATTTCCGGAAGCGATATATTAACTCTGTTTTGGAGATTATGTTGAATACGGGAGCAGTTATCAGGATAAATATTGAGACACACAATCTGAAATGTGGTGGGTATGCTTTCTCAGCTCGTTTTGAATATAAAGTGAAATGTAAATTTCCAGAAACGATATATTAACTCTGTTTCGGAGATTATTTTGAATACGGAAGCATTTATCAGGATGAATATTGAGGCACACAATCTGAAATGTGGTAGGTATGTGTAGCTGTCTGCTGGATAAACCTCGTCGATGTCTTCGAAAAGATTAATAATTTGCTGGGTTACTGAAGAAAATTGTACCAAATCTTTTTACTTTTTAATTAACTCATCGACTGTCATCAAGTGTCATTAATGACGTTGGTTCAAATCATACATACATAACATACAGAGTCAAGAAATTAGACAAAACATATCAACAGAATAAAAATAGAGTAACATTCTCCCCCGATGAGGAAATGAAGTTTCTTCATGGCAGTCGTCGTACATCGAGGACACATAATTTGGATACTGGTCTTCTGAATACACCATTTGTGGTTTTTATATCTGCGACTCGTACTTGACCATCTTTCCCTGGAAATGTGGCCACGACTTATCCCTTCAACCATTGATTTCGTGGACATTGGTCGTCAACCACAATGACAATATCGTTGACTTTGGCATTTTGTGTTTCATCATACAACTTTTTACGTTTGTGGAGAGTGGGAAGGTATTCTTTTATCCAACGCTTCCAGAACTTGTTGCTCAAATCTTGAACGAATCTCCATTGTTTCTTCAGGAATGTCCCATCTGGATGGAATTTCTTTAAGATAGTCATTTCCGAGTTATTGTAAAATGGCCCAAGTAAGAAATGGTTTGGTGTCAAGGCTTCTTCGTCAAGACTGTCCAAGGATATGACTGTTAGAGGTCTAAAATTGACAATGTTCTCAATTTCCAAAAATTGTGTGTGAAGGACTTCTTCATGGAGAACTTGTTCTTTCATTATCGCTTTCAGGGAAGTGTTTACAGATCTTATCTGACGTTCCCAAACTCCGCCCATATGGGGGGCGGTGGGAGGATTGAAACTCCATCGAATACCTTTCAGAGATAGTTTATTGGTAATTTTTCCTTTCGACATAAAAACAGATTCTGATTTTGTATGTGGCTGTGAGCGATCGTTTTTATGCCCGGTGTTGCAAAGAAGACTAGAAGCCCTTCCTACCTCTTTTAACCAGTCCGAAAAATTCAACAATGTCACTTCTTTCAGTTTGACAGCATGAAATGCCCATTGCTGCTTCAAGTAGACAGTCAAATTCCCAACGAATTCTTCCAAAAGAAGTGGACTCTTCAGATATACTTCATTCTGTAGATGCTTCACCGCCGTTACTAAATTACATAATGAAGTGGCATACCTAACTATAGTTTCAGGTTTATTGTCTTTAGGGGAAGGTGTCACACGCACCTGATCAATCAAATATTTAATAATTAATTCAGGGCGACCATAGTACGTATTTAAGGTGTCGATAATTTCAGGGACATTTTTGTGTGAAATCAGAAGCATTTTCACCGACTCCCTAGCTTCACCTTTCAAACATTTTCTAAGACGAATCAAGTTTTCACTATCAGAATAATTACACAATTCTGTAGTTTCATAAAACTCATTAATAAAAACTAACCATTCAGATGGATTTCCACCAAAATCTGGAACGATATATCGATTGCATGTCTGCGAATTGCTATTGCCCCCAAATCGATGTCGGATCTATGCAAATCATGAGAAAATTCACCGTTCATGTTCACATGTTCACTTACCGCTTCCCGAGATAGCTTTTTCACGTTTGTCAAATTTTCTTTTATGTCATTCAATACCTCTTTTTCATCTGAATTGTCACAAAATTTCTACCAATTTCTTACCTTGACAGAGCCATTTGACAAACTTCCATGTTCATCGCTATTATTGGAACCACCTACGCTTGTATTGTCGTTGTGTATTCTCAGTTTGTCGAGGGCCAATTTCTTCATCACCAATTTTTTATCTAGCTCGAGAATCTCCCTTTCTGCTATCAACTCCATTTCAATCTTACGTCTTTGTGCCAAGCTGGAAGATGTTTTGTTACTCTTCGTTTTTGACTTACTAGAAATAATAGATTTTTCATCATTTGCATGTAATGACAAGTTTTGTTGACTGATGTCTCCTTGTCTTTCCCGCCTGTCTGGCCAAACTCTTTCCGCAATTCCATCTCCGAAATGAACTTCTCAGGTAAGTTTTCTAACGTTTTCGCTAGTCTCCGAAGTCTGGTATCGTGGATTTTTCTTACAGCTCCTGTTGCTTTTTCGCTGCTCATCTTTGAAGATTGAGATGAACAAATTTTTTCGAAAAATTTCCTCAGAATCCGGCTTGAAGGACCAATGTAGCTGTCTGCTGGCTGAACCTCGTCGATGTCTTCGAAAAGATTAATAATTTGCTGGGTTACTGAAGAAAGTTGTACCAAATCTTTTTACTTTTTTATTAACTCATCGACTGTCATCAAGTGTCATTAATGACGTTAGTTCAAATCATACATACATAACATACAGAGTCAAGAAATAAGACAAAACATATCAACAGAATAAAAATAGAGTAACAGTATGCTTTCTCATCTCGATTTGAATATACAGTGAAATGTAAATTTCCAGAAACGATATATTAACTCTGTTTCGGAGATTATTTTGAATACGAGAGCAGTTATCAGGATAAATATTGAGACACACAATCTGAAATGTGGTGGGTATGCTTTCTCAGCTCGTTCTGAATATACAATGAAATGCAAATTTCCAGAAACGATATACTAACTCTGTTTTCGAAATTACTTTGGATACGGGAGCAGCTATCAGGATACATATTGAGACACATAATCTGATATGTGGTAGGTATGCTTTCTCATCTTGATTTGAATATACAGTGGCACGGTAAATTCCCAGAAACGATTTATAAAATCTGTTTTCGAGACTATTTTTAATACGAGGGTATTAATCAGGGTAAGTATTAGGAAACAAAATCTGGAATTTGGTAGATATTCTTTCTCAGCTCGTTTTGAATATACAGTGAAGAGTAAATTTTCAGAAACGATCTATTCACTCTGTTTAGAAGATTATTTTGAATACGAGGGCAGTTATCAGGGTAAATTTCGAGACACATATTCTGAAATGTGCTAGGTATGCTCTCTCAGTTCGTTTTGGATGTGCAGTGGAAAGGAAATATCCAGAAGCGATATATTAACTCTGTTTTGGAGATTATTTCGAATACGGGAGCAGTTATCAGGAAAAATATTGAGACACACAATCTGAAATGTGGTGGGTATGATTTCTCATCTCGATTTGAATATACAGTGAAACGTTAAATTCTCAGAAACGATCTATTAAATCTGTTTTCGAGACTATTTTTATTACGGGGGTACTAATGAGGGTAAATATAAGGAAACAAAATCTTAAATTTGCTTTTGAATACGGGAGCATTTATCAGGATGAATATCGAGACACACAATCTGAAATGTGGTAGGTATGCTTTCTCATCTCGATTTGAATATACAGTGAAATGTAAATTTCCAGAAACGATTAATTAACTCTGTTTCGGAGATTATTTTGAATACGGGAGCAGTTATCAGGATAAATATCGAGACACACAATATGAAATGTGGTAGGTATGCTTTCTCATCTCGATTTGAATATACAGTGAAATGTAAATTTCCAGAAACGATTAATTAACTCTGTTTCGGAGATTATTTTGAATACGGGAGCAGTTATCAGAATAAATATTGAGACACACAATCTGAAATGTGGTAGGTATGCTTTCTCATCTCGATTTGAATATACAGTGAAATGTAAATTTCCAGAAACGATTAATTAACTCTGTTTCGGAGATTATTCTGAATACGGGAGCAGTTATCAGGATAAATATCGAGACACACAATATGAAATGTGGTAGGTATGCTTTCTCATCTCGATTTGAATATACAGTGAAATGTAAATTTCCAGAAACGATTAATTAACTCTGTTTCGGAGATTATTTTGAATACGGGAGCAGTTATCAGAATAAATATTGAGACACACAATCTGAAATGTGGTGGGTATGCTTTCTCAGCTCGTTCTGAATATACTGTGGGAAGAAAATTTCCATAAACGATATATTAACTCTGTTTTGGAGATTATTTTGAATACGGGGGTAGTTGTCAGGATAAATATTGGGATACAAAATCTGAAATGTGGTAGGTATGCTTTCTTAGCTCGTTTTGGATATACAGTGGGAAGAAAATTTCCATAAACGATATATAAACTCTGTTTTCGAGACTATTTTGAATACGGGGGCAGTTACCAGGATAAATATCCAGACACACAATCTGAAATGTGGTAGGTATGCTTTCTCATCTCGATTAGAATATAGAGTGAAATGTAAGTTTCCAGAAACGATTTATAAAATCTGTTTTCGAGACTATTTTTAATACGAGGGTATTAATCAGGGTGAGTATTGGGAAACAAAATCTAGAATTTGGTAGATATGCTTTCTCAGCTCGTTTTGAATATACAGTGAAGAGTACATTTTCAGAAACGATCTATTTACTCTGTTTAGAAGATTATTCTGAATACGAGGGCAGTTATCAGGGTAAATTTCGAGACACATATTCTGAAATGTGCTAGGTGTGCTCTCTCAGTTCGTTTTGGATATGCAGTGGAAAGGAAACATCCAGAAGCGATATATTAACTCTGTTTTGGAGATTATTTCGAATACGGGAGCAGTTATCAGGATAAATATTGAGACACACAATCTGATATGTGGTAGGTATGCTTTCTCATCTCGATTTGAATATACAGTGAAACGTTAAATTCTCAGAAACGATCTATTAAATCTGTTTTTGAGACTATTTTTATTACGGGGGTACTAATGAGGGTAAATATAAGGAAAGAAAATCTTAAATTTGGTAGATATGCTTTCTCAGCTCGTTTGATTATACAGTGAGAAGTAAATTCTCAGAAACGAACTATTTACTCTGTTTTGAAGATTATTCCGAATACGAGGGCAGTTGTCAGGGTAAATATTGAGACACATATTCTGAAATGTGCTAGGTATACTTTCTCAGCTCGTTTTGGATATGAAGTGGGAAGGGAACTTCCGGAAGCAATATATTAACTCTGTTTTGGAGATTATTTTGAATACGGGAGCAGTTATCAGGATAAATATTGAGACACACAATCTGAAATGTGGTGGGTATGCTTTCTCAGCACGTTTTGCATATAAAGTGAAATGTAAATTTCCAGAAATGATATATTGACTCTGTACCAGAGATTATTTTGAATAGGGGAGCAGTTATCAGGATACATATTAAGACACACAATCTGAAATGTGGTAGATATGCTTTCTCAGCTCGTTTTGAATATACATTGAAATGTAAATTTCCAGAAACGATATATTGACTCTGTTCCGGAGATTATTTTGAATACGGGAGCAGTTATCAGGACAAATATTGAGGCACACAATCACAAATGTGGAAGATATGCTTTCTCATCCCGATTTGAATATACAGTGAAATGTAAATTTCCAGAAACGATATATTAACTCTGTTTCGGAGATTATTTTGAATACGGGAGCATTTATCAGGATGAATATTGAGGTACACAATCTGAAATGTGGTAGGTATGCTTTCTCATCTCGATTTGAATATACAGTGAAATGTAAATTTCCAGAAACGATTGATTAACTCTGTTTCGGAGATTATTTTGAATACGGGAGCAGTTATCAGAATAAATATTGAGACACACAATCTGAAATGTGGTGGGTATGCTTTCTCAGCTCGTTCTGAATATACAGTGAGAAGAAAATTTCCATAAACGATATGTTAACTCTGTTTTGGAGATTATTTTGAAAATAGGGGTAGTTGTCAGGATAAATATTGGGATACAAAATCTGAAATGTGGTAGATATGCTTTCTCAGCTCGTTTTGAATATACAGTGAAGAGTAAATTTTCAGAAACGATCTATTTACTCTGTTTAGAAGATTATTTTGAATACGAGGGCAGTTATCAGGGTAAATTTCTAGACACATATTCTGAAATGTGCTAGGTATGCTTTCTCAGTTCGTTTTGGATATACAGTGAAATGTAAATTTCCAGAAACTATATATTGACTCTGTTCCGGAGATTATCTTGAATACGGGAGTAGTTATCAGGATAAATATTGAGGCACACAATCTGAAATGTGGTAGGTATGCTTTCTCATCTCGATTTGAATATACAGTGAAATATGAATTTCCAGAAACGGTATATTAACTCTGTTTCGGAGATTATTTTGAATATGGGAGCAGTTATCAGAATAAATATTGAGACACACAATCTGAAATGTGGTGGGTATGATTTCTCAGCTCGTTTTGAACATACAGTGGAATGTAAATACCCAGAAATGATATATTGGCTCTGAACCGGAGATTATTCTGAATACGGGAGCAGTTATCAGGATAAATTTTGAGACACACAATCTGAAATGTGGTAGGTATGCTTTCTCAGCTCGTTTTGAATATACAATGAGATGTACATTTCCAGAAAAGATATATTAACTCTGTTTCGGAGATTATTTCGAATACGGGAGCAATTATCAAGATAAATATTGAGACACACAATCTGAAATGTGGTGGGTATGATTTCTCAGCTCGTTTTGAATATACAGTGAAATGTAAATACCCAGAAATGATATATTGGCTCTGAACCGGAGATTATTCTGAATACGGGAGCAGTTATCAGAATAAATATTGAGACACACAATCTGAAATGTGGTGGGTATGCTTTCTCAGCTCGTTCTGAATATACAGTGGGAAGAAAATTTCCATAAACGATATGTTAACTCTGTTTTGGAGATTATTTTGAAAATAGGGGTAGTTGTCAGGATAAATATTGGGATACAAAATCTGAAATGTGGTAGATATGCTTTCTCAGCTCGTTTTGAATAAACAGTAAAGAGTAAATTTTCAGAAACGATCTATTTACTCTGTTTAGAAGATTATTTTGAATACGAGGGCAGTTATCAGGGTAAATTTCTAGACACATATTCTGAAATGTGCTAGGTATGCTTTCTCAGTATGTTTTGGATATACAGTGGAATGTAAATTTCCAGAAACGATATATTGACTCTGTTCCGGAGATTATCTTGAATACGGGAGTAGTTATCAGGATAAATATTGAGGCACACAATCTGAAATGTGGTAGGTATGCTTTATCATCTCGATTTGAATATACAGTGAAATATGAATTTCCAGAAACGGTATATTAACTCTGTTCGGAGATTATTTTGAATATGGGAGCAGTTATCAGAATAAATATTGAGACACACAATCTGAAATGTGGTGGGTATGATTTCTCAGCTCGTTTTGAATATACAGTGGAATGTAAATACCCAGAAATGATATGTTGGCTCTGAACCGGAGATTATTCTGAATACGGGAGCAGTTATCAGGATAAATTTTGAGACACACAATCTGAAATGTGGTAGGTATGCTTTCTCAGCTCGTTTTGAATATACAATGAGATGTACATTTCCAGAAACGATATATTAACTCTGTTTCGGAGATTATTTCGAATACGGGAGCAATTATCAGGATAAATATTGAAACACACAATCTGAAATGTGGTGGGTATGATTTCTCAGCTCGTTTTGAATATACAGTGAAATGTAAATACCCAGAAATGATATATTGGCTCTGAACCGGAGATTATTCTGAATACGGGAGCAGTTATCAGGATAAATTTTGAGACACACAATCTGAAATGTGGTAGGTATGCTTTCTCAGCTCGTTTCGAATATACCATGAAATGTAAATTTCCAGAAAAGATATATTAACTCTTTTTCGGAGATTATTTTGAATACGGGAGCAGTTATCAGGATAAATATTGAGACACACAATCTGAAATGTGATGAGTATGCTTTCTCAGCTCGTTTTGAATACACAGTGAAATGTAAATTTCCAGAAATGATATATTGACTCTGTTCCCGAGATTATTTTGAATACGGGAGCAGTTATCAGGATAAATATTGAGACACACAATCTGAAATGTGGTAGGTAAGCTTTCTCAGCTCGTTTTGAATATACAGTGAAATGTAGATTCCCAGAAACGATATATTGACTCTGTTCCGGAGAATATCTTGAATACGGGAGCAGTTATCAGGATAAATATTGAGGCACGCAATCTGAAATGTGACAGGTATGCTTTCTCATCTCGATTTGAATATACAGTGAAATGTAAATTCCCAGAAACGATATATTGACTCTGTTTCGGAGATTATTTTGAATACGGGAGCAGTTATCAGGATAAATATTGAGACACACAATCTGAAATGTGGTAGGTATGCTTTCTCTGCTCGTTTTGAATATACAGTGAAATGTAAATTCCCAGAAACGATACATTGACTATGTTCCGGAGAATATCTTGAATATGGGAGCAGTTATCAGGATAAATATTGAGGCACGCAATCTGAAATGTGGCAGGTATGCTTTCTCATCTCGATTTGAATATACAGTGAAATGTAAATTTCCAGAAACGATATATCAACTCTGTTTCGGAGATTATTTTGAATACGGGAGCAGTTATCAGGATAAATATTGAGACACACAATCTGAAATGTGGTAGGTATATTTCTCAGCTCGTTTTGAATATACAGTGAAATGTTAATTTCCAGAAATGATATATTAACTCTGTTTGGGAGATTATTTTGGATACGGGAGCAGTTATCAGGATAAATATTGAGACACACAATCTGATATGTGGTAGGTATGCTTTCTCATCTCGATTTGAATATACAGTGAAACGTTAAATTCTCAGAAACGATCTATTAAATCTGTTTTCGAGACTATTTTTATTACGGGGGTACTAATGAGGGTAAATATAAGGAAACAAAATCTTAAATTTGCTTTTGAATACGGGAGCATTTATCAGGATGAATATCGAGACACACAATCTGAAATGTGGTAGGTATGCTTTCTCATCTCGATTTGAATATACAGTGAAATGTAAATTTCCAGAAACGATTAATTAACTCTGTTTCGGAGATTATTTTGAATACGGGAGCAGTTATCAGGATAAATATCGAGACACACAATATGAAATGTGGTAGGTATGCTTTCTCATCTCGATTTGAATATACAGTGAAATGTAAATTTCCAGAAACGATTAATTAACTCTGTTTCGGAGATTATTTTGAATACGGGAGCAGTTATCAGAATAAATATTGAGACACACAATCTGATATGTGGTGGGTATGCTTTCTCAGCTCGTTCTGAATATACAGTGGGAAGAAAATTTCCATAAACGATATATTAACTCTGTTTTGGAGATTATTTTGAATACGGGGGTAGTTGTCAGGATAAATATTGGGATACAAAATCTGAAATGTGGTAGGTATGCTTTCTCTGCTCGTTTTGAATATACAGTGAAATGTAAATTCCCAGAAACGATATATTGACTTTGTTCCGGAGAATATCTTGAATACGGGAGCAGTTATCAGGATAAATATTGAGGCACGCAATCTGAAATGTGGCAGGTATGCTTTCTCATCTCGATTTGAATATACAGTGAAATGTAAATTTCCAGAAACGATATATTAACTCTGTTTCGGAGATTATTTTGAATACGGGAGCAGTTATCAGGATAAATATCGAGGCACGCAATCTGAAATATGGCAGGTATGCTTTCTCAACTCGATTTGAATATACAGTGAAATGTAAATTCCCAGGAACGGTATATTAACTCTGTTTCGGAGATTATTTTGAATACGGGAGCAGTTATCAGGATAAATATTGAGACACACAATCTGAAATGTGGTAGGTATGCTTTCTCAGCTCGTTTTGAATATACAGTGAAATGTTAATTTCCAGAAATGATATATTAACTCTGTTTGGGAGATTATTTTGGATACGTGAGCAGTTATCAGGATGAATATTGAGACACACATCCGAAGAATGAAAATGAAAATACGGAAGAAACTATAATAAACTTGTGCAAATCTAAACTGGGTATCAAAATTTCAACAGATGATATCGACTTTTGTCATAGACTAGCAAGTAAAGAAGGTACTTGCCAACCAATTATTGCCAGATTCTGTAAGTTAACTACAAAGCAAAAGATTTTCGCAAATAAAAGCAAATTCAAAGGAACTAGACTTGTATGCCGTGAAGACCTAACTTCAAGAAGGATTGGTGTTTTAAAAACTGTCGGTGAGCAATATGGGATTAAGAACGTGTGGTCGAATGGAGGTACGATAATGTTCAAAACTAATAATAAACTACATAAATTTAAAACTTTAAATGACTTTCACATGTCCAAATTGAAATTACAAAAGGAGTGATGAGTTCACCTTAGAATCTACTCTCTTGTACTAATACTTGCTAAGAAACCATAAATTAATTCATATTCTTTATCTAAAAGTAAAAAACGTGTAAAATCGATTGTACATTTCTTTATTTTTATCTTTATCTTTTTCAATTCTGCTATAAAACCTGAAGTGGATTTCCTGTTTTCCAGCTAGTAAATATAATATGAACGAATCATCATGAAAAACGCATTATCAATTGCACATTTAAATATTAGGTCTTTAATACCAAAAATTTCAAAAATTAAGCAAATGCTTGAAGAAAAGCACTTTCACATTTTAGCCTTAAGCGAAACTTGGCTGTCACAAGATAATTTAGAAGATAGATTGCAAATTGACGGCTATAAACTAATACGTAAGGACAGACAAGACAGGGGCGGTGGAGTGGCGTTATACATCTGCAACACAATCCAATTTAAAATAGTTGAGTGTAATGATTTCATTGAACAACTTTGGATATGTGCAAGTATATCTAAGGAAAGATTCATATTTGGAGTTGCGTATAAGCCACCCACGTGCAATTATAAACAATTCCTAGAACATTTCGAAGATACAATTATGTATTGCTCATCTATTTCCGATAATATTTTCTGTCTAGGCGATTTTAACATTGACATGTTAAAATTTGAAAATAGTGGTACAACTTACTTGAATGATCTACTTAGCTCGCTGGAATTGACACAGATAATCACTCAACCCACTAGGAGTACTAGCACATCTCACACACTAATTGATCTTATAATTACATCCGATCCATCTATCATTTTGAACTCTGGTGTTTTAGAATATGATTTCACAGACCACTCTCTTATTTTTTGTAATATTAAAGTAAATATTCCCCAAACTAAACTTTTTTATACCTATCGCGATTTTGAACACTTTGACATTAATGAATTTCAGTCTTTTCTTAAAACTTTTCCTTTTCACTATATATATAAAATTAACGATATAAATTTGAAAATTAAGTACTTCAATAAATATATATCAGATGCTTTTGATATACATGCACCATTAAAAACAAAGTATACTCATTGTAAACCAAGATCACCCTGGATCACTGATACAGTAAAACTATTAATTAAACTCAGAAATAAAGCCAAAATAAGATACAAAATTTCAAAAAATCCTAGACATTGGGAATACTTTAAACAGTTGCGAAATTACACTGAAATAGCCATCAAGAATGAAAAACGAGCCTACTTTCAATTTATATCCCGCTCTAAGTGTTCCAAACAAATTTGGAAGAATTTAAAATCTCTTCATATAACAAAAGTTAAAAAATTCACATTACCAAACTCCTTAAGAAACTTGAATGAAATAAATAATTTTTTTGTAAATTGTATACCAAACCAGCAAATTAATAATACTGAACTGCTACATTTTTATAAAAATGACACTATAAAAGAATTCAATACTAAATTCCATTTCGAGCTGGTAGACTGTGAAACTGTAGGTAATATCTTAAATGATATGAAATCTAATGCTGAGGGAGTCGATGGCATAAATATCGTTATGTTAAAATATTGTGGTTCTAGTATTATCCCATTTATTACACACGTAGTGAACAGTTGCATTTTAACAAATACGGTCCCGGATATATGGAAACAAGCACTGATAACGCCATTTCCGAAAGTATCAGAGCCAAAAACTTTCAAAGATTTGAGGCCTATTAGTATACTTCCGACCTTATCTAAGGTTCTGGAAAAAATTATAAGTATGCAGCTTAGCACCCATTTGATTAAATATGATATACTTCCAACTAATCAATCAGGTTTTCGAAAGAATTTTAGCTGCACATCGGCACTTCTAAACGTTGTGGATGACATTTTGGAAGCTAGAGATCGTGGTATGGTAACTGTATTAGTTTTGTTGGATTTCACCAAGGCTTTCGATACCATCTGCCATGAACTATTATGTGCCATACTCCATCACATAGGACTTGATGAAAACTCGGTTGAATTGGTTAAGAATTATTTAACGGGAAGAACTCAAAAAGTTAAGCTCGATGATCAAATCTCTACATCACAAAGCGTTGCCGCAGGAGTTCCCCAAGGATCTATTATAGGGCCAATGCTTTTCAACATATATACCTGCATGTTTCAGAGCTACATAGAACACTGCAAATCACACAGATACGCAGATGACACGCAAATGTACCTTTCTTTCTACCTTAAGCAACTGAATTCAGCAATTTCTAATATCAACTCTGACCTGGCTTCCGTCGACTCTATGGCAAGAAAACACAGCTTATTTTTAAATCCTTCCAAATCTAAAATTATAATATTCGGTCGAAAACCAGATGTAAACAATTTAAAAGCGCAACAATTTAATATACACATTAATAATATAGAAATCCCCATAGTAGAACACTCAAAAAATCTTGGTTTAATTTTAGATAATACTTTTAGATATAAATTACAAGTATCACATTACGTTAGAAATTCAGTAATGGCTTTAAAATTGCTATATCCGCATAGAAATTATTTTCCAATCAATATCAAAACTATGCTCTGTGAAAGTTTGGTCTTGTCACATTTCAATTACTGTTCTCCGGTTTATTCACATGGCTTAGATAGTGTTAATCATAATAGAATTCAAAAAATACAAAACTCATGCATAAGGTATGTGTTCGGAATAAGAAAATATCAACATGTAACTCACAAATTGAAAGAGCTAGGCTGGCTTAATATGAAGAATCGTTTCTTATTGCAGTCTAATTGTTTATATCATAATATTATTCTAAATAAAACACCACCGTATTTATTTAAAAAAATTTGCTTCAGAACTGACGTGCATCATCTTAATCTAAGACATAAAAGTACTATTACTCCACCTCTACATTATACTTCACTATACCAGCAATCTTTCACTTACTGCATATCCAAATTTTATAATGAACTTCCCATTCAGATTAAAAATTGTACATATCCCCATTTTAAAAAACAAATCTTCGAGCATTACTTTAAACAACAACTTTCAACAATTTTCCTCTCTTCTTTTTAGCGCAGAAAAAGGATAAAAGATTAAAAATTTTGAAAATAAAACACTTATTATGTTACAGTCAATATGTTATAGAATTTAGATTAAGCTTAACTTAGGCAACCTTTTACTATTTATATTTGTAGTATGTAACACAAGGTTTAAGTGGTAGAACGAGGGATAGGAAACTATCTGCTTGAACTTCACCTTGAGATTTTTGAATTGTATACATTCTTATTCTTTCTTGTTATTATTTCTTATTTTTCTGCTCTGGTTTCGTAAGTAGATTTATGTAAATTTACTACAAGTAACAATTTCAAAAATAAAGCTATATTATTATTATTATTATATGTGGTAGGTATGCTTTCTCATCTCGATTTGAATATACAGTGAAACGTTAAATTCTCAGAAACGATCTATTAAATCTGTTTTCGAGACTATTTTTAATACGGTGGTATTAATGCAGGTAAATATAAGGAAACAAAACTTAAATTTGGTAGATATGCTTTCTCAGCTCGTTTTGATTATACAGTGAGAAGTAAATTTTCAGAAACGAACTATTTATTCTGTTTTAAAGATTATTCCGAATACGAGGGCAGTTATCAGGGTAAATATTGAGACACATATTCTGAAAAGTGCTAGGTATGCTTTCTCAGCTCGTTTTGGATATGAAGTGGGAAGGGAATTTCCGGAAGCGATATATCAACTCTGTTTTGGAGATTATTTTGAATACGGGAGCAGTTATCAGGATAAATATTGAGACACACAATCTGAAATGTGGTGGGTATGCTTTCTCAGCTCGTTTTGAATATAAAGTTAAATTTAAATTTCCAGAAATGATATATTGACTCTGTACCGGAGCTTATTTTGAATACGGGAGCAGTTATCAGGATACATGTTGAGACACACAATCTGAAATGTGGTAGATATGCTTTCTCAGCTCGTTTTGAATATACAGTGAAATGTAAATTTCCAGAAACGATATATTGACTCTGTTCCGGAGATTATCTTGAATACGGGAGTAGTTATCAGGATAAATATTGAGGCACACAATCTGAAATGTGGTAGGTATGCTTTCTCATCTCGATTTGAATATACAGTGAAATGTGAATTTCCAGAAACGGTATATTAACTCTGTTTCGGAGATTATTTTGAATATGGGAGCAGTTATCAGAATAAATATTGAGACACACAATCTGAAATGTGGTGGGTATGCTTTCTCAGCTCGTTTTGAATAAACAGTGAAATGTAAATTCCCAGAAACGATATATTGACTCTGTTCCGGAGAATATCTTGAATACGGGAGCAGTTATCAGGATAAATATTGAGGCACGCAATCTGAAATGTGGCAGGTATGCTTTCTCATCTCGATTTGAATATACAGTGAAATGTAAATTCCCAGAAACGATATATTAACTCTGTTTCGGAGATTATTTTGAATACGGGAGCAGTTATCAGGATAAATATCGAGACACACAATCTGAAATGTGGTAGGTATACTTTCTCAGCTCGTTTTGAATATTCAGTGAAATGTAAATTCCCAGAAACGATATATTGACTCTGTTCCGGAGAATATCTTGAATACGGGAGCAGTTATCAGGATAAATATTGAGGCACGCAATCTGAAATGTGGCAGGTATGCTTTCTCATCTCGATTTGAATATACAGTGAAATGTAAATTCCCAGAAACGATATATTAACTCTGTTTCGGAGATTATTTTGAATACGGGAGCAGTTATCGAGATAAATATTGAGACACACAATCTGAAATGTGGTAGGTATGCTTTCTCAGCTCGTCTAGAATATACGGTGAAATGCTAATTTTCAGAAATGATATATTAACTCTGTTTTTGAGACTATTTTTAATACGGGGGTATTAATGAGGGTAAATATAAGGAAACAAAACCTTAAATTTGGTAGATATGCTTTCTCAGCTCGTTTTGATTATACAGTGAGAAGTAAATTCTCAGAAACGAACTATTTATTCTGTTTTAAAGATTATTTCGAATACGAGGGCAGTTATCAGGGTAAATATTGAGACACATTGTGACGTGCTTATTCACTTTGGCGTTGAATACTTACTTCGGAATGATCTTTATCTCTCGGGCGCCAGATTTTTGTTAAAGGTTAACTCCTCATTGAGGACTTCTGCTAGGGCCCTCTTAACAAAGCCGTCACAGTGCTGTCTAAAGACTGCCTTGTCCCAGGATAGCGTCAGTGAAGAAATATAACCAGGGGCCGTATTTGACAGGGCAACATGATTTGCATTGAATTACAGGCTTTAATTGTAACTAAATGCCAGAATGGTTCTACTGTCTTTTATAAGTTGATGTTAGCAGAGGTTTCATTCAGTTCCTTGCAATAAGACAACTTTTTCAACTATTGACTTTATTAAAAAAACACAATGATAACACTGGTGAATGAATATTATGTAATCATTAATCTTTCGGAGGGAATGCAAGGAAACTCTAAGAGTTCTTTACGGCAAGCGGTTATAGCAAACTAATAAGTTATTTACAGATATTTTATCAAGCAAGCAAGCAAGCAACTAATATAAATTCGTGCGGTATTTTCTATTAGGTACTTATCAAAGCGGTTAAAAAGCAGTGCAGGTGAAACGGGTGCAAACGGTTTCCGTCCGGCTATCAACACTCGCCCCCGCATCCGCAGATCATCTGTAGTTATTTATGGTTCAAATAATTACAAAATATGATTATGCACTTCGATTGATTCTGCTCTAATCTGAGTTAGTACACGGAATCCCTTTACACGGTAATTGCAAAGTAGTGTCAGCTCTTTCAACTTCATTCATACAAAGAATGTCTATAGCTCTTACTTCCGGAGAGCCAGAATAAATCTACTTCGGATAATTTAAACAATTTATCTGATTATTTCTACAGACAATGCCACGGCGCAGTCACAAGTAATGAATCCAGAACAGTTTCCGCTAAAATAAGCAAGCGGTGATATACAGGTATTGTGCGGTTCTAAATCTCACCTTAATTGAATCTGGAATAATAATCACTTTCGGTAGTACCTCGGTTACTTACTTCTTGGAGTTCAAATTACCAGTTAGAAGTCGGAGTTTAAGTTAGAAATCGAAGTCCAAGGTAGAAGTCTAAGTCAAAGGTAGAAGTGTCATTCTTAGGCTGCGATCTGGTTTAAATACCTTATTTCCTCCGGGTATCATGGAAAGGGATTATGTGGAGGGATATTCCCTCTACCGCAACTCACATACATCACTATAATTAACATATTCGGCGCATCTTCCGAATCATGCTAGAAGAGGGTACAGGATTTTGACCCTAATTAACTAACTAATCTAACGAATCGATTAATTCGAGCGTTAAATGAATCAATCCTGGATTATTCGAAATATGAACTAGATAATTTCGGTGCTAAATAACATAAGTACTTAACAATAATATGATTATTCGGAATCATTCAATAATATTTCATTTTGCAAGTTTTGAAATGATATTATGAAATATTCATTCTGACTTTACGAACAATTTCTCCTGTTCCTTATTTGATAATCTACAATATTTTTGAGCCTCGTTACATTCCCCCCTTAGTTCGGTAAAAAATGAAAGGATGCAATCCTTCCATTTTCAATTCCCTTCGGGAATTCGCCAAAATTAACAAAATTAAAACCTATTATTAAACTAACTAAAAATAAATTTAAACAACTCAAAAAAAAACTCTTCATTCGCCTCTTCCTGGTATCTCCATCGATGTGACGACTCCACCTCATCAATGAAAGGACCTTAACTAAATGTAAAAACTTCTTGAAACGAAACAAACAAAAATACTCCTACGACGGCGACGGATAAGTGATCATCCTAAAAAAATATTTCTCACCCGGACACTTCCGTCAGTGAATTGCCGGTTCATGAAAAAACTATATAAGAGGGATCGGTGCTTAACGGTTTTCGGATTGGAAACTATTTTAGAAGAATCCTCGGAGGCATTTACATGTTCTGCAACGGGTACATCTCGGTTTTGGAGGTACGACAATTGCAGGTGTGTAGCCGGTCACTAGCTTACCGGTAACAATATCATGGGGGGCCGGTACTTGAGAAGTTTGTCTTTTCCTGGGGTAGGGACATTCACAATCCCTGGACATAACACCAATTTGTCCGCATCTCGAACAAAATAGTCTCGCAGTTTTGGTACACCCTTCCCGTCTGTGTCCAGGATAACCACAGCGCCAACACAGCTCCCATAGGTTCACGGGCAAATAGATTGGCGGCATCTGTTCCTGTTGCTGAGACGAAGATGGGTGGCTCGGGGTTGTCGGTTCAGTCTTCATCCGAGGTATATCCACATTTGGGTTAGGGGCGTCGGCTATCTTGAATCCTTCATCCACATCCTTTGAATCGATGTCAATTATATTGACTTCTTCATCCATGAAATCTTCGGCTATTAGTTCTATTGAATCCGTGAGGGAGTAAGACATGATATGGCCTGTAAAAATTTAGTCAAATTGAGAAACTTTACTAACATTCTGCGGTTCGTCAGCTAGGTTACACGTTATTTAAGCGAATATATTTTCTCATGTCTCCCCAGAGAATCTAACCACACCTAGGTGTTCAAGAATGGAGCTGACTGTTACACGGTTCTTGACATTGAAAATGGTCTTTTCCTTTTTAAATTTAAATTTTAACCAAACGCACAATTTATTTGAAGTTTATTTGTTTGTCGGAATTTGCAGCCACATGGTCTTTTCACCGGGCAACCAGACGGGTCTACGGAAACGTCGCTGTCCTTCGCGTCGATGTTGATTCATCTGGCCTATTATTCTGGCCGACCATTTTTCGGGGTCTTCCTCTTGTACCACCCATCGAAAATCACTCTCTTTTGACGGTGTCCCCTCATCGTTCGACTTTAGCCAGGGATGTTCGATAGCGTCTTCCACCCTTATCCTACGGGTGGGATCCCGGCTAAAGAAGAGGGCAAGGTACTCTGCCAGCTGTAGAGTGATTCGGCAGTTGAATCCTCCAAGATTGACAGCCCCTTCTTTAATGGCTGCTATTATTCCGGATACTTCGCCCTCGGGGAACGGTAAGTTAGCATGAGGACTTCATGTCTACTTGTGTCCCGTATGGTTTTTTTGTAAATATCTCCGGTGCTAGATAGTCCGTTGTGCCAGCGATTCCTTCCCAAGTCGGGGGATTCTTAAATTTCACCGCCAGCCCAAAATCGGAGAGTTTGTATTGGGGGTTGCCATCGGTTCCAAATACCAATACATTCTCCGGTTTCACATCTCGGTGGGCAATTGATTTTGACTTGCAATACTCCAATGCTGACAAAACGTCTATCATAAGACCTCTCACGGTCGAAGGTGTCAAATAATTCTGTTTCCCCAGCATGTCAAACACGCTTCCTAGAGGTGCCAATTCCATCGCTAAGTAGTGATTTTCACGTCCTATATGTTGTTCCAGCAGCATAACAATGTTACGATGCTGCAGCTGGGTTCGAATTGCAAACTCTATAGCTGCGCTCGGGTGCGGCTCTTTTATTAGCATCTTCCCGCTGAAAATCTTCACCGCGAAATTCTCATGTTGGCGGTTAGAACACAGGTGAACCACCGCTTGTCCGCCACATCCTAGGCGAGGGCCCACACTATAGATCTGGTCGAATCGAGGCATTCTCAGAGCCGGCATCGGTGCTACAAACTTTTCCCGTAACTGGGTTACCTGGACCCGTTTCATGCGCTCTTTTTCCTTATGAGCGGTGCGATCATCTATGATGCGTCTAAGCGGCGGCGGCAGGGCTCCACGTGGAGGTTCTCCATTACACCGTTTCATATTTCCTGTATTAAATGAAATTATTTAGGCGGGTGAATTAAACGGCTTTGAATCCTTTATGTGTACCCGCTTTACCTGCTTTTCATTTTCATCTCTTAAGTCGTATATGACAGGAGAAATTACTTTGATAATGGTAAACGGACCGGTATATTTTGGAGCCAATTTAGCGGCAAAATGACGGGCACTCGAAGATAAATGGTGTTCAAGTTTCATGACTTTATCCCCCAAATGACAATGCCAATCTCGATGACGGAGATTGTAATGACGGCTTTGTTGAGTGAAAGCTCGGGATAATTGGATACGCACCAATTGGAAGGTTTCGCATAACTTGTCTAATCTCGACCGGTGAGTTGTAAGCTGCTCGGGGTTAGGGTCTTTCGGAATATTCTCGACGGAGTCCACATTAGCAACAAGGGAACGGGCTATCGAATTCGGTATTTCATGTTCTCGGCCAAAATTAAGAAAAGCAGGTGAAAAACCGGTGGACTGATGTTGCGCGGTATTAAAAGCAAATATGAAATCGGGTAGAAATCGGTCCCATTTACGGTGATCCGCATTGCAGAACTGGGCAATCATAGTTTTTAGAGTACGGTTTGTCCTTTCAACAGGATTACATTGTGGGGTATAGGTCGGAGTGAAACGGTGTTTGATTCCGAATTCTTTCAAGAGAGCCTTGAAGATTTTAATGTCGTACTGGCTGCCATTGTCGCTGACTACTGTTTCCGGACAACCAAAACGGGTAATAATCTCTTCGTAGAATGCATGTGTTACGGCTTGCGCGGTAGCTTTTCGTAACGGTTTACATTGAATCCATTTTGTAAATTCGTCTTGCATTACAAGTAGAAAATTATTTCCCTTGGAAGATCTTGGTAGTGGTCCTATCAAATCGGTGCTAACTATCTTCCACGGAAACTGATTTAGGGTCGGTTGCATTAATCCAGGCTTTTGTTATTGAGACACCTTGAAAGCCTGACATTGTGTACATCCACGTACGTATTGTGCTATTTCGCGGAACATCCCCGGCCAATAATATTTGTGGGATATTCGCGCAATTGTTTTAGCAATTCCCAAGTGTCCTGCGGTCGGATTGTCATGATTTTCCTTCAGAATATCAAGACGTAGCGGTTTGTGAACACATAGTTTCCACGGATCTTTCATTTCCGGTTCCGACAAATCGTTGGAATCCCAAAAGTGGCGATACAACCGGTTCTTTCGGATACAATAATCAGGGTAAGCGGCGGGATTTTTCTCTATTTCTGTTTTCTTGGAATTATACCAAATACACTCGACGGGATCATTCAGTACATACAATTCTTGATTTTTCATGGAATCGTCTCCATACGGCAAAGGATCTCGAGACAAAGCGGCGGCAACTCGATTTAATACTCCTTTTCGGTACTTAATTTCAAAGTCGTATTGTTGCAAGAAAATGCTCCATCGGGCTAATCTTCCACTAGGACTTTTAATAGAATGCAGCCATTTTAGTGATTGATGGTCGCTCAAAACGGTAAATCGATAACCTTCCAGGTACGGTCTCATTTTATCAATGCCCCACACAATGGCCAAACATTCCTTTTCGGTTACAGAATAATTCTTTTCGGCGGCTGTTAATGTTCGGCTAGCGTAGGCAATGATTCGGTCGGCTCCTTCTATATTCTGGGTCTATGCCGCAGCAATTCCCACATCTGAAGCATTGGTTTGTAGAATAAATGGCCGGTTGAAATCGGGACAAGCTAACACGGGGGCACTGGTCAACATATCTTTCAATTTGTTGAACGCGACTTGTTGCTCCTCTCCCCAACTCCAACGTCGATGCTTCTTCAATAAGGCGGTCAACGGACTGATAATTTTAGAAAATGACGGTATAAAACGGCGGTACCACGAAGCTATTCCTAAGAAACGACGGAGTGCCCTTACTGTAGACGGGCTTGGAATCTGCTTGATAGCTTCGATCTTTTCAGGGTCGGTATGAATACCCTCGGCGGTGACTACATGACCTAAATATTTTATGGAGGTACGGCAGAATTGACATTTGTCTGGATTGATTTTCAAGTTAGCCTCTCTCAGACGGCGGAAGACCTCTCTCAAATTGGTGAGGTGCTCCTCAAAAGTTTCTCCCAAAACGATAATATCGTCTAGATATGGAAAAGCGTGAGGATCCATATCCGGTCCGATGATGGTATCCATCAATCGCTGAAACGTGGCAGGCGCGGAATGCAATCCAAATGCCATGACTTTAAATTGAAATAAACCACGGCCTGGTACGGTAAATGCCGTAATGGGTTCACTTTCCGGTGCCAGAGGTATTTGCCAATACCCTTGTTTCAAATCAACGCTCGTTATGTATCGAGCCCGGCGGAGTTTATCCAGAATAGCACTTATGTACGGAAGAGGATATGCATCTTTCACGGAAACTTTATTAATCATTCGGAAATCAATGCAAAACCTTGGTTAACCATCCTTCTTCTTAACCACTACAACGGGGGAACTCCACGGACTGCTTGACGGCTCAATTACATTATCTGCTAGCATTCGGTCTATTTCTTCATTTATGTTCGCTTGCATCCTAGGGTTTGAAACGGTCCCGCTTGGGTCGGTTTTAATTGGCCCAGCTAGCTCAATTTAAATTAATTACTCTCAGGGCTCGTAGTGAAACGTGCCTTGTGATTCAAGACTGGTGAATTGCCCGAGCGCCAACTGCTTGAAAAAAAACTATAAAACTGAATGAATTCAAAGTCAAGAATACAAGCACTACGAGATGGTTAAACAGTCGATGGAAATTCAGAAAAACAATACAAGTTCAACTTAACAATTCGTATATTCCACAGAATTTGAATTATAACAAAATGTAAATTACAAATTTTTAGAATTCCAATTGGAAATTTAAATAGTATTGAATTCGTAGGAACAATTATTAAATTAAATCAAATCGTAACATAAATGAAATTTTGAGTAAACGATTATTAAATTAAATTGGTTTGTAACATAAATTGAATTATATGAAAACAATTAATAAATTAAATCAATTATTAAATTGAAAAGAACTAACTTTCCAATAAGAGGACTTACAGTATACCTCGAATGATTCTATAAAAATTAGTGGAATACAACTTCGGATAAACAACAAAATCAGAGAATGAAATTATGGTCATTCAAACAAGAAAATGTTACCCTCCTTGGAACTCGTAGGAACTGGAAGTCGGTCCTGTCAGGAAAGTCACTAAACCGCCTGGGAGTGAAGGGGTGAGGAACCTCAGACGTTCAAACCCTGTAAATTCAAAGAACGAACAGTACCTGACTTGAGATCAGAAGGACAAGCAACACCGTCGGTTGGAATAACCAAGTGATTCCACAACCGATAATGTTATCTTTCCCAAATTGCGAAAACACTAGTACAAAATGGATATCTTGACGAGATATCAATTTAGGCAAAATTTTAATTTAATCTGAAAGAAATAAACAATTACAATTGATTTTTAAAATTAGCAAAAAGTTAACATGTGACTAAAAGAATAATAATTAAATTTATATCTGAAAAAATATTATTTGAACAGTTGAAAATTTGCTAGTTAGCATAAAATTCTGGTTTGCTTGAAATGAATTATACACGTGGATTGATACTGTAAAGTGTTATAACTCCCTAACGGCGTGACAGTGTCAAAAATATATGTATACCTAATAAGCAGTAATTAGGTTATTTCACCCTTATCAACCTTTAGGGCACGTTGGTCTAATAAGACCACCCTATGTATCAAGTACTAGGATAACAAAATGGCGATCTACAGAATCGCGCAACTAACATGTGCTCAAATTACAGGTTCAAGTAAAAGGTGGAAATTAAATATTGTCAGCAACAGCTGCCCACGACTCGTCAGAGTAATTCTATACAACGACTAAAACAATCCCGATAATGATGGAAATGATAAACCTGGGATCATGCTAAATGCAAATTTGATTGTGTGTTTTATTAGAGTAAGTCGAGAAAATTCCTCTGAAATATAATCACATGCGGGTACTTTACATCCAGACGTTTAATAACAAACTAAATCAAATTATCTGTAACCCGATGTGCATCATATTTCAGAAGACTAAAATTAAGAAAATGTATGCAAAGAATATGAAATATAACTCGACTTACCCTATAAAAGGTTAACACCACAATGAATTCTCTTCGACTTCCTTTCTATTACCTCCCACTTCGCGATATATAGTGACATCTCATATCAGGAATGGTAGTATCAATAATCTCTGTTTTATTAACCGGCAGATATCTTTAAATATCATATGACAAGTTTCCTCGCCGAAGAGAATTCTACTCTGTTCTTTAAAGAGTTCTATATAATAATCCCGTAACGCAACCTGTTCGTTACAGGTTTTGTGGACGATAGCGCTGTTTAATCGGATCTTTCTGAGTCAGTAATTTCATGTTGGACTAGCGGTGTTGTTCCTTGTATATGCTCAAAACATGCTAATTCGGTTTCCAGGAATCGATCTAATTTATTTTGTTCGGTTACGGACAATGTCGCTAGGTGTGTGACTACTTCATCCCAGAAGCGCACACGTTTGGCCGGTTTCGTTTTGGATTCCACCGCATTCGGAGATTCATTGATATTATGCGATATCAAATTATCATTGAAGTATACACAAGCGGACGGTAAATGTAGGGAAAATAACCCTGAGCTAAGAATGTCCATTCCTATTACAATCTCAGGTAATAATGACGGTAGATGTACAAATTCTGCTTCAATCTCACCACACCCCAAGTTTAATGAGATTCGGTAGGCGGTAGTGCTAGACACCAACTTGCCATTGGCCATTCTAGTACCTACTGCCTTGGTAGGAATGAGCGGCACATCGTAATCATGACATAAACTAACGACAGTGTCATTAATAAAAGAACGGGTGGCTCCGGTATCCACGAGAGCCGAGAACTCTCTTTCCAATACACGTACGTTTATGAACGGACGGTTTTCAGCCAAATTCATATCAGCGGTATTTTTAAAAATAATTTTGTCAGACTTTACGCTCGAGGCAGAAACATTTCCTTCCCCTATTTCATGTGCTTCAGTTTCAGTAAGAATGTTTACTTCATTTTGACTAAATACCGATGTGATAATTTGCGAAACAGCAGAGTCATCTGCATCCAAACTTCCAAGAGTATTCGGTGGGTTCGGTTTATCCATGGCATCAGAGGTATTACTTTTGACTAAGGTCTCTTTAACGGCGGTGAATGGACAATTGATTGGTTCGACAGGTAGTGCTTTCAGACTTACGGCGGTGACTTTACGTTTTCCATTTTTATTTAGGAAGTCCTTATTCATTGGTCGGTTCGCGATGGTGGTGAGGTGAGCGGTTTTCACCACCTTCCTTGAGGCCTGCTCCACGGGAATCTGCTTAGGCCTCGCTACCTCGCAGTCCCGCGGGCGTTTCCCTGATCTTGGCATGGGCAATCTCTTGACATAACTCCGGGGCGGCCACATCTTGAACAAAACAACTTCGGCGGATTCCGACAGTTGGTTCTGATGTGTCCTGTTTCCCCGCATCTCCAACAGGAGATAGGCTGCGTGGCGGTCGGTTTCGGACGGGTTGGGCACTGCGTCTTGTAATGGCCCCGGAGGCCACAATCCCAGCAAGTCGGCTCAGGGATATTCGGTATCCCGGACTTGACTGGCGATTTCGGTTCTGACCCAGACTGCCTACCCTGTGACTCCACATTCCTCATGATCGGATTTGGCATTTGTGCCCTTACTGGCACCGGCAATACCCTTTTTTGCATGAGTCTCTGCTCAGCCTGCAGATTCTCAAACTCCTTGGCCTGTAACATTAACGACGGCACGTCGTTAAAAGTCCCTTGTCGGATGAATTGCCTATACTCCGGCAATAAATTTCGGTGCAACCAGAACAATTCGCGTTCTGTGGTCATCGCACCATGTCTCCTGATCAGCGTCTGCATATCGACAACATATGCAGCGGCGGTTTCATTAAGGCGTTGATGCCTGCGGCTGATCTGTACCTCCAGATCAATGTGGTAATTTGCATTCATGAAAAATATTACGAAATCCCTCTGGAAATCTGCAAATGTTGTCCAACGGTGTCGGTTATTGCGATGCCACAATAACGCTGTTCCCTCCAACACTTCCGGTAAAGACAGCAACAATGCGTCCTTTGGTGTGTTCAGCTGCATGGCTATCTCATCCAGTCTTTCCAGGAACGTAGCGGGGTCTGACGTTCCATCAAATTTTATTCGGTATTGATACAATCTCGGAGCACTGTTCGGATTTTGAAAACTAAATCCCGGTACTTGCTGAATAGAGGGAATCGGTATGGAAAATTGCGGAACTGTAGGTACTTGCGGAATCATAGGTGTTTGAGGAACGGTCGGTATTTGCGGAATGGTCGGTAATTTCGGAACGGTTGGCAATTGCGGAATGGTCGGTGCTTGCATCCATGGCGGTATCACATTTGACGACGGGGTCCTATAACTTGGATCGTTCATAGGATTCGGCGGGGAAGAATAATTCGAAGTTGGCATTGACGGTGACGTCATTACTACGGTACTTGTAAATGTCACTGTGTTTGTAGTGGCTGTGGTTGCCCAATACGATGGTTGTACTATCGGTGTGCTCCTTATTGCTGGTCTTGATTGAACAATAGAAGGACTAAACGTCGGTGTTGTGTTTAGTGCCACTTCGGTTGTCAATGCCCTGGTTAGTGATGCCATGGTACTGGCAATCTTTTCCAACATTCCACGCGGAGGGCGTATTATTCCTTTACGGACACCCTTTACGCACCTCCGGCGTAAGTCCTCGGCGGTTCCATTATGGTCAATATCATGATTGGCCAGCACTTCCTGAAGTTGTGCTTTCTTCAATAAGTAGATCCAGTTGACTTTCGAATCAACTTCGGTAGTTTCAGTCTGGCTATCCTCGCTATTAGAGCAGAATTGCGCCATTTCGTCAAATTGAGCTATCGTTTCTTCAATATTGGTAGGCGTAGGCTGCGGCGCCTTGGGTATAGCACCAGTGCACGCTGGGAACTCCATTTTATCCAATCAATCTCAAAATCAAAGTCTTCAACCCCAAAATAAATTATCTTTGCTCAGGGATATGTAACGGAAGAGGGTGCGGTAACCAAAACCAGTCCACACCTTCCTTCTAACAAGGCAGAAGCAATCAAATCACTTGCCCCAATTTGGGCAAAGTAGCTTCGATTTGGGGAGGTAACTCCAAAACGGTTGGGCCAATCCGCCCAAAAATATTACCAACGGCTTCCTCGGTATCGATTTAGTCGGAAAGGAACTATGACTTGCCCAATCCGGGTTACGGTTGACTGGGAAAATCAAAGGGAAAAATATGGGCAGAAATCAAAATTTGGGCAAAACATTGAGGTGTAGTTAACAATTCTACACCTCACGGAACAATCAATTTTTAATTCAGATTCACGGTTAAAAACTTGATATTTCCCCTGAAACGGGGGGACGGATCGAAAAACAAATTTCACCAAACTACCTCGGTGAACACGGGGAACAAGTTTCTGTTGAAACTTTTTCAAATTTTCAAAATTTAAAAACAAACTCCCAGGGATGATTCGGAAACGTGTTCAAAACGTCGGGGTCTTGAAGCTTGTTTTTCTGTCTAACTAATTTCCAAATTTCATTCCAATCGGATAACCGGTTCGATTACAATAAATAATTCAACTTTACACTTTTCGGAATAAAAAAAACAAAATTCCCCCTCGGTCTAATTTCAAAAGTCCCTGCTCGCGGGCGCCATTTTGTGACGTGCTTTGTCACTTTGGCGTTGAATACTTACTTCGGAATGATCTTTATCTCTCGGGCGCCAGATTTTTGTTAAAGGTTAACTCCTCATTGAGGACTTCTGCTAGGGCCCTCTTAACAAAGCCGTCACAGTGCTGTCTAAAGACTGCCTTGTCCCAGGATAGCGTCAGTGAAGAAATATAACCAGGGGCCGTATTTGACAGGACAACATGATTTGCATTGAATTACAGGCTTTAATTGTAACTAAATGCCAGAATGGTTCTACTGTCTTTTATAAGTTGATGTTAGCAGAGGTTTCATTCAGTTCCTTGCAATAAGACAACTTTTTCAACTATTGACTTTATTAAAAAAAACACAATGATAACACTGGTGAATGAATATTATGTAATCATTAATCTTTCGGAGGGAATGCAAGGAAACTCTAAGAGTTCTTTACGGCAAGCGGTTATAGCAAACTAATAAGTTATTTACAGATATTTTATCAAGCAAGCAAGCAAGCAACTAATATAAATTCGTGCGGTATTTTCTATTAGGTACTTATCAAAGCGGTTAAAAAGCAGTGCAGGTGAAACGGGTGCAAACGGTTTCCGTCCGGCTATCAACACTCGCCCCCGCATCCGCAGATCATCTGTAGTTATTTATGGTTCAAATAATTACAAAATATGATTATGCACTTCGATTGATTCTGCTCTAATCTGAGTTAGTACACGGAATCCCTTTACACGGTAATTGCAAAGTAGTGTCAGCTCTTTCAACTTCATTCATACAAAGGATGTCTATAGCTCTTACTTCCGGAGATCACAGTGTGCAAAAACTATAGATATCTCAATCAACAGTACTCCGTTATTTCAGGAGATCACAGTGTACAACTGAGTACTGTGATCCACAAACACACTTTGACCTGCAGTTCCTACTTCCGGAGATCACAGTGTGCAAAAACTGCCGGTAGCTCATCTACACCCTTCCGTTATTTCCGGAGATCACAGTGTACAACTGAAGGGTGTGATCCTGTTTCACCTTTTTCACACTCTGACACCATACAATTACTTACAGTTCAATCAATATAATTATTATCGGTAAACGAGGTATAGATAGAGCCAGAATAAATCTACTTCGGATAATTTAAACAATTTATCTGATTATTTCTACAGACAATGCCACGGCGCAGTCACAAGTAATGAATCCAGAACAGTTTCCGCTAAAATAAGCAAGCGGTGATATACAGGTATTATGCGGTTCTAAATCTCACCTTAATTGAATCTGGAATAATAATCACTTTCGGTAGTACCTCGGTTACTTACTTCTTGGAGTTCAAATTACCAGTTAGAAGTCGGAGTTTAAGTTAGAAATCGAAGTCCAAGGTAGAAGTCTAAGTCAAAGGTAGAAGTGTCATTCTTAGGCTGCGATCTGGTTTAAATACCTTATTTCCTCCGGGTATCATGGAAAGGGATTATGTGGAGGGATATTCCCTCTACCGCGACTCACATACATCACTATAATTAACATATTCGGCGCATCTTCCGAATCATGCTAGAAGAGGGTACAGGATTTTGACCCTAATTAACTAACTAATCTAACGAATCGATTAATTCGAGCGTTAAATGAATCAATCCTGGATTATTTGAAATATGAACTAGATAATTTCGGTGCTAAATAACATAAGTACTTTACAATAATATGATTATTCGGAATCATTCAATAATATTTCATTTTGCAAGTTTTGAAATGATATTATGAAATATTCATTCTGACTTTACGAACAATTTCTCCTGTTCCTTATTTGATAATCTACAATATTTTTGAGCTTCGTTACAACATATTCTGAAATGTGCTAGGTATGCTTTCTCAGCTCGTTTTGGATATGAAGTGGGAAGGGAATTTCCGGAAGCGATATATTAACTCTGTTTTGGAGATTATTTTGAATACGGGAGCAGTTATCAGGATAAATATTGAGACACACAATCTGAAATGTGGTGGGTATGCTTTCTCAGCTCGTTTTGAATATAAAGTGAAATGTAAATTTCCAGAAATGATATATTGACTCTGTACCGGAGATTATTTTGAATACGGGAGCAGTTATCAGGATACATATTGAGACACACAATCTGAAATGTGATAGATATGCTTTCTCAGCTCGTTTTGAATATACAGTGAAATGTAAATTTCCAGAAACGATATATTGACCCTGTTCCGGAGATTATCTTGAATACGGGAGCAGTTATCAGGATAAATATTGAGGCACACAATCTGAAATGTGGTAGGTATGCTTTCTCATCTCGATTTGAATATACAGTTAAATGTAAATTTCCAGAAACGATATGTTAACTCTGTTTCAGAGATTATTTTGAATACGGGAGCAGTTATCAGAATAAATATTGAGACACACAATCTGAAATGTGGTGGGTATGCTTTCTCAGCTCGTTCTGAATATACAGTGGGAAGAAAATTTCCATAAACGATATATTAACTTTGTTTTGGAGATTATTTTGAATATAGGGGTAGTTGTCAGGATAAATATTGGGATACAAAATCTGAAATGTGGTATATATGCTTTCTCAGCTCGTTTTGAATATACAGTGAGGAGTAAATTTTCAGAAACGATCTATTTACTCTGTTTAGAAGATTATTTTGAATACGAGGGCAGTTATCAGGGTGAATTTCGAGACACATATTCTGTAATGTGATAGGTATGATTTCTCAGTTCGTTTTGGATATGCAGTGGAAAGGAAATTTCCAGAAGCGATAAATTAACTATGTTCTGGAGATTATTTCGAATACGGGAGCAGTTATCAGGATAAATATTGAGACACACAATCTGAAATGTGGTGGGTATGATTTCTCAGCTCGTGTTGAATATACAGTGAAATGTAAATACCCAGAAATGATATATTGGCTCTGAACCGGAGATTATTCTGAATACGGGAGCAGTTATCAGGATAAATTTTGAGACACACAATCTGAAATGTGGTAGGTATGCTTTCTCAGCTCATTTTGAATATACAATGAAATGTACATTTCCAGAAACGATATATTAACTCTGTTTCGGAGATTATTCTGAATACGGGAGCAGTTATCAGGATAAATATTGAGACACACAATCTGAAAAGTGGTAGGTATGCTTTCTCAGCTCGTTTTGAATATACAATGGAATGTACATTCCCAGAAACGATATATTAACTCTGTTCGGAGATTATTTTGAATACGGGAGCAGTTATCAGGATAAATTTTGAGACACACAATCTGAAATGTGATGGGTATGCTTTCTCAGCTCGTTTTGAATACACAGTGAAATGTAAATTTCCAGAAATGATATATTGACTCTGTTCCGGAGATTATCTTGAATACGGGAGCAGTTATCAGGATAAATATTGAGACACATAATCTGAAATGTGGTGGGTATGATTTCTCAGCTCGTTTTGAATATACATTGAAATGTAAATACCCAGAAATGATATAATGGCTCTGAACCGGAGATTATTCTGAATACGGGAGCAGTTATCAGGATAAATTTTGAGACACACAATCTGAAATGTGGTAGGTATGCTTTCTCAGCTCGTTTTGAATATACAATGAAATGTACATTTCCAGAAACGATATATTAACTCTGTTTCGGAGATTAATTTGAATACGGGAGCAGTTATCAGGATAAATATTGAGACACACAATCTGAAATGTGATGGGTATGCTTTCTCAGCTCGTTTTGAATACACAGTGAAATGTAAATTTCCAGAAATGATATATTGACTCTGTTCCGGAGATTATTTTGAATACGGGAGCAGTTATCAGGATAAATATTGAGACATACAATCTGAAATGTGGTAGGTATGTTTTCTCAGCTCGTTTTGAATACACAGTGAAATGTAAATTCCCAGAAACGATATATTGACTCTGTTTCGGAGAATATTTCGAATACGGGAGCAGTTATCAGGATAATAATATTGAGGCACGCAATCTGAAATGTGGCAGGTATGCTTTCTCATCTCGATTTGAATATACAGTGGAATGTGAATTCCCAGAAACGATATATTAACTCTGTTTCGGACATTATTTTGAATACGGGAGCAGTTATCAGGATAAATTGAGACACACGATCTGAAATGTGGTAGGTATGCTTTCTCAGCTTGTTTTGAATATTTAGTGAAATGTAAATTCCCAGAAACGATATATTGACTCTGTTTCGGAGATTAATTTGAATACGGGAGCAGTTATCAGGATAAATATTGAGACACACAATCTGAAATGTGGCAGGTATGCTTTCTCATCTCGATTTGAATATACAGTGAAATTTAAATTCCCAGAAACGATATATTAGCTCTGTTTCGGAGATTATTTTGAATACGGGAGCAGTTATCAGGATGAATATTGAGGAACGCAATCTGAAATGTGGCAGGTATGCTTTCTCATCTCGATTTGAATATACAGTGAAATGTAAATTCCCAGAAACGATATATTGACTCTGTTTCCGAGATTATTTTGAATACGGGAGCAGTTATCAGGATAAATATTGAGACACACAATCTGAAATGTGGTAGGTATGCTTTCTCAGCTCGTTTTGAATATACGGTGAAATGTTTATTTTCAGAAATGATATATTAACTCTATTTTGGAGATTATTTTGGATACGGGAGCAGTTATCAGGATAAATATTGAGACACATAATCTGATATGTGGTAGGTATGATTCCTCATCTCGATTTGAATATACAGTGAAACGTTAAATTCTCAGAAACGATCTATTAAAGCTGTTTTTGAGACTATTTTTAATACGGGGGTATTAAGATTATTCCGAATACGAGGGCAGTTATCAGGGTAAATATTGAGACACATATCCTGGAATGTGCTAGGTATGCTTTCTCAGCTCGATTTGGATATGAAGTGGGAAGGGAATTTCCGGAAGCGATATATTAACTCTGTTTTGGAGATTATTTTGAATACGGGAGCAGTTATCAGGATAAATATTGAGACACACAATATGAAATGTGGTGGGTATGCTTTCTCAGCTCGTTTTGAATATAAAGTGAAATGTGAATTTCCAGAAATGATATATTGACTCTGTACCGGAGATTATTTTGAATACGGGAGCAGTTATCAGGATACATATTGAGACACACAATCTGAAATGTGGTAGATATGCTTTCTCAGCTCGTTTTGAATATACAGTGGAATGTAAATTTCCAGAAACGATATGTTAACTCTGTTTCAGAGATTATTTTGAATACGGGAGCAGTTACCAGGATAAATTTTGAGACACACAATCTGAAATGTGATGGGTATGCTTTCTCAGCTCGTTTTGAATACACAGTGAAATGTAAATTTCCAGAAATGATATATTGACTCTGTTCCGGAGATTATCTTGAATACGGGAGCAGTTATCAGGATAAATATTGAGACACATAATCTGAAATGTGGTGGGTATGATTTCTCAGCTCGTTTTGAATATACATTGAAATGTAAATACCCAGAAATGATATATTGGCTCTGAACCGGAGATTATTCTGAATACGGGAGCAGTTATCAGGATAAATTTTGAGACACACAATCTGAAATGTGGTAGGTATGCTTTCTCAGCTCGTTTTGAATATACAATGAAATGTACATTTCCAGAAACGATATATTAACTCTGTTTCGGAGATTAATTTGAATACGGGAGCAGTTATCAGGATAAATATTGAGACACACAATCTGAAATGTGATGGGTATGCTTTCTCAGCTCGTTTTGAATACACAGTGAAATGTAAATTTCCAGAAATGATATATTGACTCTGTTCCGGAGATTATTTTGAATACGGGAGCAGTTATCAGGATAAATATTGAGACATACAATCTGAAATGTGGTAGGTATGTTTTCTCAGCTCGTTTTGAATACACAGTGAAATGTAAATTCCCAGAAACGATATATTGACTCTGTTTCGGAGAATATTTCGAATACGGGAGCAGTTATCAGGATAATAATATTGAGGCACGCAATCTGAAATGTGGCAGGTATGCTTTCTCATCTCGATTTGAATATACAGTGGAATGTGAATTCCCAGAAACGATATATTAACTCTGTTTCGGACATTATTTTGAATACGGGAGCAGTTATCAGGATAAATTGAGACACACGATCTGAAATGTGGTAGGTATGCTTTCTCAGCTCGTTTTGAATATTTAGTGAAATGTAAATTCCCAGAAACGATATATTGACTCTGTTTCGGAGATTAATTTGAATACGGGAGCAGTTATCAGGATAAATATTGAGACACACAATCTGAAATGTGGCAGGTATGCTTTCTCATCTCGATTTGAATATACAGTGAAATTTAAATTCCCAGAAACGATATATTAGCTCTGTTTCGGAGATTATTTTGAATACGGGAGCAGTTATCAGGATGAATATTGAGGAACGCAATCTGAAATGTGGCAGGTATGCTTTCTCATCTCGATTTGAATATACAGTGAAATGTGAATTCCCAGAAACGATATATTGACTCTGTTTCCGAGATTATTTTGAATACGGGAGCAGTTATCGTGATAAATATTTAGACACACAATCTGAAATGTGGTAGGTATGCTTTCTCAGCTCGTTTTGAATATACGGTGAAATGTTAATTTTCAGAAATGATATATTAACTCTATTTTGGAGATTTTTTTGGATACGGGAGCAGTTATCAGGATAAATATTGAGACACATAATCTGATATGTGGTAGGTATGCTTCCTCATCTCGATTTGAATATACAGTGAAACGTTAAATTCTCAGAAACGATCTATTAAAGCTGTTTTTGAGACTATTTTTAATACGGGGGTATTAAGATTATTCCGAATACGAGGGCAGTTATCAGGGTAAATATTGAGACACATATCCTGGAATGTGCTAGGTATGCTTTCTCAGCTCGATTTGGATATGAAGTGGGAAGGGAATTTCCGGAAGCGATATATTAACTCTGTTTTGGAGATTATTTTGAATACGGGAGCAGTTATCAGGATAAATATTGAGACACACAATATGAAATGTGGTGGGTATGCTTTCTCAGCTCGTTTTGAATATAAAGTGAAATGTGAATTTCCAGAAATGATATATTGACTCTGTACCGGAGATTATTTTGAATACGGGAGCAGTTATCGGGATACATATTGAGACACACAATCTGAAATGTGGTAGATATGCTTTCTCAGCTCGTTTTGAATATACAGTGGAATGTAAATTTCCAGAAACGATATGTTAACTCTGTTTCAGAGATTATTTTGAATACGGGAGCAGTTATCAGAATGAATATTGAGACACACAATCTGAAATGTGGTGGGTATGCTTACTCAGCTCGTTCTGAATATACAGTGGGAAGAAAATTTCCATAAACGATATATTACCTCTGTTTTGGAGATTATTTTGAATATAGGGGTAGTTGTCAGGATAAATATTGGGATACAAAATCTGAAATGTGGTGTATATGCTTTATCAGCTCGTTTTGAATATACAGTGGAGAGTAAATTTTCAGAAACGATCTATTTACTCTGTTTAAAAGATTATTTTGAATACGAGGGCAGTTATCAGGGTAAATTTCGAGCCACATATTCTGAAATATGCTAGGTATGCTTTCTCAGTTCGTTTTGGATATGCAGTGGAAAGGAAATTTCCAGAAGCGATATATTAACTCTAATTTGGAGATTATTTCGAATACGGGAGCAGTTATCAGGATAAATATTGAGACACACAATCTGAAATGTGGTGGGTATGATTTCTCAGCTCGTGTTGAATATACAGTGAAATGTAAATACCCAGAAACGATATATTGGCTCTGAACCGGAGATTATTCTGAATACGGGAGCAGTTATCAGGATAAATTTTGAGACACACAATCTGAAATATGGTAGGTATGCTTTCTCAGCTCGTTTTGAATATACAATGGAATGTACATTTCCAGAAACGATATATTACCTCTGTTCGGAGATTATTTTGAATACGGGAGCAGTTATCAGGATATATAGACACACAATCTGAAATGTAATGGGTATGCTTTCTCAGCTCGTTTTGAATACACAGTGAAATGTAAATTTCCAGAAATGATATATTGACTCTGTTCCGGAGATTATCTTGAATACGGGAGCAGTTATCAGGATAAATATTGAGACACACAATCTGAAATGTGGTGGGTATGATTTCTCAGCTCGTTTTGAATATACAGTGAAATGTAAATACCCAGAAATGATATATTGGCTCTGAACCGGAGATTATTCTGAATACGGGAGCAGTTATCAAGATAAATTTTGAGACACACAATCTGAAATGTGGTAGGTATGCTTTCTCAGCTCGTTTTGAATATACAATGAAATGTACGTTTCCAGAAACGATATATTAAGTCTGTTTCGGAGATTAATTTGAATACGGGAGCAGTTATCAGGATAAATATTGAGACACACAATCTGAAATGTGGTGGGTATGATTTCTCAGCTCGTGTTGAATATACAGTGAAATGTAAATACCCAGAAATGATATATTGGCTCTGAACCGGAGATTATTCTGAATACGGGAGCAGTTATCAGGATAAATTTTGAGACACACAATCTGAAATGTGGTAGGTATGCTTTCTCAGCTCGTTTTGAATATACAATGGAATGTACATTTCCAGAAACGATATATTACCTCTGTTCGGAGATTATTTTGAATACGGGAGCAGTTATCAGGATATATAGACACACAATCTGAAATAAAATGGGTATGCTTTCTCAGCTCGTTTTGAATACACAGTGAAATGTAAATTTCCAGAAATGATATATTGACTCTGTTCCGGAGATTATCTTGAATACGGGAGCAGTTATCAGGATGAATATTGAGACACACAATCTGAAATGTGGTGGGTATGATTTCTCAGCTCGTTTTGAATATACAGTGAAATGTAAATACCCAGAAATGATATATTGGCTCTGAACCGGAGATTATTCTGAATACGGGAGCAGTTATCAAGATAAATTTTGAGACACACAATCTGAAATGTGGTAGGTATGCTTTCTCAGCTCGTTTTGAATATACAATGAAATGTACGTTTCCAGAAACGATATATTAAGTCTGTTTCGGAGATTAATTTGAATACGGGAGCAGTTATCAGGATAAATATTGAGACACACAATCTGAAATGTGGTGGGTATGATTTCTCAGCTCGTGTTGAATATACAGTGAAATGTAAATACCCAGAAATGATATATTGGCTCTGAACCGGAGATTATTCTGAATACGGGAGCAGTTATCAGGATAAATTTTGAGACACACAATCTGAAATGTGGTAGGTATGCTTTCTCAGCTCGTTTTGAATATACAATGGAATGTACATTTCCAGAAACGATATATTGACTCTGTTCCGGAGATTATTTCGAATACGGGAGCAGTTATCAGGATAAATATTGAGGCACGCAATCTGAAATGTGGCGGGTATGCTTTCTCATCTCGATTTGAATATACAGTGAAATGTAAATTCCCAGAAACGATATATTAACTCTGTTTCGGAGATTATTTTGAATACGGGAGCAGTTATCAGGTTAAATATTGAGACACACACTCTGAATTGTGGTAGGTATGCTTTTTCAGCTCGTTTTGAATATTCAGTGAAATGTAAATTCCCAGAAACGATATATTGACTGTTTCGGAGATTAATTCGAATACGGGAGCAGTTATCAGGATAAATATTGAGACACACAATCTGAAATGTGGCAGGTATGCTTTCTCAGCTCGTTTTGAATATACAGTGAAATGTAAATTTCCAGAAACGATATGTTAACTCTGTTTCAGAGATTATTTTGAATACGGGAGCAGTTATCAGAATAAATATTGAGACACACAATCTGAAATGTGGTGGGTATGCTTACTCAGCTCGTTCAGAATATACAGTGGGAAGAAAATTTCCAGGGTAAATTTTGAGACACATATTCCGAAATGTGCTAGGTATGCTTTCTCAGTTCGTTTTGGATATACAATGGAATGTACATTTCCAGAAACGATATATTAACTCTGTTCGGAGATTATTTTGAATACGGGAGCAGTTATCAGGATATATAGACACACAATCTGAAATGTGATGGGTATGCTTTCTCAGCTCGTTTTGAATACACAGTGAAATGTAAATTTCCAGAAATGATATATTGACTCTGTTCCGGAGATTATTTTGAATACGGGAGCAGTTATCAGGATAAATATTGAGACACACAATCTGAAATGTGGTAGGTATGCTTTCTCAGCTCGTTTGGAATACACAGTGAAATGTAAATTTCCAGAAATGATATATTGACTCTGTTCCGGAGATTATTTCGAATACGGGAGCAGTTATCAGGATAAATATTGAGGCACGCAATCTGAAATGTGGCGGGTATGCTTTCTCATCTCGATTTGAATATACAGTGAAATGTAAATTCCCAGAAACGATATATTAACTCTGTTTCGGAGATTATTTTGAATACGGGAGCAGTTATCAGGTTAAATATTGAGACACACACTCTGAATTGTGGTAGGTATGCTTTTTCAGCTCGTTTTGAATAATCAGTGAAATGTAAATTCCCAGAAACGATATATTGACTGTTTCGGAGATTAATTCGAATACGGGAGCAGTTATCAGGATAAATATTGAGACACACAATCTGAAATGTGGCAGGTATGCTTTCTCATCTCGATTTGAATATACAGTGAAATTTAATTTCCCAGAAACGATATATTAGCTCTGTTTCGGAGATTATTTTGAATACGGGAGCAGTTATCAGGATAAATATTGAGACACACAATCTGAAATGTGGTAGGTATGCTTTCTCAGCTCGTTTTGAATATACGGTGAAATGTTAATTTTCAGAAATGATATATTAACTCTATTTTGGAGATTATTTTGGATACGGGAGCAGTTATCAGGATAAATATTGAGACACACAATCTGATATGTGGTAGGTATGCTTCCTCATCTCGATTTGAATATACAGTGGAACGTTAAATTCTCAGAAACGATCTATTAAAGCTGTTTTTGAGACTATTTTTAATACGGGGGTATTAAGATTATTCCGAATACGAGGGCAGTTATCAGGGTAAATATTGAGACACATATTCTGGAATGTGCTATGTATGCTTTCTCAGCTCGTTTTGGATATGAAGTGGGAAGGGAATTTCCGGAAGCGATATATTAACTCTGTTTTGGAGATTATTTTGAATACGGGAGCAGTTATCAGGATAAATATTGAGACACACAATCTGAAATGTGGTGGGTATGCTTTCTCAGCTCGTTTTGAATATAAAGTGAAATGTAAATTTCCAGAAATGATATATTGACTCTGTACCGGAGATTATTTTGAATACGGGAGCAGTTATCAGGATACATATTGAGACACACAATCTGAAATGTGATAGATATGCTTTCTCAGCTCGTTTTGAATATACAGTGAAATGTAAATTTCCAGAAACGATATATTGACCCTGTTCCGGAGATTATCTTGAATACGGGAGCAGTTATCAGGATAAATATTGAGGCACACAATCTGAAATGTGGTAGGTATGCTTTCTCATCTCGATTTGAATATACAGTTAAATGTAAATTTCCAGAAACGATATGTTAACTCTGTTTCAGAGATTATTTTGAATACGGGAGCAGTTATCAGAATAAATATTGAGACACACAATCTGAAATGTGGTGGGTATGCTTTCTCAGCTCGTTCTGAATATACAGTGGGAAGAAAATTTCCATAAACGATATATTAACTTTGTTTTGGAGATTATTTTGAATATAGGGGTAGTTGTCAGGATAAATATTGGGATACAAAATCTGAAATGTGGTATATATGCTTTCTCAGCTCGTTTTGAATATACAGTGAGGAGTAAATTTTCAGAAACGATCTATTTACTCTGTTTAGAAGATTATTTTGAATACGAGGGCAGTTATCAGGGTGAATTTCGAGACACATATTCTGTAATGTGATAGGTATGATTTCTCAGTTCGTTTTGGATATGCAGTGGAAAGGAAATTTCCAGAAGCGATAAATTAACTATGTTTTGGAGATTATTTCGAATACGGGAGCAGTTATCAGGATAAATATTGAGACACACAATCTGAAATGTGGTGGGTATGATTTCTCAGCTCGTGTTGAATATACAGTGAAATGTAAATACCCAGAAATGATATATTGGCTCTGAACCGGAGATTATTCTGAATACGGGAGCAGTTATCAGGATAAATTTTGAGACACACAATCTGAAATGTGGTAGGTATGCTTTCTCAGCTCATTTTGAATATACAATGAAATGTACATTTCCAGAAACGATATATTAACTCTGTTTCGGAGATTATTCTGAATACGGGAGCAGTTATCAGGATAAATATTGAGACACACAATCTGAAAAGTGGTAGGTATGCTTTCTCAGCTCGTTTTGAATATACAATGGAATGTACATTCCCAGAAACGATATATTAACTCTGTTCGGAGATTATTTTGAATACGGGAGCAGTTATCAGGATAAATTTTGAGACACACAATCTGAAATGTGATGGGTATGCTTTCTCAGCTCGTTTTGAATACACAGTGAAATGTAAATTTCCAGAAATGATATATTGACTCTGTTCCGGAGATTATCTTGAATACGGGAGCAGTTATCAGGATAAATATTGAGACACATAATCTGAAATGTGGTGGGTATGATTTCTCAGCTCGTTTTGAATATACATTGAAATGTAAATACCCAGAAATGATATAATGGCTCTGAACCGGAGATTATTCTGAATACGGGAGCAGTTATCAGGATAAATTTTGAGACACACAATCTGAAATGTGGTAGGTATGCTTTCTCAGCTCGTTTTGAATATACAATGAAATGTACATTTCCAGAAACGATATATTAACTCTGTTTCGGAGATTAATTTGAATACGGGAGCAGTTATCAGGATAAATATTGAGACACACAATCTGAAATGTGATGGGTATGCTTTCTCAGCTCGTTTTGAATACACAGTGAAATGTAAATTTCCAGAAATGATATATTGACTCTGTTCCGGAGATTATTTTGAATACGGGAGCAGTTATCAGGATAATAATATTGAGGCACGCAATCTGAAATGTGGCAGGTATGCTTTCTCAGCTTGTTTTGAATATTTAGTGAAATGTAAATTCCCAGAAACGATATATTGACTCTGTTTCGGAGATTAATTTGAATACGGGAGCAGTTATCAGGATAAATATTGAGACACACAATCTGAAATGTGGCAGGTATGCTTTCTCATCTCGATTTGAATATACAGTGGAATGTGAATTCCCAGAAACGATATATTAACTCTGTTTCGGACATTATTTTGAATACGGGAGCAGTTATCAGGATAAATTGAGACACACGATCTGAAATGTGGTAGGTATGCTTTCTCAGCTTGTTTTGAATATTTAGTGAAATGTAAATTCCCAGAAACGATATATTGACTCTGTTTCGGAGATTAATTTGAATACGGGAGCAGTTATCAGGATAAATATTGAGACACACAATCTGAAATGTGGCAGGTATGCTTTCTCATCTCGATTTGAATATACAGTGAAATTTAAATTCCCAGAAACGATATATTAGCTCTGTTTCGGAGATTATTTTGAATACGGGAGCAGTTATCAGGATGAATATTGAGGAACGCAATCTGAAATGTGGCAGGTATGCTTTCTCATCTCGATTTGAATATACAGTGAAATGTAAATTCCCAGAAACGATATATTGACTCTGTTTCCGAGATTATTTTGAATACGGGAGCAGTTATCAGGATAAATATTGAGACACACAATCTGAAATGTGGTAGGTATGCTTTCTCAGCTCGTTTTGAATATACGGTGAAATGTTAATTTTCAGAAATGATATATTAACTCTATTTTGGAGATTATTTTGGATACGGGAGCAGTTATCAGGATAAATATTGAGACACATAATCTGATATGTGGTAGGTATGATTCCTCATCTCGATTTGAATATACAGTGAAACGTTAAATTCTCAGAAACGATCTATTAAAGCTGTTTTTGAGACTATTTTTAATACGGGGGTATTAAGATTATTCCGAATACGAGGGCAGTTATCAGGGTAAATATTGAGACACATATCCTGGAATGTGCTAGGTATGCTTTCTCAGCTCGATTTGGATATGAAGTGGGAAGGGAATTTCCGGAAGCGATATATTAACTCTGTTTTGGAGATTATTTTGAATACGGGAGCAGTTATCAGGATAAATATTGAGACACACAATATGAAATGTGGTGGGTATGCTTTCTCAGCTCGTTTTGAATATAAAGTGAAATGTGAATTTCCAGAAATGATATATTGACTCTGTACCGGAGATTATTTTGAATACGGGAGCAGTTATCAGGATACATATTGAGACACACAATCTGAAATGTGGTAGATATGCTTTCTCAGCTCGTTTTGAATATACAGTGGAATGTAAATTTCCAGAAACGATATGTTAACTCTGTTTCAGAGATTATTTTGAATACATGAGCAGTTATCAGGATAAATTTTGAGACACACAATCTGAAATGTGATGGGTATGCTTTCTCAGCTCGTTTTGAATACACAGTGAAATGTAAATTTCCAGAAATGATATATTGACTCTGTTCCGGAGATTATCTTGAATACGGGAGCAGTTATCAGGATAAATATTGAGACACATAATCTGAAATGTGGTGGGTATGATTTCTCAGCTCGTTTTGAATATACATTGAAATGTAAATACCCAGAAATGATATATTGGCTCTGAACCGGAGATTATTCTGAATACGGGAGCAGTTATCAGGATAAATTTTGAGACACACAATCTGAAATGTGGTAGGTATGCTTTCTCAGCTCGTTTTGAATATACAATGAAATGTACATTTCCAGAAACGATATATTAACTCTGTTTCGGAGATTAATTTGAATACGGGAGCAGTTATCAGGATAAATATTGAGACACACAATCTGAAATGTGATGGGTATGCTTTCTCAGCTCGTTTTGAATACACAGTGAAATGTAAATTTCCAGAAATGATATATTGACTCTGTTCCGGAGATTATTTTGAATACGGGAGCAGTTATCAGGATAAATATTGAGACATACAATCTGAAATGTGGTAGGTATGTTTTCTCAGCTCGTTTTGAATACACAGTGAAATGTAAATTCCCAGAAACGATATATTGACTCTGTTTCGGAGAATATTTCGAATACGGGAGCAGTTATCAGGATAATAATATTGAGGCACGCAATCTGAAATGTGGCAGGTATGCTTTCTCATCTCGATTTGAATATACAGTGGAATGTGAATTCCCAGAAACGATATATTAACTCTGTTTCGGACATTATTTTGAATACGGGAGCAGTTATCAGGATAAATTCAGACACACGATCTGAAATGTGGTAGGTATGCTTTCTCAGCTCGTTTTGAATATTTAGTGAAATGTAAATTCCCAGAAACGATATATTGACTCTGTTTCGGAGATTAATTTGAATACGGGAGCAGTTATCAGGATAAATATTGAGACACACAATCTGAAATGTGGCAGGTATGCTTTCTCATCTCGATTTGAATATACAGTGAAATTTAAATTCCCAGAAACGATATATTAGCTCTGTTTCGGAGATTATTTTGAATACGGGAGCAGTTATCAGGATGAATATTGAGGAACGCAATCTGAAATGTGGCAGGTATGCTTTCTCATCTCGATTTGAATATACAGTGAAATGTGAATTCCCAGAAACGATATATTGACTCTGTTTCCGAGATTATTTTGAATACGGGAGCAGTTATCGTGATAAATATTGAGACACACAATCTGAAATGTGGTAGGTATGCTTTCTCAGCTCGTTTTGAATATACGGTGAAATGTTAATTTTCAGAAATGATATATTAACTCTATTTTGGAGATTTTTTTGGATACGGGAGCAGTTATCAGGATAAATATTGAGACACATAATCTGATATGTAGTAGGTATGCTTCCTCATCTCGATTTGAATATACAGTGAAACGTTAAATTCTCAGAAACGATCTATTAAAGCTGTTTTTGAGACTATTTTTAATACGGGGGTATTAAGATTATTCCGAATACGAGGGCAGTTATCAGGGTAAATATTGAGACACATATCCTGGAATGTGCTAGGTATGCTTTCTCAGCTCGATTTGGATATGAAGTGGGAAGGGAATTTCCGGAAGCGATATATTAACTCTGTTTTGGAGATTATTTTGAATACGGGAGCAGTTATCAGGATAAATATTGAGACACACAATATGAAATGTGGTGGGTATGCTTTCTCAGCTCGTTTTGAATATAAAGTGAAATGTGAATTTCCAGAAATGATATATTGACTCTGTACCGGAGATTATTTTGAATACGGGAGCAGTTATCGGGATACATATTGAGACACACAATCTGAAATGTGGTAGATATGCTTTCTCAGCTCGTTTTGAATATACAGTGGAATGTAAATTTCCAGAAACGATATGTTAACTCTGTTTCAGAGATTATTTTGAATACGGGAGCAGTTATCAGAATAAATATTGAGACACACAATCTGAAATGTGGTGGGTATGCTTACTCAGCTCGTTCTGAATATACAGTGGGAAGAAAATTTCCATAAACGATATATTACCTCTGTTTTGGAGATTATTTTGAATATAGGGGTAGTTGTCAGGATAAATATTGGGATACAAAATCTGAAATGTGGTGTATATGCTTTATCAGCTCGTTTTGAATATACAGTGAAGAGTAAATTTTCAGAAACGATCTATTTACTCTGTTTAAAAGATTATTTTGAATACGAGGGCAGTTATCAGGGTAAATTTCGAGCCACATATTCTGAAATATGCTAGGTATGCTTTCTCAGTTCGTTTTGGATATGCAGTGGAAAGGAAATTTCCAGAAGCGATATATTAACTCTGTTTTGGAGATTATTTCGAATACGGGAGCAGTTATCAGGATAAATATTGAGACACACAATCTGAAATGTGGTGGGTATGATTTCTCAGCTCGTGTTGAATATACAGTGAAATGTAAATACCCAGAAATGATATATTGGCTCTGAACCGGAGATTATTCTGAATACGGGAGCAGTTATCAGGATAAGTTTTGAGACACACAATCTGAAATATGGTAGGTATGCTTTCTCAGCTCGTTTTGAATATACAATGGAATGTACATTTCCAGAAACGATATATTACCTCTGTTCGGAGATTATTTTGAATACGGGAGCAGTTATCAGGATATATAGACACAATCTGAAATGTAATGGGTATGCTTTCTCAGCTCGTTTTGAATACACAGTGAAATGTAAATTTCCAGAAATGATATATTGACTCTGTTCCGGAGATTATCTTGAATACGGGAGCAGTTATCAGGATAAATATTGAGACACACAATCTGAAATGTGGTGGGTATGATTTCTCAGATCGTTTTGAATATACAGTGAAATGTAAATACCCAGAAATGATATATTGGCTCTGAACCGGAGATTATTCTGAATACGGGAGCAGTTATCAAGATAAATTTTGAGACACACAATCTGAAATGTGGTAGGTATGCTTTCTCAGCTCGTTTTGAATATACAATGAAATGTACGTTTCCAGAAACGATATATTAAGTCTGTTTCGGAGATTAATTTGAATACGGGAGCAGTTATCAGGATAAATATTGAGACACACAATCTGAAATGTGGTGGGTATGATTTCTCAGCTCGTGTTGAATATACAGTGAAATGTAAATACCCAGAAATGATATATTGGCTCTGAACCGGAGATTATTCTGAATACGGGAGCAGTTATCAGGATAAATTTTGGGACACACAATCTGAAATGTGGTAGGTATGCTTTCTCAGCTCGTTTTGAATATACAATGGAATGTACATTTCCAGAAACGATATATTACCTCTGTTCGGAGATTATTTTGAATACGGGAGCAGTTATCAGGATATATAGACACACAATCTGAAATGTAATGGGTATGCTTTCTCAGCTCGTTTTGAATACACAGTGAAATGTAAATTTCCAGAAATGATATATTGACTCTGTTCCGGAGATTATCTTGAATACGGGAGCAGTTATCAGGATAAATATTGAGACACACAATCTGAAATGTGGTGGGTATGATTTCTCAGCTCGTTTTGAATATACAGTGAAATGTAAATACCCAGAAATGATATATTGGCTCTGAACCGGAGATTATTCTGAATACGGGAGCAGTTATCAAGATAAATTTTGAGACACACAATCTGAAATGTGGTAGGTATGCTTTCTCAGCTCGTTTTGAATATACAATGAAATGTACGTTTCCAGAAACGATATATTAAGTCTGTTTCGGAGATTAATTTGAATACGGGAGCAGTTATCAGGATAAATATTGAGACACACAATCTGAAATGTGGTGGGTATGATTTCTCAGCTCGTGTTGAATATACAGTGAAATGTAAATACCCAGAAATGATATATTGGCTCTGAACCGGAGATTATTCTGAATACGGGAGCAGTTATCAGGATAAATTTTGAGACACACAATCTGAAATGTGGTAGGTATGCTTTCTCAGCTCGTTTTGAATATACAATGGAATGTACATTTCCAGAAACGATATATTGACTCTGTTCCGGAGATTATTTCGAATACGGGAGCAGTTATCAGGATAAATATTGAGGCACGCAATCTGAAATGTGGCGGGTATGCTTTCTCATCTCGATTTGAATATACAGTGAAATGTAAATTCCCAGAAACGATATATTAACTCTGTTTCGGAGATTATTTTGAATACGGGAGCAGTTATCAGGTTAAATATTGAGACACACACTCTGAATTGTGGTAGGTATGCTTTTTCAGCTCGTTTTGAATATTCAGTGAAATGTAAATTCCCAGAAACGATATATTGACTGTTTCGGAGATTAATTCGAATACGGGAGCAGTTATCAGGATAAATATTGAGACACACAATCTGAAATGTGGCAGGTATGCTTTCTCATCTCGATTTGAATATACAGTGAAATTTAATTTCCCAGAAACGATATATTAGCTCTGTTTCGGAGATTATTTTGAATACGGGAGCAGTTATCAGGATAAATATTGAGACACACAATCTGAAATGTGGTAGGTATGCTTTCTCAGCTCGTTTTGAATATACGGTGAAATGTTAATTTTCAGAAATGATATATTAACTCTATTTTGGAGATTATTTTGGATACGGGAGCAGTTATCAGGATAAATATTGAGACACACAATCTGATATGTGGTAGGTATGCTTCCTCATCTCGATTTGAATATACAGTGGAACGTTAAATTCTCAGAAACGATCTATTAAAGCTGTTTTTGAGACTATTTTTAATACGGGGGTATTAAGATTATTCCGAATACGAGGGCAGTTATCAGGGTAAATATTGAGACACATATTCTGGAATGTGCTAGGTATGCTTTCTCAGCTCGTTTTGGATATGAAGTGGGAAGGGAATTTCCGGAAGCGATATATTAACTCTGTTTTGGAGATTATTTTGAATACGGGAGCAGTTATCAGGATAAATATTGAGACACACAATCTGAAATGTGGTGGGTATGCTTTCTCAGCTCGTTTTGAATATAAAGTGAAATGTGAATTTCCAGAAATGATATATTGACTCTGTACCGGAGATTATTTTGAATACGGGAGCAGTTATCAGGTTACATATTGAGACACACAATCTGAAATGTTGTAGATATGCTTTCTCAGCTCGTTTTGAATATACAGTGAAATGTAAATTTCCAGAAACGATATGTTAACTCTGTTTCAGAGATTATTTTGAATACGGGAGCAGTTATCAGAATAAATATTGAGACACACAATCTGAAATGTGGTGGGTATGCTTACTCAGCTCGTTCAGAATATACAGTGGGAAGAAAATTTCCAGGGTAAATTTTGAGACACATATTCTGAAATGTGCTAGGTATGCTTTCTCAGTTCGTTTTGGATATACAATGGAATGTACATTTCCAGAAACGATATATTAACTCTGTTCGGAGATTATTTTGAATACGGGAGCAGTTATCAGGATATATAGACACACAATCTGAAATGTGATGGGTATGCTTTCTCAGCTCGTTTTGAATACACAGTGAAATGTAAATTTCCAGAAATGATATATTGACTCTGTTCCGGAGATTATTTTGAATACGGGAGCAGTTATCAGGATAAATATTGAGACACACAATCTGAAATGTGGTAGGTATGCTTTCTCAGCTCGTTTGGAATACACAGTGAAATGTAAATTTCCAGAAATGATATATTGACTCTGTTCCGGAGATTATTTCGAATACGGGAGCAGTTATCAGGATAAATATTGAGGCACGCAATCTGAAATGTGGCGGGTATGCTTTCTCATCTCGATTTGAATATACAGTGAAATGTAAATTCCCAGAAACGATATATTAACTCTGTTTCGGAGATTATTTTGAATACGGGAGCAGTTATCAGGTTAAATATTGAGACACACACTCTGAATTGTGGTAGGTATGCTTTTTCAGCTCGTTTTGAATATTCAGTGAAATGTAAATTCCCAGAAAAGATATATTGACTGTTTCGGAGATTAATTCGAATACGGGAGCAGTTATCAGGATAAATATTGAGACACACAATCTGAAATGTGGCAGGTATGCTTTCTCATCTCGATTTGAATATACAGTGAAATTTGATTTCCCAGAAACGATATATTAGCTCTGTTTCGGAGATTATTTTGAATACGGGAGCAGTTATCAGGATAAATATTGAGACACACAATCTGAAATGTGGTAGGTATGCTTTCTCAGCTCGTTTTGAATATACGGTGAAATGTTAATTTTCAGAAATGATATATTAACTCTATTTTGGAGATTATTTTGGATACGGGAGCAGTTATCAGGATAAATATTGAGACACACAATCTGATATGTGGTAGGTATGCTTCCTCATCTCGATTTGAATATACAGTGGAACGTTAAATTCTCAGAAACGATCTATTAAAGCTGTTTTTGAGACTATTTTTAATACGGGGGTATTAAGATTATTCCGAATACGAGGGCAGTTATCAGGGTAAATATTGAGACACATATTCTGGAATGTGCTAGGTATGCTTTCTCAGCTCGTTTTGGATATGAAGTGGGAAGGGAATTTCCGGAAGCGATATATTAACTCTGTTTTGGAGATTATTTTGAATACGGGAGCAGTTATCAGGATAAATATTGAGACACACAATCTGAAATGTGGTGGGTATGCTTTCTCAGCTCGTTTTGAATATAAAGTGAAATGTGAATTTCCAGAAATGATATATTGACTCTGTACCGGAGATTATTTTGAATACGGGAGCAGTTATCAGGTTACATATTGAGACACACAATCTGAAATGTTGTAGATATGCTTTCTCAGCTCGTTTTGAATATACAGTGAAATGTAAATTTCCAGAAACGATATGTTAACTCTGTTTCAGAGATTATTTTGAATACGGGAGCAGTTATCAGAATAAATATTGAGACACACAATCTGAAATGTGGTGGGTATGCTTACTCAGCTCGTTCAGAATATACAGTGGGAAGAAAATTTCCAGGGTAAATTTTGAGACACATATTCTGAAATGTGCTAGGTATGCTTTCTCAGTTCGTTTTGGATATGCAGTGGAAAGGAAATTTCCAGAAGCGATATAATAACTCTGTTTTGGAGATTATTTCGAATACGGGAGCAGTTATCAGGATAAATATTAGGACACACAATCTGAAATGTGGTGGGTATGATTTCTCAGCTCGTTTTGAATATACAGTGAAATGTAAATACCCAGAATTGATATATTGGCTCTGAACCGGAGATTATTCTGAATACGGGAGCAGTTATCAGGATAAATTTTGAGACACACAATCTGAAATGTGGTAGGTATGCTTTCTCAGCTCGTTTTGAATATACAGTGAGAAGGAAATTCCCAGAAACGATACATTATCTCTGTTTTGGAGATTATTTTGAATACGGGAGCAGTTATCAGGGTAAGAATTGAGACACACAATCTGGAATGTGGTAGGTATGCTTTCTCAGCTCGTTTTGAATATACAGTGGGAAGTTATTTTCCAAAAACGATATATCAACTCTGTTTCGGACATAATTCTGAATACGGGAGTAGTTATTAGGGTAAATATTGAGATACTAAATCTGAAATGTAGAAGGTATCACAGCTCGTCCTGAATACACAGTGGAAAGGAAATTTCCAGTAACGATATATAAACTCTGCTTTGGAAATAATTCCGAATTCAGGGGTAGTAATCAGGGTAAATATTGAGACAGAAAATCTGGAATGTGGTAGGTATGCTTTCTCAGCTGGTTTTGAATATACAGTGAGGAGGAAATTTCCAGAAACGATATGTTAACTCGGTTTTGGAGACTATCTTGAAGTTGGCGGCAGTTATCAAAGTAAATATTGAGACACAAAATATGAAATATGGTAGGTATGCTGTCTCGTTCTGGATATACAGTGAGAAGGAAATTCCCAGAACGATATCTTGACTCTGTTTTGGAGAATATTTTGGATACGGGGGTAGTTATCAGGGTAAATATTGTGATAAAAAATCTGAATGGTGGTAGGTATGCTTTATCAGCTCGTTTTGAATATACAGTGAGGAGTAAATCTCCAAAAACGATATATTAACTCTGTTGTGGAGACTATCTTGAAGTTGGCGGCAGTTATCAAAGTAAATATTGAGACACAAAATATGAAATATGGTAGGTATGCTGTCTCGTTCTGGATATACAGTGAGAAGGAAATTCCCAGAACGATATAATAACTCTGTTTTGGAGAATATTTTGGATACGGGGGTAGTTATCAGGGTAAATATTGAGACACACAATCTGAAATGTAGTAGGTATGCTTTCTCAGCTCGTTCTGGATACACAGTGAAACTGAAATTTCCAGAAACGATATATTATCTCTGTTTTGGAGATTGTTTTGAATACGGGAGCAATAATCAGGGTAAGAATTGAGACACACAATCTGGAATGTGGTAGGTATGCTTTCCCAGCTGGTTTTGAATATACAGTGAAAAGGAAATTTCCAGAAACGATATATTAACTCTGTTGTGGAGAATATTTTGGATACGGGGGTAGTTATCAGAGTAAATATTGTGATAAAAAATCTGAATGGTGGTAGGTATGCTTAATCAGCTTGTTTTGAATATACAGTGAGGAGTAAATTTCCAAAAACGATATATTAACTTTGTTTTGGAGATTATTTTGAATACGGGAGTAGTTATTAGGATAAGAATTGAGACACACAATCTGGAATGTGGTAGGTATGCTTTCTCAGCTCGTTTTGAATATACAGTGAGAAGTAAATTTCCAAAAACGATATATTAACGCTGTTTCGGAGATAATTCTGAATACGGGAGTAGTTATTAGGGTAAATATTGAGATACAAAATCTGAAATGTAGTAGGTATGCTTTCTCAGCTCGTTCTGGATACACAGTGAAAATGAAATTTCCAGAAACGATATATTATCTCTGTTTTGGAGATTGTTTTAAATACGGGATCAATTATCAGGGTAAGAATTGAGACACACAATCTGGAATGTGGTAGGTATGCTTTCCCAGCTGGTTTTGAATATACAGTGAAAAGGAAATTTCCAGAAACGATATATTAACTCTGTTGTGGAGAATACTTCGGATACGGGGGTAGTTATCAGGGTAAATATTGTGATAAAAAATCTGAATGGTGGTAGGTATGCTTTATCAGCTTGTTTTGAATATACAGTGAGGAGTAAATTTCCAAAAACGATATATTAACTTTGTTTTTGAGATTATTTTGAATACGGGAGTAGTTATTAGGATAAGAATTGAGACCCACAATCTGGAATGTGGTAGGTATGCTTTCACAGCTCGTTTTGAATATACAGTGAGAAGTAAATTTCCAAAAACGATATATTAACTCTGTTTTGGAGACTATCTTGAAGTTGGCGGCAGTTATCAAAGTAAATATTGAGACACAAAATATGAAATATGGTAGGTATGCTGTCTCGTTCTGGATATACAGTGAGAAGGAAATTCCCAGAACGATATCTTGACTCTGTTTTGGAGAATATTTTGGATACGGGGGTAGTTATCAGGGTAAATATTGTGATAAAAAATCTGAATTGTGGTAGGTATGCTTTATCAGCTCGTTTTGAATATACAGTGAGGAGTAAATCTCCAAAAACGATATATTAACTCTGTTATGGAGACTATCTTGAAGTTGGCGGCAGTTATCAAAGTAAATATTGAGACACAAAATATGAAATATGGTAGGTATGCTGTCTCGTTCTGGATATACAGTGAGAAGGAAATTCCCAGAACGATATATTAACTCTGTTTTGGAGAATATTTTGGATACGGGGGTAGTTATAAGGGTAAATATTGTTATTAAATATCTGAATGGTAGTAGGTATGCTTTATCAGCTCGTTTTGAATATACAGTGAGGAGTAAATTTCCAAAAACGATATATTAACTCTGTTTTGGAAACTATCTTGAAGTTGGCGGCAGTTATCAAGGTAAATATTGAGAAACAAAATATGAAATGTGGTAGGTATGCTGTCTCAGCTCGTTCTGGATATACAGTGAGAAGGAAATTCCCAGAACGATATATTGACTCTGTTTTGGAGACTATTTTGGATACGGAGTTAGTTATTAGGGTGAATATAAAAACTCTTGGTTTACTGAAGAAGTTTGGTCTCAACGTTATCTTCACTTCAATTCCGTTGCACCAGCTTGTTATAAAAAAAAGTGTCATAAACAGCCTTACAGATCGCGCGATAAAATTGTCACACACAGATGACCGCCCCAAAAATTTAATAATCGTTCGTAATACACTAGAATTGAATGGCTACCCAAAAACTTTCTTCAACCCTATCATTAAAGAAAGAATAAACAAAATCTATAATGGTTCGTCGTATAAATATAACATAAAAGGTAATACAGACAATTTTATAACTCTACCATACATTCTGGAGACCTCGGAGAAAATCGAAAAATGTTTGAAAAAGTATGATATAAATGTTGCGCATAAACCTATGACGTGACCTTTGCGACTTTTCGGTATATTGCTTACTGCGTAAGCTTCAAATCCTCGGGCGCCAGATTTTTCCCAAAGGTTTACTCCTTTTGAGGACTTCTGCTATGGTCCTATCCACAAGGCTTGTCACTATGCTATCTAAAGATAGCCTTGTCCCTAGGGTAGCTACAGTGAAGTATAACCAGAGTCCAATGGGCAGAAAACAGTATCAGAATTGTAGGCTTTAATTACAATTGATACCTGGTTATAAATAATTTAATAAAACAGGGAATTCCAAATATTAAAATATATAATAAATATAACAAGTACACTTTCAGAATAATCAATATAAATGCAATTGAACGGTACTATTTCATGAAAATTCACCCAGACGGAAAATGTAATGAAGCTCAAACGGTAAATGAAAAATGGTACAACATATACATTGTTGCGATATGTTCGGTATTGAAATTCAATTCAGAGGTACGGAATCGGTTGACAAATGATTCAGAATGATCAATTTGCAGAAAAGTATGAATCAAACAGTTCCTAGCATAATGAGCGGTATTCGGTAAATATTCAGATGGTATTATTACGTGAAATGTTCAAATCACACTACGATATATTAAACGGTTGAAATTTCGGTCGGATCGGAAGATATATCGTAATGGCCAAAAATATAAACTATTTAGCTATCATTACCTTATGTTTAATTCACAAACACAAACACTTTTGTTAATTCACATTTTAAAATCTGACTTTAACTCGGATACTGATTATTTCACTTTGATTCTAATAGGATAATCATACTTTAACGGTACGGATTGAAAATCGAAATCACAGAAGAGAGCAACGGTACTGATTCTAAATCGAAATCACAAGAGAGCGATCTTTTGGCTGTCACGGCTTTTATAGGTTTTCCGAGGTTCTGGACTGGTCCGCTCCACCAATTCCTTATTTTGTGCCCAGGGTTTTTTACTTATGCCCCGAACAATGTATAAAAGTGACGCTACTTTTCAGATCTAAAATTCGCGCACATGACGCTCCGGTAGTTTCTCTCGGCGGACTAAGCAAGTGTTATCGGAGTTTTTTGGTTGTTCGCCCTTTTTTATACATAAGGTTGCACAAAGTTTGGTGTCTTAACTGGCCAGACCCCTGTTTTTGCAACATATTTTATCGGAATGAAATGCAATTTTGAACGGGCATGAATTTGATTCATCTATTTGAATAATTATACTTATTTGAAATTACGGAGATTTAGAAAAGTGACAATCACGGAATACACATTCGGAATTCATTCATATCTATTGGAATAATGAACTGTTCAAACTGAAATTACATGTAACATCCGTATTTATTGCCTGATCTAAATTAAAATGATATTTCAGAATTTAAGCTCCGTTACAAACCTACTAACTGTGTTGGGAAATATTTCTCAAATCTAAAACCTTTAATACTCAAAGATAAACAAACCCACACAGTGTATAAATTGAATTGTTCAGATTGTGATGGAACCTATACTGGAATCTCTAAGCAATATTTACAAAAAAGAATGTATGGCCATAAATATAGCACAAGAAATAACAACTTAGAAAATTCCACCGCCCTTGCTAAGCATTGCTTTGATTATAACCATCAATTTGATTACAAAAATGTTAATATCTTGACTAAGGAAACCAATTATTATAAAAGATCTATTCTGGAGATGATTCACATAAAACGGGACCCCAAATCTGTAGGTATCTGTCATAGGGTAGACACACAAAATCTAAGTCATATTTATACTAATTTGATTAAATAATCTCTTGCAAATTCTTACATACGTCTTTATAATTGTTGAAAATGTTTTTAGGAAGAACGCGTAATAGTAATTTTCCAGTACAGGTCTGAAACCTTTTCTTAAGTACCTACTCATAAATCCTACACATCTGGTTTCGGAAGTAGATACTCGACAAATAACTTCGTTCTTCTCAGTTGTTGTGAGAATACCAATATGCACTTATATATTTTAATAATATTACTGAATAGCGGATTCTTACTACAAAAATTTTTTCATACTTTAATACTGACGATATAATTTCGATTATTCATTTCTACGGCATGGGCTCTTTTGATTGAAATTTAATTGTCCGATTCGAACGCTTGTGCTATAATTAGTTTTAATAAACCCCTTTTTAGAAATAGTGAGTCTTCTGATGATGGTCGTGAGTCCGAAACGTACGTAAAGACGAATATTTAAAACGAAGTGTCAATGTGACCTATTTCCCGAGAATTTTTATATATCATTTCCAGACACGATATCTTAACTGTTTTGGAGATTATTTTGAAGTTGACGGCAGTTATCAGGGAAAATTTCGAGACACAAAATCTGAGATGTTGTAGGTATGCTTTCTCAGCAGGTTTTGAATATACAGTGAAAAGGGAATTTTCAGAAACGATATATTGACTCTGTTTTGGAGATTATTCTGCATACGGGGGTAGTTATCAGGGTAAATATTGGGATAAAAATCTGAAGTGTTGTAGGTATGCTTTCTCATCTCGATTTGAATATACAGTGGAAAGTTAATTCTCAGGAACGATATATTAACGCAGTTTTGGAGATTATTCTGAATACGGGGGTAGTTATCAGGATAAATATTGAGATACAGAATCTGAAATGTGGTAGGTATGCTTTCTCAGCTCGTCTGAATATACAGTGTGGAGGAAATTTCCAGATACAATATATTAACTCTGCTTTGGAAATATTTTCGAATTCAGGGGTAGTTATCAGGGTAAATATTGGGACACAAAATCTGGGACGTGGTAGGTATGTTTTCTCAGCTAGATTTGAATATACAGTGGAAAGGAAATTCCCAAAAACGATATAATAACACTGTTTTTGGGATTATTTTGGATACGTGGGTATTCATCAGGGTAGATATTGGGATACAAAATCTGAATGGCGGTAGGTATGATTTCTCAGCTCGTTCTGAATATACAGTCAGAAGAAAATGTCGTGGATACGTGGGTATTCATCAGGGTAGATATTGGGATACAAAATCTGAATGGCGGTAGGTATGATTTCTCAGCTCGTTCTGAATATACAGTCAGAAGAAAATGTCGAGAAACGATATATTAACTCTGTTTTGGAGATTATTTTGGATACGGTGGTAGTTATCAGGATAAATATTGGGATACAAAATCTAAAATGTGGTAGGTATGCTTTCTCAGCTCGTTTTGGAAATACAGTGATTAGTAAATTCCCAGAAACGATGTATTAACTCTGTTAAGGAGATTATTTAGAATACGGGGGGGATGTGCTAGGTATGCTCCCTCAGCTGGTTTTGGATATACAGTGAAAAGGAAATTTCCAGAAACGTTATATTAACTCTGTTTTGGAGATTGTTTTGGATACGGGGGTAGTCATCAGGGTAGATATTGTGATACAAAATCTGAAATGTGCTAGGTATGCTCCCTCAGTTGGTTTTGAATATACAGTGAAAAGGAAATTTCCAGAAACGTTATATTAACTCTGTTTTGGAGATTATTTTGAATACAGGGGTAGTTGTCAGGATAAATATTGGGATACAAAATCTGAAATGTGGTAGATATGCTTTCTCAGCTCGTTTTGAATATACAGTGAAGAGTAAATTTCCAGAAACGATCTATTTACTCTGTTCAGAAGATTATTTTGAATACGAGGGCAGTTATCAGGGTAAATTTCTAGACACGTATTGTGAAATATTGTGATGCAGAATCTGAAATTTGGTAGGTTTGCTTTCTCATCACGATTTGGATATACAGTCAAAAACAGATTCTCAGAAACGATATATTAACTCCGTTTTGGAGATTATTTTTAATACGGGGGTAGTGATCAGGATAAATATGAGGATACAAAATCTGGAATGTGGTAGGTATGATTACTCAGCTCGTTTTGAATACACATTGGAAAGCAAATTTGCAGGAACTATATATTAACTCTGTTTCGGAGATTAATTTGAATTCGTGGTTAGTTATCAGGGTAAATATTGAGATACAAAACTAGAAATGTAGTAGGTATGCTTTCTCATCTCGTCCTGAATTTCTTAGTGAAAGGGAATTTCTAGAAACGATATATTAATTCTATTTTGGAGACTATTTTGAATACGGGGGTAGTTATCAGGGTGAATATTGGGATACAAAATCTGAAATGTGGTTGGTATGCTTTCTCAGCTCGTTTTGAATATACAGTGAAAAGTAAATTTCCAGAAACGATATCTTAACTCTGTTTTGGAGATTATTTTGAAGTTGTGGGCTGTTATCAGAGTAAATTTCGATACACAGAATCTGAAATGTGGTGGGCATGCCTTCTCAGCTCTTTTTGAATTACTTATAGAAAGGGAAATTTTTAGAAACGATATATTAACATAGAATAGAATAGAATAGAATAGAATTTATTTACCCAATTTACAATACAGAAATTTTCATTACAATTATTACAATTCGGTAAACAATACATAACGCAAGAATTCATATAGATTATTTTGAATACGGGAGCAGTTATCAGGGTAAATATTGAGAAACACAATCTGAAATGTGGTAGGTATGCTTTTTCATCTCGATTTGAATATACAGTGGAAAGGAAATTCAAAGAACGATACATTAACTCTGTTTTGGAGATTATTTTGAAGTTGGCGACAGTTATCAGGGTAAATATTGAGACACAAAATCTGAAATGTGGTAGGTATCCTTTCTCAGCTGGTTTTGAATATACAGTGAGAAGGAAATTTCCAGAAACGATATAATAACTCTGTTTTGGAGATTATCTTAGATACGGGGCTGGACATCACGGTAAATATTGGGATACAAAATGTTACGGCGATGACATTATTATGCAATAATATAAAATTGATGTAATACTACTTATCACAGTCCAATTATATATATGGCACTGTTACGGATAAGATTTCGAATCACATAAATCAATCAAGCAGTAATTAGTCTCACTTGCCAGTATATATGCTCGCGGAATAGCTCAGTGAGGCTGTGGATCGTGGGTAAATATATATACTTGGACAACAAAAATTTATATCGCGCCAACCGCGTTTTTGGGCTGTCACTAGCAAGCAAGCTTGTCCAAATTTGATAAACTGGGGTAAATTCAAATTTAAGTTACAAAGATGATAAACTTGATTTCTCTATACTCCCTATTTTTGTGACACAAGTTAGAATAAAATGCAGTCTACGTGAATATGTTATTGTTCATTTTCCAAACAAAACAAATATAACCCAATACACCAAGATCGACTACCCTGTAGTCGAGCAGTTAAACAGATATCAATTACAAAATTGTAACTACATGGACTACTTTGTAGCCAATGCAAAGAATAAACTTTAAATACAGAAAGGTTACAATGAATTTACATATCAAATGACTCAATAATACATATGTAATATACAAATAAAACTTACATATCCTGGCAACATACTCAATATTCAATTAATATAAAACTTACATAATGACACAAAAGCTATTCTAAAATGACCAAAGACACGTTGGGTGGTTTAATTCAAATGAAGTGAAATCAATAGATATTTTAAATCGAACTAGGCAACACAGATTACATAGACTGAATATAATTCAAAGTTGGAATTTGATGGTTTACGATTGAAACATTTAACTCATAAGTAATGAAGGGTTTTAATAAACTGAAGCTGTAAGCCTATGCAAACAGATGATATGCCAGATGGGCCTTACACTCGTATAGAGCGAAGCTATTGTCCTCTACCTAGCTAAAATAGTTGGTAATCACAGCCCTCTACACGAATGTGAATGAATTTAACGATTCCTTGTCTTACGACAAGAAAAACAAATTGAAACTTCAGGCAAGCAAATGAAGACTTTGAGAAAGTGCGACTGACGACACTTTCACTGCCGATAAATATCTGGCTCAGGTCGACTTATTCTATCCCTGAGGATAGGTCAAGCTAAGATCATCATCACCAGACTAGTTCCGAATGAACTTGCTATACGAGAATACACCAAAAATCAGATACAATAATAATATGATAAGAAACTACTTATCTGACGTGTCTCGAAACAATCAAACTTCTTTCAGCACTCAAATGACGAACTTCAACACGACGTAACCCTCAGTGATGACAGCTGGTTCAATGCGACAATGTGGTAATCTCAAATATGCTCAGCTGATCGAATCAACTTCCTTGCCTTGCGTACATACACAATTATTGAAATGGACCAAAACTTATTCTGCTACACTGGTCGTATACTAACGATTATTTGTTCCCCAACTTAGTCGCTACAACGATCTTATAACAGCGAAAGAAAATTTCTCCAAGTACATCGTACAATATATCCCGTTTCAACGGATAGAAGATCCGTTGTTATATCTGGTATTTTACCAATAAATCACTAACTGATTTTTTAAACAAAATTTCACGACTGTACGGCTTGAAGCATGAAACAAAAGGAATGGGTTAACAGACGTATCCGGCTAACACCTATCCCTACCCCTTAGCATACCACTGACATGGAACAATTTAAAACTTGATGCTACAATAAATCACAGAAACGCGATATCACAAATGATCTTTGCCGCACACTAAACCACTGACATCGCTGAAACAATAGATACACGAATTATGATTGAACTGTGTCATAGATTATATTCGTTTCTTAAGTAGGGCACATTAACCACGTAACAAAAATATGAAATGTGGTAGGTATGCTTACTCGGCTCGTTTTGGATACACAGTGAGAAGGAAGTTTCCAGAAACGATATATTAACTCTGTTTCGGAGATTAATTTGAATTCGGGGCTAGTTATCAGGGTAAATATAGAGATATAAATACTGAAATGTAGTAGGTATGCTTCCTTTGCTCGTTTTGAATATACAGTGAAAAGGAAATTCCCAGAACGACATATTAACTTTGTTTTGGAGATTATTTTGGATACGGGGGTATCATCATTGTAAATATTGGAATCCAAAATATGAAATGTGGTAGGTATGCTTTTTCAGCTCGTTTTGAATATACAGTGAGAAGTAAATTTCCAGAAACGATATCTTAACACTGTTTTGGTTATTTTGAATACGGACTAGTTATCAGGGTGAATTTTGAGACACAGAATCTGAAATGTGGTAGGTATGCTCTCTGCTCATTTTGAATATACAGTGGAAAGGAAATTCCCAGAACGATATATTAACTCTGTTTTGGAGAATATTTTGTATACGGGGGTAGTTATCAGGGTAAATATTGAGATGCAAAATGTGAACATTGGTAGGTATGCTTTCTCAGCTCGTTTTGAATATACAGTGAGAAGTAAATTTCCGAAAAAGATATATTACCTCTGTTTTGGAGATAAATTTTGGATACGGGAGTATTTATCAGGATGAATATTGGGATGCAAAATCTGAAATGTGGTAGGTATGTTTACTCAGCTCGTTCTGAATACACAGTGAGAAGGGAATTTCCAGAAACGATATATTAAGTCTGTTTTGGAGATTAATTTGGATACGGGGGTAGTTATCAGGGTGAATATTGGGATACAAAATCTGAAATGTAGTAGGTATGCTTTCTCAGCTCGGTCTGGATATACAGTGAGGAGGAAATTCCAAGAACAATATATTAACTCTGTTTTGGAGAATATTTTGTATACGGGGGTAGTTATCAGGGTAAATATTGGGATGCAAAATGTGAACGGTGGTAGGTATGCTTTCTCAGCTCGTTTTTAATATACAGTGAGGAGTAAATTTCCAAAAACGATATATTAACTCTGTTTTGGAGATAAATTTTGGATACGGGAGTATTTATCAGGATGAATATTGGGATGCAAAATCTGAAATGTGGTAGGTATGTTTACTCAGCACGTTCTGAATACACAGTGAGAAGGAAATTTCCAGAAACGATATATTAAGTCTGTTTTGGAGATTAATTTGGATACGGGGGTAGTTATCAGGGTGAATATTGGGATACAAAATCTGAAATGTAGTAGGTATGCTTTCTCAGCTCGGTCTGGATATACAGTGAGGAGGAAATTCCAAGAACAATATATTAACTCTGTTTTGGAGAATATTTTGTATACGGGGGTAGTTATCAGGGTAGATATTGGGATGCAAAATGTGAACGGTGGTAGGTATGCTTTCTCAGCTCGTTTTGAATAAACAGTGAGGAGTAAATTTCCAAAAACGATATACCTATTAACTCTGTTTTGGAGATAAATTTTGGATACGGGAGTATTTATCAGGATGAATATTGGGATGCAAAATCTGAAATGTGGTAGGTATGTTTTCTCAGCTCGTTCTGAATACACAGTGAAAAGGAAATTCCCAGAACGACATATTAACTTTGTTTTGGAGATTATTTTGGATACGGGGGTAGTTATCACTGTAAATATTGGAATCCAAAATATGAAATGTGGTAGGTATGCTTTTTCAGCTCGTTTTGAATATACATTGAGAAGTATATTCCCAGAAACGATATCTTAACACTGTTTGAAGGTTATCTTGAATACGGACTAGTTATCAGGGTGAATTTTGAGACACAGAATCTGAAATGTGGTAGGTATGCATTCTCAGCTCGTTTTGAATATACAGTGGAAAAGAAATTTCCAGAACGACATATTAACTCTGTTTTGGAGATTATTTTGGATACAGGGGTAGTTATCAGGGTGAATATTGGGATACAAAATCTGAAATGCAGTAGGTATGCTTTCTCAGCTCGGTCTGGATATACAGTGAGGAGGAAATTCCCAGAACGATATATTAACTCTGTTTTGGAGAATATTTTGGATACGGGGGTAGTTATCAGGGTAAATATTGGGATGCAAAATGTGAACGGTGGTAAGTATGCTTTGTCAGCTCATTTTGAATATACAGGGAGAAGTAAATTTCCAAAGACGATATATTAACTCTGTTTTGGAGATAAATTTTGGATACGGGAGTTTTTATCAGGATGAATATTGGGATGCAAAATCTGAAATGAAGTAGGTATGCTTTCTCAGTTCGGTCTGGATATACAGTGAGGAGGAAATTCCCAGAACGATATATTAACTCTGTTTTGGAGAATATTTTGGAGACGGGGGTAGTTATCACGGTAAATATTGGGATGCAAAATGTGAACGGTGGTAGGTATGCGTTGTCAGCTCGTTTTGAATATACAGTGAGGAGTAAATTTCCAAAAACTATAGATTAACTCTGTTTTGGAGATAAATTTTGGATACGGGAGTTTTTATCAGGATGAATATTGGGATGCAAAATCTGAAATGAAGTAGGTATGCTTTCTCAGTTCGTTCTGGATATACAGTGAGGAGGAAATTCCCAGAACGATATATTAACTCTGTTTTGGAGAATATTTTGGATACGGGGGTAGTTATCAGGGTAAATATTGGGATGCAAAATGTGAACGGTGGTAGGTATGCTTCGTCAGCTCGTTTTGAATATACAGTGAGGAGTAAATTTCCAAAAACGATAGATTAACTCTGTTTTGGAGATAAATTTTGGATACGGGAGTTTTTATCAGGATGAATATTGGGATGCAAAATCTGAAATGAAGTAGGTATGCTTTCTCAGTTCGGTCTGGATATACAGTGAGGAGGAAATTCCCAGAACGATATATTAACTCTGTTTTGGAGAATATTTTGGATACGGGGGTAGTTATCAGGGTGAATATTTGGATGCAAAATGTGAACGGTGGTAGGTATGCTTCGTCAGCTCGTTTTGAATATACAGTGGGGAGTAAATTTAAAAAAACGATAGATTTACTCTGTTTTGGAGATAAATTTTGGATACGGGAGTTTTTATCAGGATGAATATTGGGATGCAAAATCTGAAATGAAGTAGGTAAGCTTTCTCAGTTCGGTCTGGATATACAGTGAGGAGGAAATTCCCAGAACGATATATTAACTCTGTTTTGGATACGGGGGTAGTTATCAGGGTAAATATTGGGATGCAAAATGTGAACGGTGGTAGGTATGCTTTGTCAGCTCGTTTTGAATATACAGTGAGAAGTAAATTTCCAAAGACGATATATTAACTCTGTTTTGGAGATAAATTTTGAATACGGGAGTTTTTATCAGGATGAATATTGGGATGCAAAATCTGAAATGAAGTAGGTATGCTTTCTCAGTTCGGTCTGGATATACAGTGAGGAGGAAATTCCCAGAACGATATATTAACTCTGTTTTGGAGAATATTTTGGATACGGGGGTAGTTATCAGGGTAAATATTGGGATGCAAAATGTGAACGGTGGTAGGTATGCTCCGTCAGCTCGTTTTGAATATACAGTGAGGAGTAAATTTCCATAAACGATAGATTAACTCTGTTTTGGAGGTAAATTTTGGATACGGGAGTTTTTATCAGGATGAATATTGGGATGCAAAATCTGAAATGAAGTAGGTATGCTTTCTCAGTTCGGTCTGGATATACAGTGAGGAGGAAATTCCCAGAACGATATATTGACTCTGTTTTGGAGAATATTTTGGATACGGGGGTGGTTATCAGGGTAAATATTGGGATGAAAATGTGAACGGTGGTAGGTATGCTTTCTCAGCTCGTTTTGAATATACAGTGAGGAGTAAATTTCCAAAAACTATAGATTAACTCTGTTTTGGAGATAAATTTTGGATACGGGAGTTTTTATCAGGATGAATATTGGGATGCAAAATCTGAAATGAAGTAGGTATGCTTTCTCAGTTCGGTCTGGATATACAGTGAGGAGGAAATTCCCAGAACGATATATTAACTCTGTTTTGGAGAATATTTTGGATACGGGGGTAGTTATCAGGGTAAATATTGGGATGCAAAATGTGAACGGTGGTAGGTATGCTTCGTCAGCTCGTTTTGAATATACAGTGAGGAGTAAATTTCCAAAAACGATATATTAACTCTGTTTTGGAGATAAATTTTGGATATGGGAGTATTTACCAGGATGAATATTGGGATGCAAAATCTGAAATGTGGTAGGTATGCTTACTCAGCTCGTTCTGAATACACAGTGAAAAGGAAATTCCCAGAACGACATATTAACTTTGTTTTGGAGATTATTTTGGATACGGGGGTAGTTATCATTGTAAATATTGGAATCCAAAATATCAAATGTGGTAGGTATGCTTTTTCAGCTCATTTTGAATATACAGTGAGAAGTATATTCCCAGAAACGATATCTTAACACTGTTTGAAGGTTATCTTGAATACGGACTAGTTATCAGGGTGAATTTTGAGACACAGAATCTGAAATGTGGTAGGTATGCCTTCTCAGCTCGTTTTGAATATACAGTGGAAAGGAAATTTCCAGAACGACATATTAACTCTGTTTTGGAGATTATTTTGGATACAGGGGTAGTTATCAGGGTGAATATTGGGATACAAAATCTGAAATGCAGTAGGTATGCTTTCTCAGCTCGGTCTGGATATACAGTGAGGAGGAAATTCCCAGAACGATATATTATCTCTGTTTTGGAGAATATTTTGGATCCGGGGGTAGTTATCAGGGTAAATATTGGGATGCAAAATGTGAACGGTGGTAGGTATGCTTTGTCAGCTCGTTTTGAATATACAGTGAGAAGTAAATTTCCAAAGACGATATATTAACTCTGTTTTGGAGATCAATTTTGGATACGGGAGTATTTATCAGGATGAATATTGGGATGCAAAATCTGAAATGAAGTAAGTATGCTTTCTCAGTTCGGTCTGGATATACAGTGAGGAGGAAATTCCCAGAACGATATATTAACTCTGTTTTGGAGAATATTTTGGATACGGGGGTAGTTATCAGGGTAAATATTGGGATGCAAAATGTGAACGGTGGTAGGTATGCTTTGTCAGCTCGTTTTGGATATACAGTGAGAAGTAAATTTGCAAAGACGATATGTTAACTCTGTTTTGGAGATAAATTTTGGATACGGGAATTTTTATCAGGATGAATATTGAGATGCAAAATCTGAAATGAAGTAGGTATGCTTCCTCAGTTCGGTCTGGATATACAGTGAGGAGGAAATTCCCAGAACGATACATTAACTCTGTTTTGGAGAATATTTTGGATACGGGGGTAGTTATCAGGGTAAATATTGGGATGCAAAATGTGAACGGTGGTAGGTATGCTTCGTCAGCTCGATTTGAATATACAGTGAGGAGTAAATTTCCAAAAACGATAGATTAACTCTGTTTTGGAGATAAATTTTGGATACGGGAGTTTTTATCAGGATGAATATTGGGATGCAAAATCTGAAATGAAGTAGGTATGCTTTCTCAGTTCGGTCTGGATATACGGTGAGGAGGAAATTCCCAGAACGATATATTAACTCTGTTTTGGAGAATATTTTGGATACGGGGGTAGTTATCAGGGTAAATATTGGGATGCAAAATGTGAACGGTGGTAGGTATGCTTTGTCAGCTCGTTTTGAATACACAGTGAGAAGTAAATTTCCAAAGACGATATATTAACTCTGTTTTGGAGATAAATTTTGGATACGGGAGTTTTTATCAGGATGAATATTGGGATGCAAAATCTGAAATGAAGTAGGTATGCTTTCTCAGTTCGGTCTGGATATACGGTGAGGAGGAAATTCCCAGAACGATATATTAACTCTGTTTTGGAGAATATTTTGGATACGGGGGTAGTTATCAGGGTAAATATTGGGATGCAAAATGTGAACGGTGGTAGGTATGCTTTGTCAGCTCGTTTTGAATATACAGTGAGGAGTAAATTTCCAAAAACTATAGATTAACTCTGTTTTGGAGATAAATTTTGGATACGGGAGTTTTTATCAGGATGAATATTGGGATGCAAAATCTGAAATGAAGTAGGTATGCTTTCTCAGTTCGGTCTGGATATACAGTGGGGAGGAAATTCCCAGAACGATATATTAACTCTGTTTTGGAGAATATTTTGGATACGGGGGTAGTTATCAGGGTAAATATTGGGATGCAAAATGTGAACGGTGGTAGGTATGCTTTGTCAGCTCGTTTTGAATACACAGTGAGAAGTAAATTTCCAAAGACGATATATTAACTCTGTTTTGGAGATAAATTTTGGATACGGGAGTTTCTATCAGGATGAATATTGGGATGCAAAATCTGAAATGAAGTAGGTATGCTTTCTCAGTTCGGTCTGGATATACGGTGAGGAGGAAATTCCCAGAACGATATATTAACTCTGTTTTGGAGAATATTTTGGATACGGGGGTAGTTATCAGGGTAAATATTGGGATGCAAAATGTGAACGGTGGTAGGTATGCTTTGTCAGCTCGTTTTGAATATACAGTGAGGAGTAAATTTCCAAAAACTATAGATTAACTCTGTTTTGGAGATAAATTTTGGATACGGGAGTTTTTATCAGGATGAATATTGGGATGCAAAATCTGAAATGAAGTAGGTATGCTTTCTCAGTTCGGTCTGGATATACAGTGAGGAGGAAATTCCCAGAACGATATATTAACTCTGTTTTGGAGAATATTTTGGATACGGGGGTAGTTATCAGGGTAAATATTGGGATGCAAAATGTGAACGGTGGTAGGTATGCTTCGTCAGCTCGTTTTGAATATACAGTGAGGAGTAAATTTCCATAAACGATAGATTACCTCTGTTTTGGAGGTAAATTTTGGATACGGGAGTTTTTATCAGGATGAATATTGGGATGCAAAATCTGAAATGAAGTAGGTATGCTTTCTCAGTTCGGTCTGGATATACAGTGAGGAGGAAATTCCCAGAACGATATATTAACTCTGTTTTGGAGAATATTTTGGATACGGGGGTGGTTATCAGGGTAAATATTGGGATGCAAAATGTGAACGGTGGTAGGTATGCTCCGTCAGCTCGTTTTGAATATACAGTGAGGAGTAAATTCCCAAAAACGATAGATTAACTCTGTTTTGGAGATAAATTTTGGATACGGGAGTTTTTATCAGGATGAATATTGGGATGCAAAATCTGAAATGAAGTAGGTATGCTTTCTCAGTTCGGTCTGGATATACAGTGAGGAGGAAATTCCCAGAACGATATATTAACTCTGTTTTGGAGAATATTTTGGATACGGGGGTAGTTATCAGGGTAAATATTGGGATGCAAAATGTGAACGGTGGTAGGTATGCTTCGTTCGCTCGTTTTGAATATACAGTGAGGAGTAAATTTCCAAAAACGATAGATTAAATCTGTTTTGGAGATAAATTTTGGATATGGGAGTATTTACCAGGATGAATATTGGGATGCAAAATCTGAAATGTGGTAGGTATGCTTACTCAGCTCGTTCTGAATACACAGTGAAAAGGAAATTCCCAGAACGACATATTAACTTTGTTTTGGAGATTATTTTGGATACGGGGGTAGTTATCATTGTAAATATTGGAATCCAAAATATCAAATGTGGTAGGTATGCTTTTTCAGCTCATTTTGAATATACAGTGAGAAGTATATTCCCAGAAACGATATCTTAACACTGTTTGAAGGTTATCTTGAATACGGACTAGTTATCAGGGTGAATTTTGAGACACAAAATCTGAAATGTGGTAGGTATGCCTTCTCAGCTCGTTTTGAATATACAGTGGAAAGGAAATTTCCAGAACGACATATTAACTCTGTTTTGGAGATTATTTTGGATACAGGGGTAGTTATCAGGGTGAATATTGGGATACAAAATCTGAAATGCAGTAGGTATGCTTTCTCAGCTCGGTCTGGATATACAGTGAGGAGGAAATTCCCAGAACGATATATTATCTCTGTTTTGGAGAATATTTTGGATCCGGGGGTAGTTATCAGGGTAAATATTGGGATGCAAAATGTGAACGGTGGTAGGTATGCTTTGTCAGCTCGTTTTGAATATACAGTGAGAAGTAAATTTCCAAAGACGATATATTAACTCTGTTTTGGAGATCAATTTTGGATACGGGAGTATTTATCAGGATGAATATTGGGATGCAAAATCTGAAATGAAGTAAGTATGCTTTCTCAGTTCGGTCTGGATATACAGTGAGGAGGAAATTCCCAGAACGATATATTAACTCTGTTTTGGAGAATATTTTGGATACGGGGGTAGTTATCAGGGTAAATATTGGGATGCAAAATGTGAACGGTGGTAGGTATGCTTTGTCAGCTCGTTTTGAATATACAGTGAGAAGTAAATTTGCAAAGACGATATGTTAACTCTGTTTTGGAGATAAATTTTGGATACGGGAATTTTTATCAGGATGAATATTGGGATGCAAAATCTGAAATGAAGTAGGTATGCTTCCTCAGTTCGGTCTGGATATACAGTGAGGAGGAAATTCCCAGAACGATACATTAACTCTGTTTTGGAGAATATTTTGGATACGGGGGTAGTTATCAGGGTAAATATTGGGATGCAAAATGTGAACGGTGGTAGGTATGCTTCGTCAGCTCGATTTGAATATACAGTGAGGAGTAAATTTCCAAAAACGATAGATTAACTCTGTTTTGGAGATAAATTTTGGATACGGGAGTTTTTATCAGGATGAATATTGGGATGCAAAATCTGAAATGAAGTAGGTATGCTTTCTCAGTTCGGTCTGGATATACAGTGAGGAGGAAATTCCCAGAACGATATATTAACTCTGTTTTGGAGAATATTTTGGATACGGGGGTAGTTATCAGGGTAAATATTGGGATGCAAAATGTTAACGATGGTAGGTATGCTTTGTCAGCTCGTTTTGAATACACAGTGAGAAGTAAATTTCCAAAGACGATATATTAACTCTGTTTTGGAGATAAATTTTGGATACGGGAGTTTTTATCAGGATGAATATTGGGATGCAAAATCTGAAATGAAGTAGGTATGCTTTCTCAGTTCGGTCTGGATATACGGTGAGGAGGAAATTCCCAGAACGATATATTAACTCTGTTTTGGAGAATATTTTGGATACGGGGGTAGTTATCAGGGTAAATATTGAGATGCAAAATGTGAACGGTGGTAGGTATGCTTTGTCAGCTCGTTTTGAATATACAGTGAGGAGTAAATTTCCAAAAACTATAGATTAACTCTGTTTTGGAGATAAATTTTGGATACGGGAGTTTTTATCAGGATGAATATTGGGATGCAAAATCTGAAATGAAGTAGGTATGCTTTCTCAGTTCGGTCTGGATATACAGTGAGGAGGAAATTCCCAGAACGATATATTAACTCTGTTTTGGAGAATATTTTGGATACGGGGGTAGTTATCAGGGTAAATATTGGGATGCAAAATGTGAACGGTGGTAGGTATGCTTCGTCAGCTCGTTTTGAATATACAGTGAGGAGTAAATTTCCATAAACGATAGATTAACTCTGTTTTGGAGGTAAATTTTGGATACGGGAGTTTTTATCAGGATGAATATTGGGATGCAAAATCTGAAATGAAGTAGGTATGCTTTCTCAGTTCGGTCTGGATATACAGTGAGGAGGAAATTCCCAGAACGATATATTAACTCTGTTTTGGAGAATATTTTGGATACGGGGGTGGTTATCAGGGTAAATATTGGGATGCAAAATGTGAACGGTGGTAGGTATGCTCCGTCAGCTCGTTTTGAATATACAGTGAGGAGTAAATTCCCAAAAACGATAGATTAACTCTGTTTTGGAGATAAATTTTGGATACGGGAGTTTTTATCAGGATGAATATTGGGATGCAAAATCTGAAATGAAGTAGGTATGCTTTCTCAGTTCGGTCTGGATATACAGTGAGGAGGAAATTCCCAGAACGATATATTAACTCTGTTTTGGAGAATATTTTGGATACGGGGGTAGTTATCAGGGTAAATATTGGGATGCAAAATGTGAACGGTGGTAGGTATGCTTCGTTCGCTCGTTTTGAATATACAGTGAGGAGTAAATTTCCAAAAACGATAGATTAAATCTGTTTTGGAGATACATTTTGGATACGGGAGTTCTTATTAGGATGAATATTGGGATGCAAAATCTGAAATGAAGTAGGTATGCTTTCTCAGTTCGGTCTGGATATACAGTGAGGAGGAAATTCCCAGAACGATATATTAACTCTGTTTTGGAGAATATTTTGGATACGGGGGTAGTTATCAGGGTGAATATTGGGATGAAAAATGTGAACGGTGGTAGGTATGCTTTGTCAGCTCGTTTTGAATATACAGTGAGAAGTAAATTTCCAAAGACGATATATTAACTCTGTTTTGGAGATAAATTTTGGATACGGGAGTATTTATCAGGATGAATATTGGGATGCAAAATGTGAAATGTGGTAGGTATGCTTACTCAGCTCGTTCTGAATACACAGTGAAAAGGAAATTCCCAGAACGACATATTAACTTTGTTTTGGAGATTATTTTGGATACGGGGGTAGTTATCATTGTAAATATTGGAATTCAATATTTGAAATGTATTAGGAATGCTTTCTCAGCTCGTTTCGAATATACTGTAAGGAGTAAATTTCCAGAAACGATATATTACCTCTGTTTTGGAGATGATTTTGAATACGGGAGCAGTTATCAGGGTTAGTATTGAGACATACAATCTGAAATGTGGTAGGTATGCTTTCTCATCTCGATTTGAATATACAGTCGAAAGTAAATTCCCAGAAACAATATATTAAGTTATCAGGATTGATGTTGGGATACAGAATCTGAAATGTGGTAGGTATGATTACTCAGTTCGTTTTGAATACACAGGAACAAGCAAATTTGCAGGAAATATATATTAACTCTGTTTCGGAGATTAATTTGAATTCGTGGTTAGTTATCAAGGAAAATATTGAGTTACAAAACTTGAAATGTAGTAGGTATGCTTCCTCATCTCGTTCTCAATATACAGTGGAAATGAAATTTCCAGATACGTCATATTAACTCTGTTTCGAATATTAATTTGAATTCGGTGCTAGATATCAGGGTAAATATTGAGATACAAAACCTGAAATGTAGTAGGTTTTCTTTCTCTGCTCGTTCTGAATATACAGTGAAGAGGAAATTCCCGGAACGACATAATAAGTCTGTGTTGGAGATTATTTTGGATACGGGGGTAGTTATCAGGGTAAATATTGAGATAAAAAATCTGAAATTTGGTTGGTATGCTGTCTCTGCTCGTTCTGAATATACAGTGAAGAGGAAATTCCCAGAACGACATAAAAACTCGGTGCTGGAGATTATCTTGGATACGGGGGTAGTTATCTGGGTAAATATTGAGATACGAAATCTGAAGTAAGGTAGGTATGCTTTCTCAGATCGTTTTGAATATACAGTGGAAAGTAAATTTCCATAAAAGATATCTTAACTCGGTTTTGGGGATCATTTTGAAGTTGGCAGCAGTTATTAGGGTAAATTTTGAGACACAAAATCTGAAATGTGGAATGTATGCTTTCTCAGCTCGTTTTGAATACTCAGTGGAAATGAAGTTTCCAGAAACGATATATTACTCCGTTTTGGAGATTATTTTGAATGTGTACTAGTTATCATCGTAAATATTGAGAACAGAATCTGAAATGTGGAAGGTATGCTTTCTCAGCTCGTTTTGAATTCCTAAGTGGAAGGGAAATTTACAGAAACGATATATTAACTCTGTTTTGGAGATTATTTTGAATACGGAATAGTTATCAAGGTAAATATTGAGACATAATATCTGAAATCTGATAGGTATGCTTCCTCAGCTCGATTTCAATATACGATATAAAGGAAATATCCAGAAACGATTTATCAATTTATCAACTCTGCTTAGGAGATAATTTCGAATTCGGGGTTCGTTATCAGGGTGAATCTTGAGATACAAAACCTGAAATGTAGTAGGTATACTTTCTCAGCTCTTTCTGAATATACAGTGAAAAGTACGATATATCAATTCTGTTTTGGAGATTATTTTGAATACGGGATTAGTTATCAGGGTAGATATTGGGATATAAAGTGTGAAATGTAACAGGTATGCTTTCTCAGCTCGTTCTGGATATACAGTGAAAAGGAATTTCCCAGATCGATATACTAACTCTGTTTTAGAGATTATTTTGGATACGGGGGTATTTATTTATCAGGGTAAATATTGGAATACAAAATCTGAAATGTGGTAGAAATGTTTTCTCAGCTCGTTTTGAATATACAGTAAGAAGTAAATTCCCAGAAACGATATCTTAACTCTGTTTAGGAGAATACTTTGGATACGGGGGGAGTTATGTTGTTTTTATGCTTTCTCAGCTGGTTTCGAATATACAGTGAAAGGGAAATTTCCAGAAACGGAATATTAACTCTGTTTTGGAGATTATTCTGGATACGGGGGTAGTTATCAGGGTTAATATCGGGATACAAAATCTGAAGTGTGGTAGGTATCCTTTCCCAGCTAGTTTCGAATATACAGTGAGAAGTAAATTTCAAGAAACGATATCTCAACTCTGTTTTTTGAAGTTGGCAGCAGTTATCAGGGTAAATTTCGAGACATGGAATCAAAAATGTTGTTTCTATGCTTTCTCAGCTGGTTTCGAATATACAGTGATAGGGCAATTTCCAGAAACGGAATATTAACTCTGTTTTGGAGATTATTCTGGATACGGGGGTATTTATCAGGATAAATATTGTGATGAAAATATGAAGTGTGGTAGGTATCCTTTCCCAGCTAGTTTTGAATATACAGTGAGAAGTTAATTTCCAGAAACGATATATTAACTCTGTTTTTTGAAGTTGGCTGTAGATATCAGGGTCAATTTTGAGACATGAGATCGAAATTGTTGTGGGTATGCATTCTCAGCTGGTTTTGGATATACAGTGAAAGGGAAATTTCCAGAAACGATATATTGACTCTGTTTTGGAGATTATTTTGAATACGGAAGCAATTATCAGGGTAAATATTGGAATCCAAAATCTGAAATGTGATAGGTATGCTTTCCCAGTTAGTTTTGAATATACAGTGAAACAAAAATTTCCAGAAACGATATATTAACCCTGTTTTGGAGATTATTTTGAATACGGGAGCAGTTATCAGGGTAAGTATTGAGACACACAATCTGAAATGTGGTAGGTATGCTTTCTCATCTCGATTTGAATATACAGTCAAAAGTAAATTCCCAGAAACGATATATTAACTCCGTTTTGGAGATTATTTTGAATACGGAGGTAGTTATCAGGGTAAATATTGGGATACAAAATCTGAAATGGGGTAGGTATGATTACACAGTTCGTTTTGAATACACAGTGGAAAGCAAATTTGCAGGAACCATATATTAACTCCGTTTCGGAGAATAATTTGAATTCGTGGTTAGTTATCAGGGTAAATGTTGAGATTCAAAACTTGAAATGTAGTAGGTATCCTTCCTCATCTCGTTCTGAATATACAGTGGAAAGGAAATTCCCAGAAAAGTTATATTAACTCTGTTTCGGAGATTAATTTGAATTCGGTGCTAGTTATCAGGGTGAATATTGAGATACCTGAAAAGTAGTAGGTATGCTTTTTCTGCTCGTTCTGAATATGCAGTGAAGAGGGAATTCCCAGAACGACATAATAAATCTGTGATGGAGATTATTTTCGATACAAGGGTAGTTATCATGGTAAATATTGAGATACAGAATCTGAAATGTGGTAGGTATGCTTTTTCAGATCGTTTTGAATATACAGTGAAAAGTAAATTTCCATGAAAGATATCTTAACTCTGTTTTGGGGATCATTTCGAAGTTGGCAGCAGTTATCAGGGTAAATTTTGAGACACAAAATCTGAAATGTGGTAACTATGCTTTCTAAGCTCGTTTTGAATATTCAGTGAAGATGAAATTTCCAGAAACGATATATTACTCTATGTTGGAGATTATTTTGAATACGTACTAGTTATCAGCGTGAATATTGAGACACAGAATCTGAAATGTGGAAGGTATGCTTTCTCAACTCGTTTTGAATTCCTAGTGAAAGGGAAATTTACAGAAAATTAATTCTGTTTTGGAGATTATTTTGGATACGGGGTAGTTATTAGGGTAAATATTGGAATCCAAAATATGAAATGTGGTATGTATGCTATTTCCGCTCGTTTTGAATATACAGTGAAAAGTAAATTTCCAGAAACGATGTCTTAACTCTGTTTCGGAGATTATTTTGAATACGAACTATTCATCAGGGTAAATTTTGAGACACAGAATCTGAAATGTGGTAGGTATGCTTTCTCAGCTCCTTTCGAATATACAGTGAAAAGGAAATTTCCAGATCGACATATTAACTCAGTTTTGGAGATTATTTTGGATACGTGGGTAGTCATCAGGGTGAATATTGGGATACAAAATCTAAAAAGTATTAGGTATGCTCTCTCAGCTCGGTCTGGATATACAGTGAGGAGGAAATTCCCAGAACGATATATTAACTCTGATTTCGAGAATATTTTGGATACGGGGGTAGTTATCAGGGTAAATATTGGGATGCAAAATCTGAAATGTGGTGGGTATGCTTTCTCAGCTCGTTTTGAATATACAGTGAACATACAATTCCCATTAAAGATATCTTAACTCTATTTTGGAGATCATTCTGAAGTTGGCGACAGATATAAGGGTAAATTTCGAGACACAGAATCTGGAATGTGATTCCTCAGCTCGTTTTCAATACACAGTGAAAATGAAATCCCCAGAAACGATATATCACTCTGTTTTGGAGATTATTTCACATACGGACTAGCTATCAGAGTAAATATTGAAGCACAAAATCTGAAATCTGGAAGGTATGCTCTCTCAGCTCGTTTTGACTTCCTTACTGAAAGGGAAATTTCCAGAAACGATATATCAACTCTGTCTTGGAGATTATTTTGGATACGAGGGTAGTTATCGGGGTAAATATTGGGATTAAAAATCTGAAATATGGTAGGTATGCTTTCCTAGCTCATTTTGGATATAAAAAGTGAATTTCCAAAAACGATATCTTAACTCTGTTTTGAAGATTATTCTGAAGTTGGCGGCCGTTATCAGGGTAATTATTCAGACACGAAATCTGAAATGTGGTAGGTATGTTTCCTCGGCTGGTTTTGAATATACAGTGGAAAGGAAATTTCCAGAAACGATATATTTATTCTGTTTTGGAGACTATTTTGTATACGGGGGTGGTCATCAGGGTAAATATTGGGATACAAAATCTGAAATATGGTAGGTATGCTTTCTCATCTCGATTTGAATATACAGTCAAAAGTAAATTCCCAGAAACGATATATTAACTCCGTTTTGGAAATTATTTTGAATACGGAGGTAGTTATCAGGGTAAATATTGGGATACAAAATCTGAAATGGGGTAGGTATGATTACACAGTTCGTTTTGAATACACAGTGGAAAGCAAATTTGCAGGAACCATATATTAACTCCGTTTCGGAGAATAATTTGAATTCGTGGTTAGTTATCAGGGTAAATGTTGAGATTCAAAACTTGAAATGTAGTAGGTATCCTTCCTCATCTCGTTCTGAATATACAGTGGAAAGGAAATTCCCAGAAAAGTTATATTGACTCTGTTTCGGAGATTAATTTGAATTCGGTGCTAGTTATCAGGGTGAATATTGAGATACCTGAAAAGTAGTAGGTATGCTTTTTCTGCTCGTTCTGAATATGCAGTGAAGAGGGAATTCCCAGAACGACATAATAAATCTGTGTTGGAGATTATTTTCGATACAAGGGTAGTTATCATGGTAAATATTGAGATACAGAATCTGAAATGTGGTAGGTATGCTTTTTCAGATCGTTTTGAATATACAGTGAAAAGTAAATTTCCATGAAAGATATCTTAACTCTGTTTTGGGGATCATCTTGAAGTTGGCAGCAGTTATCAGGGTAAATATTGAGACACAAAATCTGAAATGTGGTAAGTATGCTTTCTAAGCTCGTTTTGAATATTCAGTGAAGATGAAATTTCCAGAAACGATATATTACTCTATGTTGGAGATTATTTTGAATACGTACTAGTTATCAGCGTGAATATTGAGACACAGAATCTGAAATGTGGAAGGTATGCTTTCTCAACTCGTTTTGAATTCCTAGTGAAAGGGAAATTTACAGAAAATTAATTCTGTTTTGGAGATTATTTTGGATACGGGGTAGTTATCAGGGTAAATATTGGAATCCAAAATATGAAATGTGGTATGTATGCTTTTTCCGCTCGTTTTGAATATACAGTGGAAAGTAAATTTCCAGAAACGATGTCTTAACTCTGTTTCGGAGATTATTTTGAATACGAACTAGTTATCAGGGTAAATTTTGAGACACAGAATCTGAAATGTGGTAGGTATGCTTTCTCAGCTCCTTTCGAATATACAGTGAAAAGGAAATTTCCAGATCGACATATTAACTCAGTTTTGGAGATTATTTTGGATACGTGGGTAGTCATCAGGGTGAATATTGGGATACAAAATCTAAAAAGTATTAGGTATGCTCTCTCAGCTCGGTCTGGATATACAGTGAGGAAGAAATTCCCAGAACGATATATTAACTCTGATTTCGAGAATATTTTGGATACGGGGGTAGTTATCAGGGTAAATATTGGGATGCAAAATCTGAAATGTGGTGGGTATGCTTTCTCAGCTCGTTTTGAATATACAGTGAACATACAATTCCCATTAAAGATATCTTAACTCTATTTTGGAGATCATTCTGAAGTTGGCGACAGATATAAGGGTAAATTTCGAGACACAGAATCTGGAATGTGATTCCTCAGCTCGTTTTCAATACACAGTGAAAATGAAATCCCCAGAAACGATATATCACTCTGTTTTGGAGATTATTTCACATACGGACTAGCTATCAGAGTAAATATTGAGGCACAAAATCTGAAATCTGGAAGGTATGCTCTCTCAGCTCGTTTTGACTTCCTTACTGAAAGGGAAATTTCCAGAAACGATATATCAACTCTGTCTTGGAGATTATTTTGGATACGGGGGTAGTTATCGGGGTAAATATTGGGATTAAAAATCTGAAATATGGTAGGTATGCTTTCCTAGCTCATTTTGGATATAAAAAGTGAATTTCCAAAAACGATATCTTAACTCTGTTTTGGAGATTATTCTGAAGTTGGCGGCCGTTATCAGGGTGATTATTCAGACACGGAATCTGAAATGTGGTAGGTATGTTTCCTCGGCTGGTTTTGAATATACAGTGTAAGGGAAATTTCCGATATATTAATTCTGTTTTGGAGACTATTTTGTATACGGGGTGGTCATCAGGGTAAATATTGGGATACAAAATCTGAAATATGGTAGGTATGCTTTTTCATCTCGATTTGAATACACAGTGAAAAGGAAATTCCCAGAACGATATATCAACTCTGTTTTGGAGATTATTCTGGATACGGGGGTAGTTATCAAGGTAAATATGAAATGTGATAGGTATGCTTTCTCATCTCGTTTTGAATATACAGTAAGAAGTAAATTTCCAGAAACGATATCTTAACTCTGTTTTGGAGATTACTTTGAAGTTGGCGGCAGTTATCAGAGTAAATTTTGAGACACAAATTCTGAAATATGTTAGGTATGTTTTCTCAGCTCATTTTTAATATACAGTGAGAAGTAAATTCCCAGAAACGATATCTTAACTCTGTTTTGGAGATTACTTCGGAGTTGGCGGCAGGGTAATTTTGAGACACAAAATCTGAAATGTCGTGGGTATGCTTTGTCAGCTGGGATTGAATATACAGTGAAAAGGAGATTTCCAGAAACGATATATCAACTCTGTTATGGAGATTATTGTGGATACGGTGGTAGTTATCAGGGTAAATATTGGGATAAAAAATGTGAAATGTGGTAGGTAAGCTTTCCCACCTAGTTTGAATATACAGTGAGAAGAAAATTTCCAGAAACGATATCTTAACTCTGTTTTGGAGATTATTTTGAATACGGGAGCAGTTATCAGGATAAATTTCGGGATACAAAATCTGAAATGTGGTAAGTATGCTTTCTCAGCTTGTTTTGGATATACAGTGAACAAATAGTTTTCATAAAATATATCTCAACTCTGTTATCGAGGTCATTTTGAAGTTGGCGAAAGTTATCAGGGTAAATTTTGAGACACAGAATCTGATATGTGGTGAGTATGCTTCCTCAGCTCGTTTTGAATACACAGTGAAAATGAAATTTCTAGAAACGATATATTACTCTGTTTTGGAGATAATTTCAAACACGGACTAGTTATCAGAGTAAATATTGAGACACAAAATCTGAAATGTGGAAGGTATACTTTCTCAGCTCGTTTTGAATTCCTAAAGGAAAGGGAAATTTTCAGAAACGATATATAAACTCTGTCTTGGAGATTATTTCGGATACGGGGGTAGTTATCAGGGTAAATTTTGGGATGCAAGATCTGAAATGTGGTAGGTATACTTTCTCAGCTCGTTTTGAATCCCTAAAGGAAAGGGAAATTTCCAGAAACGATATATAAACTCTGTCTTGGAGATTATTTTGGATACGGGGGTAGTTATCAGGGTAAATATTGGGATTAAAAATCTGAAATGTGGTAGGTATGCTTTCCCAGCTAGTTTTGAATATACAGTGAGAAGAAAATTCCCAGAAAAGATATCTCAACTCTGTTTTGGAGATTATATTGAATACGGGAGCAGTTATCAGGGTAAATATTGAGACACACAATCTGAAATGTAGTCACCCGGTCTGGCGATGGGCATCCAGTGTTTGTAATTAGTGTTATCAGGTAGATAACGTTATCGGCTAGATAGCGTTATCAGTGATTGTGAGTTACTCGGTTTGTGCTGACGATTGACATTCGGTGTTTGTAATTATTGTTTGAATGTATATATAGGATGTTTGTAAAGAGTGTGTTATGTTGTATATACAGGTTGTTTGTAAGAGAGGTCCTAGACACGTGATTTCGAACAAGGTGTCATGGCAGCTATCACGTGATCCTTCGGTGTGATGGCGTCTGTCACGCTATCCTTCAGCTATCAACGAGGTGTCATGCTATTTGTTGACGATTGGCATTCGGTGTTTGTAATTATTGTTTGAATGTATATACAGGATGTTTGTAGAGGTGTCTGTCACGCAGGACGAGGTGTCATGGCGTCTACGACGTGAACATCAAATATAAAAAAAAGATATTATTTGGTGAGAAAGATTGAGAGGGATCCGAACCCACGCCATTTTTTATCTGAGAATGTTCATGATTTTATTATTTCACATGTATACTTACCAGTTCGATCGACCTCTTATCTCTCACCCGCAAGAATACCATTTAGTTTTGATTGTATATTCTGGGTTGAAAAAGTCAATAGCTTGACATGCGCAGAGTATGAGGGAGTGTGTTGTTGTGTGCGACTGACTAAATCGAACTTAGTTCGTGATAATGACTCCTCGATTATACAACAGTTTAATTCATAGTGTGCTTACCACCGATGCGACGAAATTCGTAATAAGCGTATGTCCTCCGAATTTGATGAGAATCCTCGAAGAATTACAATCACCATCCAAAAATTGGATAATCGCTGGGGAATTCATGACTTTCTTTGTGGGGCCTCGACGGTTGGGCGTATGCTGATATTTTCTATTTCGGAGGAGATTTCGATCCTCCCCCGCCAGAAGATTGGAAGATAATCGATATTAATATAGAAGGTCAGTTCAAATATAAACATGGAAGAATGAGAAAAATTATATTGCATCAAATTTCGGGTATCGTTCCGAAACCCGGATCGTATATACTTGGTTGTTTTAGAGTGCTACATGATATGGGTGTCGATTTTCATCGAATCGCACTACTACCATACCGATGTGAGATAATGGACATGCGCAGCATTCGAAGAGATACTTAAAATACTTACACCTTTAAGATGTTTCAGATGTTTTCTGAGATAGGAGGGGAGGTCGATGACGCCAACTATAGAATAAGACCAGCATCACTACAAATTTTGTGCTTGGACGTACTTTCGATAACATCAAAGAAATATGTTAATGATCTGCGCATGTGCAACTAGATATTTTGGATAGTTTATCATTCTAGTTTGAAATGTCGTCTATAGTGGTTGATATTCAGTTTCCCGATTTCTGCAAACGTATATAAAATCAAGGAACTCTCTTTGTTGGACTGTGAGAAAAGGTTGGAGGAATATTTTCTATCCAAACCACCAAAATCGATGGATCAACTATCCGAGAGGCAAATGAAGAAAATATTTCATTGTGAAAAATATCGTGGGATTCAATGGAACTCGGGTTATCAGGAATATGATGAATTGTATGAAATTTTGAAGGAAAATATCGATCCGGATGCTACTGTTTATGTATGTGGGAAGATAAAAGCTAAGTTTCTATGGGGGACGTTCCAAAAATTGGGGTTAGATCGAGTAGAAGTGGTGAATTTGAAAGGTAAATGTCCAAAATGAGAGCGAGGAAATTGTGAATTTATCTGTCTACATCACCCCAATAGTGTGAATCCTATGAGTTCTAGTGCGAATAGTTGGAAGATATTCGAATTTCTTACGAAGGAAGATGTTCTGTGGCTCTTAAAATGATAATATAGATATCTAGTAAGTCTACAAATACATCATTATGCATATATCTTTTGAAGAATACACACGCAGACTTTGCGAATTCGTGGAAAAAGTTCATAAACTGAGAAGAGACTAGAATTTTTACGCAGATAAAATTGAAGTTATAAGACTGCTGAACAAATTAAGTGTAAACAGTGAGGATGATGGGAGTGGGGGTGTTGAAAACAAATTTTGTGATTCTAACCCCAATTCTGAATGGTATTCTATACGCGAACGTTCCCCAACACGTGGATGTCGGCGGTGGTGGTGGGCAGTGTAACCGTACCGAATGGATTCCTATGAATTTTCAAAAAATCAACGATGACCAATTGGAGGTATTCACATTTAACATCCCACAAGACAATCGTACAACCATACATTATAAACTTAAACTCTTATTCTTCGATCAAAGTGAGGGGGATATGGCTGAATGGCAAATGATCCGACAATCATCATGTTTACCACATCTCATATAAAAGACATCTACACTCACATCATCTGCAATAGAAGAAGAAATCCCAAAAATTTTCGCAACTTTGTATGTTATTTTATCTTCTTTATCAGTGTTATTATTGAAAATGTTTGTTAAAAATGTGAAGATAGCTATTTACCATTTGGATAAATAATAATTATCATATAAAGGAGGTGTTTTATTAAAACAAACAAAAGATTGATAACAATATTTATTTCAGAACAAAATACATATCATTTGGGTAGTATTACATTCAGAAACCACTGCTGTAATTTATCCACATGATGAACTGCACACATGTATTTTCCACCGACATTACGATGATTCAGACAGGTCAAATTGTTTGTTTGCTCGAATTTCCCCGTTTCACATTGAGTACCACCGAAACTATGAACATCTACGATGTGTGGGTGAATATCCAATTCTATACACTTCCTTCTCAAAAATTCGGCTTTTTGCTGTCCACGGACATAAATATAGTCGACTGCACACAGGAGAATCGATTCAAGAATATTATTCATTTCTTCATAATCCACATTCCCAGATACGTAATCGAGTCCATGATAAGACTTTTGTAAATACCATTCGCTCCTTTGCATTTAGCGATGAATAAGATGTGTGCGGTTTGAATAAGGAATGATGACGTTTGAATCCAATTTGTATACACATTTCTTTTGGATGGAAGGCATCGTCAATGAAGAACCCCTGAATGTCAACTAATGCGATTCTCATGATGCGATTCGCTTGAAGTTTCGATTTAGACTGACTGATGTTTAATTGACACTCTTGACAATTTCGGTGAGGGGGTAGTATTCCATCAAGCAATCGTGAATGATGATGCAATATGTCTTGGTATTGGCTGGAAATCCTTTATCCGCTTCAATCTCCAATCGTATGTCGACTGTTGATGATTTTACCGCCTCCTCTTGTCTAGAACAATCGATGATGTAAAGCCCGCGTTTTTTGAATTTATCATAAGCCAATATGGGATGTTTTGTAGTGGAATTCGTGTAGCTAGGATAGAAATCGGTATAGTTGTGGTGGGCTAGAACGAAATCTTCCTTGGCCAAGTCCAAGTTCGTCCGTTCGTTAGGCCAATACTCTCCGTTCAGCGATAAGCGGATACTTGATATATCCACATGATCGAAATCGGTTTGGAAGAATACGATAACATACCGTGGTTTTTCGACGGACGCGCTAGTTTTCACAGTCCATATTTCTCTTTTCGCATCGGCCGTTAGGGCAGGCAACTCGTGTAGCTCTCACTTCCGGTAAGTGAATAGAACAGGAGAATCGCACTTGATGGATCGCAATAGCTTCTCTCTGATTAGATCGTTGAGATAGATATATTTCACCTTCCATTCTATACTATCAATCAGAAATTTGACTGTGGTAGCTGCGTTCTCAATTATAACGCAATCGTTATCGTTTCGAGCTCGTACCAATCGAATCGTTCGTCGTCCGAACGTGATTCGGGTGTAATCGTTGAAAATGTTGGAAATATGCTTGAGTGGGATGAGTAAACTGAACGACTTTGTTGCGTTCAATATAACACTTTCTGCCGGATAAGTCCAGCTGGCTATAGACGTATGCGTCGAATCTGTGGGAGAATAACATGTGAATCCTCGCACAGCGCTAACTATTCCAGGGTCACGTACAATTTCGATGTCTCTACCGCTCTCGCTATAGGAACACGAGTCGAAAAGAAAAGGCCCATAATTAGGTACCAATATTACATTCCCCATTCCATTAACTTCGATTTCCCCTTTGATCGCCAACAGAGTATCTTTCATAGCAAAAAAGGCGTCTACTTGATTTATTCCAAACTCTATGATATCGCTGTTATTGAACGCCTTGACGAATGGTGTGATCGATCTGTACTCGGCTTTTCGAATCGATTCATCAAATTTCGGTTCCTGGTATATATCGAAAATAGGTGAGATGATCGCTGTATGATGAACATCTCTGGCATCGCTACTGTTACGTGCATACTTCATTTTGGATAATGACATTCTTGTTTAAGACGAAACCCCAATGATTTCAAAATTACGATGTTGGCACTGGTGATTAGGTCACGCACTTCAGGTGTTTTGTTGAAGACTGATGATGATGTCGTAGGGGAACTGTTTTTATTGTTGTTGTTGTCCGCAAACAACCCCATATTTCCTATACTTCTTGTAAATGTAAATGTAGAATACTTTCTTCACCACGAAAGTTTATTGGTTTCAAATGCTGATCTAAAGCTAGTACGGTTATGTTGGTAATCTCCCCGATATCGGATATTAGTAGATAGAGAGAATTCTTTGGACGCTCCACAATCTTATAGCCGGGGTCGATGGTGATAGGAAAATCGTAGATCGTATGCGCAGGTCTATTTCGATAGAAGGCTCCCACTGTGATGTTCGACTCGAAACGTATGTTGGTGACTTTTATTATGTTGACAGATAAATCAGAAACGTGCACCACACCCTTCTTCAATACCCAACGCGAAAATCCGAATATTTTAGCAAGACTATCGTTTTTGCAAACGAAATATCGTGATTTTTATGAAATATTTCACACTTTAACGTATTGTTATTCGGTTTCAGCGGGAATATATCTTCTTTAACCTTCAATTTTTTCCTGATAAATCCTTCGATATCGCTCATCTCGTAGTTTTCAGCCGGAATCGTTATCGCTTCAAGAGTCTCAGTCTTCGCTTTTGTTTTATGTCCTTCTGCGTAATAGTAGAATTTCTCGTTCTCTATATTGGGTATGGAATTGTATGAATTGAATCCCAACAATGCTAAATAATATTTTTGACTGGCCTCAGCACAATCGAATTCTGCAGTGTAAACGAGAATATATGGTTGGAGCTTGTTAACGTGAACAACTGAGTCATGATACTAATAAAAATTTATTGAAACATCTCTATTTATATTTTAACATTAATAGATGGAATAAGTATGATCTCATAAAGTATGGGTCGTCTTTGCAAACTTCTTCTATCAACACTTGCTTCTCGTGATGAGTTATTAACTCGTTCTCCATGATGTGAGAAATCTGCTCAGATAAACATTGATAACATACTTTGCGTGGGGGCTGTGGACATCGCAATCTTCATCGACATGTTCCTTACACTGCATATGACGGTAAAGGTGATCAAACATATGTTCCGGAACCTCATTCTGATAGAGAAACACCACATCCAAATGTTTTAGGATGTACTCCATCGGTAGAAACGTTAAATTCTTACGTGTAAATTCGCTCGTAGGTTTATTGATATCCTCGATCAAATTTCCATAAACAAAATCGATGAATCTCCTCAAACTACTCCCACTACTACTCTCATTTTCACATATGTATTGTATTACTGCAGAAGTGAAATCCATGGTGGTGTGTGGTTGTTACTCTTCGAATAATCGAGTGTGACTGAGAAATTTCAAACACAGCTGTCCACATATCACTAGATTATAGTTCTGATAGGTGTCGTTGTTGTAGAAAATCCTAACGTTCTCACCCAAATATCGAACAAGTTCCTTTGGTGACTTCAAATTTCCAAAAGAATCAAAATATTCTACATCGTTGTCGATTTTTCTGAATGCTACCCAATGCGTTCCATTGTCTTTAGTCAAGTCCAAATTTAGAATGATACATTCACGACGTCTAGGTTTGTGCGGTAGCGTATCTCGCATAAAGACACCTCGAAAATTTGGGATTTTCAGAATTTTAGCGAAACGTATCAAATCTCGATCGTACATTGGTCTATCATCGGGTAGCTCAATCCATAGTTTTTTTGCTGCTTCAAAAACAATCCATATCCTCCTTTAGCGTTGCATTTCAAGTATAAACCTTTTCCCAGCGATTCCATAGCTTTATTGTGACGTTGATCTTTTTCAAACTTCTTTTTGGCATTTTTAGCGTCAACCACCGTATTTGCCATAGCACTTGCACCTCCTGCAACCGATCCTAAGGCTCCTAGAACTCCTAAGATGGGTAGTAATAGTGGGAGGAATTCACCAGGTTTTGGTAGTGGTATTACTCTTCGTACTCTGACACGCTTTTTACTTCTAGCTCGTTTAATCGCGATCCGTTCGGGCTTTCAACGCGTTCATAGCGGACTTTCTCAATGAAGAAGATGGCTCCATTGACTTTGCGATGCTTCCAACGATATCTTTCCGCAAACAACATCCTCGTTGTCGCCTCCGTTTCTTGATACCCATACCCAGTTTTCGTTTAACCTTCATCCCACCGGTAACCAATAAACTAGAGAGTCTTTCACCTGCGCTAGCGTCTCTTGATTTAACTCGTTTCCAAGCAGCGTCCTCTAATATTTTATCGGCCTTATGACGTTCTTCCAGAGATTTGTTTTGTGAATAAGCTATATCGTGTTCGCGACAAGCGGAATCTAAAGGATTGATACATTTATCACCGCGTGCAAGACGCTTTTCCAATTTAGTTCCAGGACCACAGAATTGATATGAAGGAATGTGTAATTAAAACGGGAGCTTGCTTATGAGTGTATTCAATAAACCTTCACCTTGATGAATCAACATTGTTAATGAGCATACGCTCTGGTGATTCTCCCTTTTATACGTTATCATTAAGTAGAAATGTTTCACACGATGAAGATCGTTCAACAAGAACAGACACTTCCAATCGAGAATTTAGATTTAAAAGCTAGAACTAATCGCGTTGGTAAACATGGTAAACTGTTACCAAACTCTTTTCGTGCTTTAATTTGTGGTCCGAGCGGATGCGGAAAAACAAACGTTATGTTATCGTTGTTATTCAATCCAAATGGTGTCAAGTTTGAAAACGTATACGTATATTCGGAGTCATTATATCAAGATAAATACATACTGTTGCAGGAGATTTTGGGAACGAGTAAAATAAGTTGGTTATTTCCTATATAAAGACAATGAAGAAATTAAAAGTCCGAATTCTATCTTCATTTTTGATGACATATCCTGTGAGACACAACAGAAAATTCGAGAATATTATTCGATGTGTAGACATAGAAACATTGACGCATCATATATATGTCTATATTCTAACCTGATCGTGTTATTCAAACAGGATGAAATAAATCTAAAACACGTGTTTGATGAGCACGTACGTCCAGACGTTACTTTCGATCGATTCGAAAAGATGTGTTCTATGTGTTGGATGGAGAAATTTGGAACATTAATAATTGTTGAAGATTTCGATTTGAACAGTGGAAGACACCGAAAAGGTTTCGATGTATATATTAAAGTGTGAACGTGAAATCTATAGCAAATACACAATGGACGGTGAACGGTTAGCACGTAATCGAAAAATCGCTCAATTGGCACGATCTATACGCAAGAAATATCTCAAATTGAAACTGGGTAAAACGGGAGAGGAAGAGTCGACCAATAAATTATTTAAACTCATATCGGAACCACTTCGGGAAATAATCAAATCTAATAATACACCATCGATTAAACGTGAAATTAAGCAAGAAAACGATGATGCGGATGTAGAGGAGGAGGAGGAGGAAGAGGGAGAGGAGGGAGATGAAAGAGGAACGGTATAGGATGTAAGCGATGCAAGTATGAAAACTGTTATTGAAGAGTCTGACAACGATGATGAGTATGACGTATTAGGATCCTACCCAGAGTTATTCCAAAAATATATCGGCGATTATTGGTCAGGGAGTAGAAAAATCGATAGAGTTTATGGCCCAGTTTACGATGCTAGTTCGTTGTCATGGTTACTAGGAGGTAAATTAATCGATTTCAAAAATAGAGATACTATCGTGACACAAGGGAGAAAATTCAAAAGTACCGCCGGTCTGTGTGAACTTATATTCTATGACAAACCTAGAAATTTCACCAAGAAAGATAAGACGAAATCCCCACAGGAATAGTGCTGGAAACTTGAAAGGTACACGAAGGTACAAGTACATGAAAATAATTCGACCTCTAATTCATGAGGACGCTCTCGGTAGCGGTATGCAATTGACATATAATAACAAACCAGTGGAGTACGTGTACTGGGACGATCCAAACGAACTTGTGGAACGATTGAGTCTTTTGATGACATCTCAACAAGCTGGGAATACATCGCACGAGAATGAGATAGTCGCTATAATAAATGAGCTTCGAGAAGCCGATATCATATATTAGTGTGTGTTCATTACTGTTTCATATCATTTACACGATGAGTCTTGATGAGTTTGGACTAAGATCTGTGATTGTTGGTTCAACCAGCATCAACGCTCTTCGACAATCGATGTTTTCACACTTTCTAACCCGTACACTAGATGGTGATGTAGATATCGAGAACGTGAAAATTTGTAATGTGAAAACGCCCTCATTCAAGAACGATGTTGCAAGCAAGATTTATGTCGATGATGCGAGTGCGAAGATTGGGGAGAACTTGGAGCGCATCATCAACGAAGACTTTTCACACAAGATTCAGAAATTAATTGGAGAGATTAGTAGTTTCTCCATCAACATACAATCGCACAAAAATCAAAGTGATGGTAGCTTAACGAGTTTACATAAAGAATTGGATGAATACAAGAAGAAAAAAGATAACGGTCTCAAAACCGTTGGAGCGAATACCGCTCATGTACTCGATATCTTCAAGAAATTCTCTGATAATTTCGAAACATATCATAAGAGTCAACGCGTTATTTTGCGTGATCATGATGATAAATTGAACAAGGTCACTATAGATTATAACATAATGGATGTACATCAGGAGGATATTATGAGTAGGCTGCTGGCGTTGGAACAACGTATGACGACACCCTCGAAGAAAAGACCAAATGATGCTACCACCCCATCAAATAACCCGAAACGCTTAACTCCAAATCCTATAAAATAAACTGATGATTTTTAACTAGACAATAATTGGAAAACGATGCAACAAGTTGTCGATGAGATTCATAAGCCAGCCCGAAAACATTTCAAACGTCGTCGTACAATTTTGAAGGGACTGGATGACTTGTGGCAGATGGATCTAGCCGAAATGGGTAATTATGCTCGTGAAAATCGAGGATTCAAATATATTTTGGTGATGATCGATTGCTTCTCGAAATTCGTGTGGGACTCTTCCATTAAAAACGAAATCAGCCGAAGAGGTTCGGAAAGCAGTTAATTCTATATTGACTGAGGGAGGAGGAGGAGGACGTAAACCCAGGAATCTGCAAAGCGACCAAGGTAAAGAATTCTTTAAAAAGGATTTTGACGAGCTGATGAAAAAACACAAACTCAACCATTATGATACGTATAGTGTGAAGAAAGCCGCCATTGCTGAACGTGTTATCCGAACCCTGAAAGAAGCGCTCTACAAACAATTTAGTTTGAAAGGAAAATATAGATGGATTGATATACTTCAAGAAATTACGGAAAAATATAATAAACGTAAACATAGAACTATAAATATGGCTCCATTCAAGGTGACAAAACAAAATGAGAGCGTGATATTGAAGCGATCCTACTAACACCCAAGTTGGCTTCACCACATGAATTCAACGTGGGCGATGTGGTACGTATAAGCAAAGCCAAACATATTTTCTAAAAATCGTATACGCCTGATTGGTCGGCGGAGCTCTTTAGAATTATAAAAGTTAAAATCACTAACCCAGTCACGTATCTACTCGAAGATATGAAGAGCTCTCCAATCAGCGGTTGTTTCTTCGAGGGAGGATTGCAGAAGACCAAACAACCTGATGTCTTTTTGATTGAGAAAGTGCTCCGGAAAAAAGATGATAAAATGTACGTCAAATGGTTGGAAATAAAGGAGAAAAGTTGGATTGCTAGAAGTGATATTATATGATCTGCGCGTGCGTGTGTGATCTTCAGGGTGTATGCTAGAGAACATCTAACAATCAGTTCAGTTGTGGTAAAATGTCGTACCAAGATAGTGGTACATCCGAAGGTAGTTCCGAGTTAGATCGAATGTTTGAAGAGTTTGAAATGATAATTCGGGATGAAAAAATTCTATTGTTGAATACAACATAATCATTGGAGGGGGGTTACGAAATTAAGTGTGGATTGAGTCCTATGCGAATCTTCGCACCAACAATATCACTTATCAGTTCTTCGCAAAATTGTAAACTCACCTTTGGACTGCTGGAATGGTATGACTTCATCGAAATTCTTCGAAATAAAATCAGAGATTTCTTCTCAAGTTTACAAACAGATTCCGATCCTGCCTCTATAGCATCCGATGAATATTGCCAAATAGTTCAACTTGTGTGGGACAATATAGAAAAAGTACTCCAAGTTACGAAGCATGGTATTCATTTTTGGCTGTGTGGGGAAGATGATTGAGAAATCATCAATATCAACGATGGAGTGTTATCACATCGAGTGCCTTTTCTCGAACAATTCGATTTTTCTTCATACCATCACAATGTTATTGATGTGATTAAAAGCACGAGGAATTATGTCAGTGCATTAGAACTTTTGCATTGTTTTATCAATATTTCATCGCCAAAATGTCTATTGACCAATACACTTAAAGAAATGTTATTTTCCTATAAAAATAAGGTTTTGTATGATTCAGAACAATAAAATATGATCAACAGTTTTTGTTTTTTATTGAAAAACATATATACATACATCATAGAAAGTTTTTATTAAAACAAGTATGTAACATATGAATATAAATACAATTAGCATATCAATACAAATATTAAAATTAACACATACGTCATAGAAAGTTTTTTTATTAAAACAAGTATATAAGATATGAATACAAATACAATTAACATATCAATACAAATATCGAAATCGACATATCGAAACAAATATTAAGATAATAGTGAATAGTGTCCATAAGGTAAGGTGTTTGTTCTATTCTTTATCAGGAACCTCTTGTTGTCAAAAGGGCTGAGGGCAATTTTAGTTTGTTCTATAGTGCAGAGGTCGAAGTTAAGAATCTGATAGATTTTTGGACTCTATATATCTCGATTTCTTCTTCGACATTTGACATAATCCTAAAAGTTATAGAATATTTCAAAACCGAATCTCTAATACCTTTAGCTTTTTCAACGGGTTCTTTCCCTTCCACCTTATAACTGTAAATTTCAGAGCGTAAACCGATGAACTTCATCATTATGTGTCCTTCGTTCTCGTCCTTCATTAATCCGAGCACTTTCTTGTTTATAGGTGGAATTTCAAAAATATTGTCTGATGCATAGTCGCCTGTGTCAAATTTTTGAACGTTTTTCTTCATAATGGTCTCATAAATATCATCGTTTGTTAGTATATGATAGATCAAACGAACAGTATCTGTATAACACAGCCTTATCGCTTCAGGATCTTTATATATTTTCAGCATAAAGTTATAATGAAAATCAAACACAAGTTTTTGAAATATCTAAAATAGCCATTCCTATATAATTTGGTTTATTAAATAATATTTCGAGTTTGTTCCGCTCGATTGCTATCAAATTTTCATCAAAAATCTTACTACTATTGAAATTTGGTTGAGAAATATAGTATCGCGGTCCAAATGGTCCATACCGTTTATTAACTAATTTAACGCTCCCATGCTTACGTACGTTCTCCATCGATTTCCCAAATATTGCATTTATAATGAGTTTGGAAAGAGCCTCCTCGAATTAATTCTTTGCAACTGCACGTAATCGTGTATTCAAATCGATATAAACTTTCAACCAATTGGATTGGCTAAACTTAAGGATTCTTCTATGTACCTTCTTCAACACCATCCCCAACGCTAAACATTGTTCCAAATTCCTATAATGAATTATATATTTAGATTTATTGTATAACTTCGATGATAATTTTGCTTGTTTAGCATAAGGAGGTGTAGAGTGCAATGGACATAGCGGTAAGTCTTTGTGGGTGTCATGCAATTTCTGAGGGTATTCTAGATCTACTTCTAGAATATATCCAACAGGACTTTCATTCGAAATGTCTCTTACATCGATGTTGAGATCATCATACCATACAAAGTTATCATAAGGTAAATATTGAGTCATAGCCCACCCATATAAATTACAAACATAAAAATACATGAGATAGCTACTTTCCTCTTGTGTATTATAATCTTTCATATACTTATTAGCAGCCGCGAATCTATTGCTACATTGACTAACACCTCCTCGTATCCCCCTTTCTATAAACATAATCATATCTATATCTTTTAGAAACTGAAGAGAAATATTTGTATATTTCAACATACACTCCCATGAGAAGCCAGGTAAAGTGAAATTATACGTGGGATCAAGTTTATATATCTCTAAACATTTGGCCCGGAAATTTTCAAAAACATCTGTCAAACAGCAAAACATCTGTTTTCAAGTTTAAATCGGAATACTCACCTAAATTACTACAATTAAATTTTTGCCAAACGTTTTGAGCATGTTCATAGTCTCCTTCACTTATTGATTCATCTTTCAATTTATTATAACATTTTTCGATTTGTGGTAAATTTGGTTCGCTCAATTTATTCCAACAATCTAAATATTCTTATGGAAAACCCCCTTACGGGTTAATAATTTGAACTGATCGTTTGTCAAATGATTATATTCACGCTTCAAAATTTTCAATTGATCAACATTCAAAAAGGACACCAACTCATCTAGTGATGTATTTAAAAATCTACATGAATCGTTAAGACGGAATTTAACTGGGGAAAAGAAGGAACCTCTAGTAAAACTTATATATTTTTCTTTATTGATATAGGAACGTATCATACCCAGATAGATTATGAGCTAAAGCAGGCACTACAAATTTATGTTCATATTGCAAATTACAATGTTGGTGTGCTAAGCCGCGAAAAACCCCAGTAAAATGACAGTGGTTTCCTACACGTATATCTCCATCGGTAAAACATTTTTCAGAAATATGACATTTAGTTCCCCCCATTATGAATGATAAATCAACCGCACTCAAACTCATAGGTATGTTACACTTAAATTTTTTCTCTATGAATATACTAATTTTGTCCAATTGTTCGGTTAACCATTTGGCTGGTTCTAAACCTCTATAACTATCACATTTCGAAATGGAATCATCGAAATAACATTTCAGATAATAGCCTACACTGTAAGCTTCATGTAATTGTTTTCTGTTGGCGTATGTAGCTGAATTTGATGGAGAACAGTTTTGGATTGGTAGCAATAGAGCCTCAAAATCGAAATAAATCACAAATGGTATTGGAATTTTATTTGAATAATTCTTGAAAACTAAATGATCTTCTTTAGGGAATTTTATTTTACATGTATTTATTCCTCCACAATCTTCGATATGAGTCTTGTATTTTATCTCGCTCTTGAAATTATTTAGACAACGTTCACATAAATAAGTTTTATGCCTAGTATTAATTTGCGAATTAATAAGTCGAGCTGAATTTTTAATCAAGCAATAATGGAATTTAACTATTGGATTAACAAAATTCGATGTTTCTGAAGATTCTACATCGCGATAATATTTATCCTGAATCAACAACAAATTAAAGTGCGTTTCTAGTTTATTTTTCGATAGATTTGCGGGGAGAACTTTTAATTTTTCATTATCAGCAGCACCATCTGTTTTATCACATAATTCTAACACAAAAACGTGTATGCTCATATTATTCAGCTTCTCGAATAAATGGATTTGTGAAATAGGCATCGGGAAAGTTAAATTTTGTAAATTTAAAACAGTATGAAATGAGGATATGAAGTGATTCTATCTGAATGTGTAGTAGCAGGGTGTAATCCAGCTGATACTGCCCAATCGAAACAATACTCATCATAATTTTTAACATTGATAACAGCATGTTGTAATGAAGCATCCTTCATTACTTACAAATAAATTTGAATATCTCAGTAGAATCGAATTACATAGGCAAAGTTAAGAAATCAAACTTCGTGCATATCTATGTATAAAAACTGGTGAACAGAATTCGCCAGCCGGTCACCGGTTCACGTTACGTCACACGCCGCGATCTGTATAAAAGCCAGCCCATTTCATAACGAAGGGGGACTGACTTGCCAGACCAGCACCGAGATTGACTTGCCGTAATCTAAACAACCCGAAGCCGTTGCTATTGTGTAAATCCGAGAAATAGAGAGTGAGTATTAATTGCCGTTTAAAAACCATTCAAGTCATTGAATTAACATTCCAGGATATAAGTCCGATTTCAAATTCGAACTTTGTTTATAAATTCAATAGTCTACAAAACAATCCTGATCGCTTGGACGAATACGATTCAGCTTCTGCGAATTGTCTTTCTAGAGACTAAGTTAGGATATTGTCCGAGACCGATTTGTAGAATTGTGAATAAGCACACAGCCGAAATCGCTGGGAAAATCAATCCTTATAGCTTGGACGAATACGATCCAGCTTCTGCGAATTGTTTTTCTAGAGAATTAACATTCCAGTATATAACTCCGATTTCAAATTCGAACTTTGTTTATAAATTCAATAGTCTACAAAACAATCCTGATAGCTTGGACGAATACGATCCAGCTTCTGCGAATTGTTTTTCTAGAGACTAAGTTAGGATATTGTCCGAGACCGATTTGTAGAATTGTTAATAAAGTCACAGCCGAAACCGCTGGAAAAATCAATCCTTATAGCTTGGACGAATACGATCCAGCTTCTGAGAATTGATTTCAGGGGCTACGTGGTGATTCTCTCCGAGACCGACTTGTGAAATTATTAAGTCAGTCATAGCCGAAGATAGCTGACAAATCAACCTAGTCCGTTATACCCCGTTCCGTAAGAAATTACGTCTGAAATACAGGTCAGAGCGAATACACGACCCACGCTCCGTCGAAGTTAAAAGTGTACTAAATATTTAGATTGTCGCGATTCATTTCATTTCTAGACCTAGGGACAAAAACTTGTCTACCATCTCACGCAGATGGTGAAGACTCCCGACGATAGGAAAACATCTAATTAGCGCGTTATTTTATACACGGAAAACGAACACATTAAACGGCCTGTTCCTAGCAACATTTTGTAAATAGATTGTACATAGCTGGTGTAAATGTAAATAGAGATAATTAATAAACTTAGTTAAGCAAGAAATATCTGTTTTATTTGGCAATCCACACGAAAGAGAAACAGCAATTTTAAAACCTATATAAAAAGGGAACCTGGACCCTCAAGAAACCCGAGCAGGTCAGTTACTGTCATAAGAGGACAGTAAGTGACAACCTCCCCACTTGTAATTAACCATTCAAGCGGAAGGAGGTTACAAAATGGCGCCCGAGATTTAAGGTAACGGAAACTAGATAGAAATTGCTCTCTTTGATTGCCAAATAAAATGTCATCAGTAGAGGAAGATATTACAGGGGTCGGTGGCAAAGTATCGTGGGTATACAGCAAACGAAAAGACGAATTGGAAGTGGAACTTGCCAAGTTGGGATTAGAAACAAAAGGTACTGTAGACGAATTGAGAAAACAGTTAATCGAATTCTCACGAAGTGAAATACCTGGGGGAAAATCCAAAATGGAGAAGAATAATGACAGAGGTAAACTCATGGATCAGGTCCGTAATTGGGGTGTACACTTCGAAGGGAAAAGGGACAGCCTGGAATTCTTAGAACGATTTTCCGAGCTCAGGATAGCATATGGAATTGAAGAAGAAGATTGTCTGCAGGTATTGCCCGAATTATTGAAACGCCAAGCCTCATTGTGGTATAGAAACAATAACACACAGTGGCAAACATGGTCGGATTTTATAACAGATTTTGAGTTATATTTCCTTCCAAATAATTATCGACAGGATATCCTAGATTCAATCGTGAAAAGGGTGCAGGGCCCTCAGGAAGACACAAAGGAATTTATAATTGCTTTGCAGACTCTGTGCAGAAGGAGTCAAGTTATAAACAAACAAGAGGAATTGAACAGAATTTATAGAAACCTGCGGCCAGAAATCCGACGGTACGTTAGGCCTAGGGATTTCTCTTCTCTGCCGGACCTAATCCAACTCTGCGAAGAGTAGGGAAATTTACAGAAAGAGTTAGGGGATGATCGGAGAAAATGTAGTATAGAACCAAAAGAGACTGTAAACTACATACAAGCGAATAGAGCATTGCCACGGAATATAGATCAGCAAGAAGTATGTTGGAGATGCGGTGAAAAGGGACACCGGCGTTTCGAGTGTAGGGGCACTTTTAAACGATTCTGCTCGCGATGTGGCAAACAGGGTATTCTGACTCGAGAATGCCAATGCAGGAATACAAAACCGGGAAACGAGCGGACGTCCAGCGGACAAGCAGGAGCCGCTGGGACGTCATAGAACACATACCTGTAATAAAGGATGTATCCTCCACAACCGAGGGCACAGTGGACCCGAGGATACATTTTAAGGTTGCAATAGGGAGGCAAGTGTTCTCAGCACTAGTGGACACAGGATCAGTTAGGTCCTATATTAATGAGGAGGTGGCCGATCATTGTTCAAGATGAAATGTTCCACAACAAGAGGTCAGACAAAGGGCGTGTTTAGCGAATGGGGCCACAGTACCAATTAACCGAGGGTTTTATATCAAATGTACTGTGGATAACCAAGACAAGGAAGGACATTTTCTGGTCTTACCGAAAATGATGTCCCAGATTATTTTAGGGATGGATTTATTATATAAATGGCAGATAACCATTGACCTGCGAGAGCCCGATATGCCCAGGAACGCGGTTGAGACCCAAACGGAAATAATAGGTAGTATCTCTAAATTGGAGACTAGTCAGGAAGAGAGACTGAAAGCATTCCTGAAACACGAGCTGGGGAAATTTATAGGCGTGAAAGGATGTACGCCGCTGGTTAAACACCAAATCAAGCTGAAGGATCCCACCCCTATAAAACAGCGATATAGACCACAGAATCCCGTAATGCAGGAAATTGTGGACAAGGAGGTAAATAAAATGTTGGAACAGGGAGTAATTGAGCCATCGAACAGTCCATGGAGTTCACCAATAGTGCTCGTCAAAAAGAAAGAGGGTAGGCATCGGTTCTGTATAGACTTCAGGAAAGTTAACGCCCAGTCAGAAAAGGACGCATATCCGTTACCATATATTACTGCCACGCTTGAAAAACTGAAAGAAGCAAAGTATCTGTCTACCCTGGATTTAAAACAAGGCTATTGGCAGATTCCGCTTACTCCCGGAAGTAAACCTGTCACTGCCTTCACTGTCTCCGGCCGAGGACTATATCAATTTACAGTGATGCCTTTCGGATTACATTCAGCACCAGCCACAATCCAACGCCTACTCGATAGAGTAATAGGACCGGACATGGAGCCAAATGCGTACCCATATATCGACGATATAATTGTGGTTAGCAAAACCTTTGAGGAACATTTGGCCCATTTAAAGGAAGTGTTGAGAAGATTGAGGATGGCCAATCTGCAAATTAACGCAGAAAAATGACACTTTTGTAAGCCGGAACTACGGTATCTAGGGCATGTAGTGGGAAAAGAAGGGATAAAAACAGACCCAAAGAAAGTGGAAGCTATCGTGAAAATGAATCCTCCAACGAATGTACGTAGCTTGAGGAGATTTTTGGGAGTCGCATCTTGGTACCGCAGGTTCATTCCTGAATTTTCAAAGATGGTGGGGCCTTTAACGAAACTATTGAAGAAACAAATGAAGTTTCAATGGCTTCCCGAGCAACAGGTAGCTTTCGAGAAAATCAAGGAAAAACTTACGCAGGCTCCGGTTCTAACGTGTCCTGATTTTTCCAAACCATTTACGCTGCAAACAGACGCCTCAGATAGCGGGCTTGGGGTGGCCCTCACTCAAAAATTAGGTTCACAGGAACAAATAATAGCCTTTGCTGGCCGAACGCTAAGTTCCTCAGAAAAGAACTATTCCGTGACGGAAAAAGAGTGTCTAGCCATTATCTTTGGAATTCGAAAGATGAAAATGTACTTAGAAGGTTACAAATTTACCGTTATCTCTGACCACAGGGCTTTAAAGTGGTTACGCGATTTGAAAAACCCATCCCAGAGGCTGGCCAGATGGGTCATAGAACTGCAGCAATATGACTTCGAGATTGTGCATCTGAAGGGTGTATTAAACAGAGTAGCAGATACTCTGTCCCGAGCCCCATTGCCGGATCACGAAGAAGAAGAAGAGATTGCTCTTATCGAGCCTGTTATACCGGATCCCTGGTGGGAAAAGAAAGTTAAAGCCGTCAACGAAAAACCCGAACTACTTCCGGATTATCGAGTGGAAAACGGTAATCTATACAGACACTTTCACGAGGCCAATGATTACACGGAAGGAGCCTCCCCCGAACCATGGAAGTTATGTGTTCCAAAGAATGCCCGAACACGGGTTCTGTACGAATGTCATGATGAGAACACGGCAGGACACCTAGGGATTAATAAAACAATCGCAAGGGTGGCTCAGAGATACTACTGGCCTGGTGTGTTCAGGGAGATATCCCGCTATGTTGGGAAATGCGAGCACTGCTTGAAATACAAAGCTTCGCAACAGGCACTTCCGGGATTCATGCAGCAAAGCAAAATATCCAAACCATGGGAAATGGTGAGTGTGAATCTAGTAGGACCCCTACCTCGATCGAACAAATCCAACAATTATTTAGTAGTGCTGCAGGATCGACTGACCAAGTGGACAGAATGTCAAGCAATTCGGACAGCGAACACGGAAACTGTCATGAGGGTGCTGAAAGATAGGGTGCTTATGAGATTCGGATGTCCCAGAGTGTTAATTAGTGACAATGGGGCCCAGTTTGTCGCTAATAAATTTCGGAAATTTTTCGAAGAGTTTGGAATCAAACATAAACTCACCCCTCCCTATACCCCACAGGCCAATCCAGTAGAGAGAGTTAATAGAGTGGTAAAAACGATGATTGCGCAATATTGTGAGGACGATCATCGTACATGGGACGCATATTTGCCAAAATTGATATTTGCCATCAATACGGCCCGACATGACTCAACTGGATTTACCTTCGCATATTTAAACTACGGGCGAGAAGTGGACCACCAAAAGACTTTGTTCCGGGAAGTTCAGGGACCGGGTAGCGACGATGATGATGGAAACCCCGATCCTACTAGACATGAGGAACAGTTAGGAAAATTGAGAGACGCCGTCAACTTCGTCAAATTACAGTTGAATAAAGCCTTCACTATCCAGAGTCGACACTATAATCTGAGACGGCGCGATTGGGCACCTAAAGTAGGGGAGGAGGTCATGTGCAAAGAACACCCGCTATCCTCGGCAGCTCAAGGTTTCACCGCTAAACTGGCCCCGAAGTTCGCAGGCCCGTTTAAAGTGAATAAAATCGTTTCACCGGTAGTGGTCGAGCTGGAAAATGGAACTAGTCGTAAACCCATTCGAGTCCATGTAAAGGACTTGAAAAAAATCAACTGTTAACTAATGTAATTTTCTTTCCCCAGGAGTAAATATGACTTCAGTTCCGGAAATTAGAACTCCCGGGAAAGACGCCGAGGCTTCCATCCGACTGGGAAAGAGGCTGCACGATCTATTTGGTTCCAGTCCGGAGTCAAGTCCGGAACTCCTGCTGTACTATTCGCCGATCCCCAATATGACACCGCCTACTCCCGATCTACCCCAGCAGCAACCAAACTATCAACCCCTTGTGTAAATAACCTCCTGAAATATAGTGACAGAGACACCGTTAGTGGTATAAATAGATTAAGTGTAGATAGTAAGAAACCATATTTTAAGAAACGTTTACGTAAAATGCATGACTATAGGTTGTATGATCCAACCGGCCGGCTTGTGGCGCGCGTGAAAATACCGTGGGACTGTGAGGTCAAGCCGACGTACGAAACGTATCGTACGTTCGAAAATTTTCGGGAGAAAATTTTCTAAGAAAGAAAGGGGGGGTGTAATGAAGCATCCTTCATTACTTACAAATGAATTTGAATATCTCAGTAGAATCGAATTACATAGGCAAAGTTAAGAGATCAAACTTCGTGCACATCTATGTATAAAAACTGGTGAACAGAATTCGCCAGCCGGTCACCTGTTCACGTTACGTCACACGCCGCGATCTGTATAAAAGCCAGCCCATTTCATAGCGAAGGGGGACTGACTTGCCAGACCAGCACCGAGATTGACCTGCCGTAATCTAAACAACCCGAAGCCGTTGCTATTGTGCAAATCCGAGAAATAGAGAGTGAGTATTAATTGCCGTTTAAAATCCATTCAAGTCATTGAATTAACATTCCAGGATATAAGTCCGATTTCAAATTCGAACTTTGTTTATAAATTCAATAGTCTACAAAACAATCCTGATAGCTTGGACGAATACGATTCAGCTTCTGCGAATTGTTTTTCTAGAGACTAAGTTAGGATATTGTCCGAGACCGATTTGTAGAATTGTGAATGAACACACAGCCGAAATCGCTGGGAAAATCAATCCTCATAGCTTGGACGAATATGATCCAGCTTCTGCGAATTGTTTTTCTAGTGAATTAACATTCTAGTATATAAGTCCGATTTCAAATGCGAACTTTCTTTATAAATTCAATAGTCTACAAAACAATCCTGATAGCTTGGACGAATACGATCCAGCTTCTGCGAATTGTTTTTCTAGAGACTAAGTTAGGATATTGTCCGAGACCGATTTGTAGAATTGTTAATAGAGTCACAGCCGTAACCGCTGGAAAAACCAATCCTTATAGCTTGGACGAATACGAACCAGCTTCTGCGAATTGATTTCAGGGGCTACGTAGTGATTCTCTCCGAGACCGATAGCTGACAAATCAACCTAGTCCGTTATACCCCGTTCCGTAAGAAATTACGTCTGAAATACAGGTCAGAGCGAATACACGACCCACGCTCCGTAGAAGTTAAAAGTGTACTGAATATTTAGATTGTCGCGATTCATTTCATTCCTAGACCTAGGGACAAAAACTTGTCTACCATCTCACGCAGATGGTGGAGACTCCCGACGATAGGAAAACATCTAATTAGCGCGTTATTTTATACACGGAAAACGAACACATTAAACGGCCTGTTCCTAGCAACATTTTGTAAATAGATTGTACATAGCTGGTGTAAATGTGAATAGAGATAATTAATAAACTCAGTTAAGCAAGAAATATCTGTTTTATTTGGAAATCCACACGAAAGAGAAACAGCAATTTTAAAACCTATATAAAAAGGGAACCTGGACCCTCAAGAAACCCGAGCAGGTCAGTTACTGTCATAAGAGGACAGTAAGTGACAACCTCCCCACTTGTAATTAATTAACCATTCAAGCGGAAGGAAGTTACAATGTTTATTCGCAATTTCCTTAGGAAGAAGTATATAGGAAGATCCTGAATTAATTACTTCGTGTCTATTGATATTTATCCGCAGACTTACTATATTTCTGAGACTCCAATTTGAATCTTTCTCTTGGAATTCTTCTAATTTTGTAGAAAGTTTTTCAATAATATTATCTTTATACCATTCTAATAAATTCGTTCGTATTATCTATTCCTATTGATCGTGTATGAAAATATTTAAAATCTGTCTAAATAAGTTCATCGTTATCGTTCCCTTTAATGTACTCGCCACAAAATGTTGAATTACCTTTAATAAAATTATATTCATGAAGGATTTTGGAGATTCTAGTATTGAAAAGATGAAAAGCATCATATAAAAATTAATTGGGTCTAAATGCGAAATATTGATAATCAATCCGTTTCTTATTCTACATTTGAAAGCAGACTGTTCATCCTCCCATCTGATTCTATCACTGCGATTCTTATTTGATATAGATATATAATTTGTAATAAAATTTTGAAACGCTTTATATGACCGATATTTGTCTGAAGTTGATTCTTATTAGCTAAATTCAAATCATCTTTCATCAAATGTCTCGAGAAAGAACGGCTATATTTCGTACAAAAATCTATTCATTTTGTTGTTTCCTGAGGGGGAAATTTTGACTTATACAAATCTTTTTGAGCCTGATCGAAAATTTCAACAATTTCGGTGCTAATCTTTGAAATAGAGTCCATGATAATAATAGAACAAAAATCTTACCTTCCACCCACCACTTTGTTTTTTTATGAATATTATAAAGTCTGCGAACGCTCCCTAAATCTCTCGGAACTCGATTTTTGCTGCTGGATTCGATTTCCTAAAATGTTCCTCTCCTCTATAAATCAGTCCTATAGTTTGTTTTTCATTGATGCGATCCAACAGAGGTTTGAGTAGGGGTGTTAGACGTTTTGGGAGGGAAACACCGAAATCGTCAATCTCTGCTAGCACAGATTCTCCAAACCGGGTGTTGACAATTTTTGCATTAGTTATCTTATGAACTTTACCTTCTTCGAGCTGGTTAACTTTTTTCGTAGGTAATCTCTATAATAGAGAATACGAGTTTAATGCTTCCATGCTCATTATGATATGAATATCAATAACAAGGATTAATATTACTCAAAAGAATTTGGTATATTTCCAAAACATCGATCGAGAAAACAATAGTTAGTAAATGTAATAGTCGGTGTGAATCTGAGTGTACAATAGTAAGTAAATGTAATAATCGGTGTGAATTTAACTGATGAGCTAGCTTGTTGACATGAAGGTAATTTGAAATGTACCGATTTGGAATAAACGTTCCCTAAATCGAGTTTATTATCATACGAATCATATTCATTTGAAGTTAATTTGAAATATATCAACTTGAAATGAGAGTTTTCTCAATCAAATGAAAATAATAATAATATAAACTTACCACAAATTGAACAAGGATAAATATGACTCAAAAGAATTCGGTATATTTCCAAAACATCGATCGAGAAAACAATAGTTAGTAAATGTAATATTCGGTGTGAATCTGAGTGTACAATAGTAAGTAAATGTAATAATCGGTGTGAATTTGAGTGAAGAGCTACCTTGTTGACATGAAGTTAATTTAAAATGTACCAATTTGGAATAAAAGTTCCCTAAATCGAGTTTATTATCATACGAATCATATTTATCTGAAATTAATTTGAAATATATCAACTTGAAATGAGAGTTTTCTCAATCAAATAATAATAATAATATAGACTTACCTCAAATTGCACCACACAAAAAACACGAGTTGCTCGTTAGAGAATCAAATGTGAAATGATCAAATTATATTCGAGACAATACCATTTCCATCTTCTTATCAACGCTGCGCGCGATTCCTACAATTGCCTACGTGACACATTCCCACGCTAATTTGCTAAGTTATCAATATCGGCACAGGAAACAGTTTACGTTTTCATTTTGTTGTTGACAGGAAAACTCATTGATAAGATTAATATTTCAAACTAAGCATTTCTCGTAGATAAAATATCAACCGCATACAATCAGTTGGTTGCAAAACAAAGTGTTATCTTTTTCCGTTTGAAATTGAATACAATCGCTCTATTATATACCACACAATCTACAAGTTACGACTTGTTGTTGACAGGAAACCTCATTGATAAGATTAATATTTCAAACAAAGCATTTCTAATTATACCTAGATAAAATTCAAACAGCCAAACTCGCAATCACTGATAACGCTATCTACCCGATAACGTTATCTACCCGATAACAATAATTACACACATCGCCAGCACAGACCGGAAGTGGAGATCTGATAATTACAAACATCGGAGCACAGACCGGAAGTGACGTCACACTTCCTGGTCCAAAGCGCGCCCACTGTATCTACTAATGTGCGAGAATGTCATAATTTTAAAAGTATAATTAGGAACATAATACGTGTTGCATGAGTTCTTATTGAAACTTGTGTGCGAAGTAAGATAGGAAAAATATATGAATGTGAAAATTATTAAAACACGATATACGCATACATAGATAAAATTGAAATAAACAACAATTGTTGTAGAAAAATAAATACTGATTTGATCACTCAATTTAATTATTGCATGAGTGCGAAGTGAGATTAAAATAATTAAATAGATTGAATTAATTAAATAATATACTTTTGAGTGTTGAAATAGACATCAAAATAGACAATAAATCTGAAATGTGGTAGGTATGCTTTCTCAGCTGGTTTTGAATATACAGTGAGAAGGAAATTTCCAGAAACGATATATTAACACCGTTTTGGAGATTATTTTGGATACGGGAATAGTTATCAGGGTAAATATTGGGATACAAAATCTGAAATATGATAGGTATGCTTCTTCATCTCGATTTGAATATATAGTGAAAAGGAAATTCCCAGAACGATATAATAACTCTGATTTCGAGATTATTTTGGATATGGGGGTAGTTATCAGGGTAAATATTGGAATACAAAATCTGAAATGTGGTTGGTATGCTTTCTCATCTCGTTTTGAATATACAGTAAGAAGTAAATTTCCAGAAACGATATCTTAACTCTGTGTTGGAGATTATTTTGAAGTTGGCGGCAGTTATCAGGGGAAATTGTTATAAACAGCCTAACAGATTGGGTTCTTAAATTGTCCCACCCAGAAGATAGTCCCGTAAATTCAAAAATTGTTCGTTATACACTGGAAATGAATGGCTGCCCATGAACATTTTTCAATCATATCAAAGAATAAACAAAATCTATAATGGATCTTCATATAAAAATAACATAAGAGGTAATACAGACAATTTTATAACATTACTTTACATTCCGGATATCTCACAGGAAATTAAGAAAAGTTTGAAAAAGTATGATATAAGTGTCGCGCATAAACCTACTAACTGTGTTGGAAAATATTTCTCAAATCTAAAACCTTTAATACCTAAAGATAAACAAACACGTACAGTATACAAATCAAATTGTTAAGATTGCGATGGGACTTATACTGGAATCTCTAAGCAATATTCACAAGAAAGAATGTATGGCCATAAGTATAGCACAAGAAACAAAAACTTAGAAAATTCCAACGCCCTTGCTATACACTGCGTTGATTATAACCATCAATTCTATTACAATAATGTTAATATTTTAACCAAGGAGACCAATTGTTATAAAAGATCTATTTTGGAGTTGATTCACATGAAACATGACTCCATATCTGTAAATCATAGGACAGATATTCGAACTCTAAGTCACATTTATACTAACTTGATTAAATAAAAACTCTTGCGAATTCCTTAATGCGTCTTCATAATGTTAAAAGTATATTTTAGGTTGAATGTCAAGTATATCTCCAGTAACTGAGAAACCTTTTTCTATTAGCTCATGAATCTAACATCTGGTTCGGAAGTGAATACTTAAAATTAATGGTCTCGTTCCTAGTCGTTCACAACCTTTGTTGATATGAACACGCATTTATTAAATGTTCTGCTTAACAGTGGATTCTTGATATTTCATAGTTGTAACATCGAGGTGTTACAATTTCGATTATTCGTGCTTCTGTTCGTTTCGGTGACGTGAGCATTTTGATTGAAATTGGTGCGATAAGGACGCTTCGTATGACACAATTAGTTTTAAGTGATCCAGTGTTAGACATAATAAGTCTTCTGAGAGAATATAAAGCATAAGTGTTAATGTGACCTATTTCCCAAGAATTTATATATAATTCATACCTGGGTCAAGAATCTTTATTATATATATATATATATATATATATATATATATATATATATATATATATATATATATATATATATATATATATATATATATATATGTTTCTTCTTAGGTTCTCGCGGACGTAATGTGTAGAACTGGATTCTCGGGTATTGATCCGCGTTGTGTGGTTTCGGTCCTCAGAAGGACCAATTTCACGACGTTTCGGCAAAGTCGCATTTGCCATCTTCAGGTGATTCGACCATAGAGTCTGGAAAATCTAGGCGAACTGACGCTTACTTGGAGGGACAGGTATTTATATCCCCCGTTATGTTTGACCTTTGGACTTTCGAACTATTTCACGCTTGGTTGATTTCTACGTGTTTGGCTCCGAGTGACACGTTTGGATGACGTCATTGCGATGCTGGAATCAGCCGGAAAGTTTCCGTGACCTGTTGCACGTGCACTGGATATCACGTTCTCTCTTGGTTTTGGTTTTATCTTCCGACTTTCTAAAGCGGGTTTCCATGTTGCTGGTAATCTTAGTCCGTCATCTCGTTTGTTAAGACTATGTGGACGTTTCTCGATCTCTATTGCCTCCCTGGTTATTCTGGTGTAGAAGTGTTCAATGTTGGCTAGAGTCTTTGTGCCGCTAAAGTTGATCATATGGCCAGTACTTCTTACATGTTCAGCTAGTGAAGACGTGGTTTCGTTTTTCGACACAGCGTTTGCATGCGTTTGATGTGCGAAAGACTGAACATGCAAACGCTGTGTCGAAAAACGAAACCACGTCTTCACTAGCTGAACATGTAAGAAGTACTGGCCATATGATCAACTTTAGCGGCACAAAGACTCTAGCCAACATTGAACACTTCTACACCAGAATAACCAGGGAGGCAATAGAGATCGAGAAACGTCCACATAGTCTTAACAAACGAGATGACGGACTAAGATTACCAGCAACATGGAAACCCGCTTTAGAAAGTCGGAAGATAAAACCAAAACCAAGAGAGAACGTGATATCCAGTGCACGTGCAACAGGTCACGGAAACTTTCCGGCTGATTCCAGCATCGCAATGACGTCATCCAAACGTGTCACTCGGAGCCAAACACGTAGAAATCAACCAAGCGTGAAATAGTTCGAAAGTCCAAAGGTCAAACATAACGGGGGATATAAATACCTGTCCCTCCAAGTAAGCGTCAGTTCGCCTAGATTTTCCAGACTCTACGGTCGAATCACCTGAAGATGGCAAATGCGACTTTGCCGAAACGTCGTGAAATTGGTCCTTCTGAGGACCGAAACCACACAACGCGGATCAATACCCGAGAATCCAGTTCTACACATTACGTCCGCGAGAACCTAAGAAGAAACATATATATATATATATATATATATATATATATATGTATCTACGCGAACAGTTCGGCAAGATCTTCCAGACACTACGGTCGAATCACCTGAAGATGGCAAATGTGACTTTTGAGGACCGAAACCACATAACGCGAATCAATACCCAAAATTGTTACTCATAATGTCATAATTAAATAATACTCATCTTTTTTAGGTTGAATTTTGAATAGAGAAGTGGAAAGTGGCACTTCAAACTAATAAAATTTTGTTAAGTTTGAATTAGATTATTATAAAGTTTCGTAAGATTGGAATCTATTTTGTCATTTACACAATTGTTCTTTTTAATTTGTATAGATTCCAATATCAAACGTTTGTTGTCGTTTGTTTCAATATTTGAAATTTTTGTATTGTTGTAGTCGAATGTATGGTTAGTGTCCTTTACATGTTTATTGAGCGCAGTTGATGAATTTTTGGTATATTTGTGACCATTCAACCTTTTTTCGAGGTATTGTGAAGATTGGCCAATGTATACCTTTTCGAAATCTTTGCAAGGGATGGAATACACAGTATGGGTTATTTTTTTGAAAGGTATGCTGCTTTTTAATTTTGTAAAGAGACTTTTCTGATTTAAATAACTCTTATGACATATATGTAGGTCATAAGGTTTCACTATATTACAAATTTTTTCTGACAGACCATTAATATATGGTAGTGATATGTAATGCTTATTATTTGATTTCTCATCATTGGTATTGATTGCACCAGATGAGTTATAAAATTTATGAATTTTGTCTTTAGTTATCGAATTTACTAAATCAATGGGATAACCATTTCTTATTAAAGTTTCTTTCGTTTTTGTAATAGATATAGTTCTCAGTTCAGAAGAACTTAGTCGAATAGCTGTATCTATCATATTTATGATAACATTTTTCTTATATTTTTTAGGTATATTAGAATTGAAATTAGTATACCTTCCTGACCAAGTAGGTTTGGTATACCATTTTGATAGAATTTTGATATCATTTGATTTTCTCACTAAAGTTAAATCTAAAAAATTTATTTCATTATTATTTTCTAATTCGATCGTGAACTGTAACTTATGGTGAAAGGAATTGAAAGAATTCAAAAATTCATTACATTTGTTTTCAGGGATTGCAGCAATACAATCATCAACATATCTTTTGAAGAAGGCTATATTATAATTTAGTTGAGATACTACTTCTTCTTCAAGGAATTCCATTTCTATTTGGGCTATGATACTTTATATTGGAGAGCCCATTGCGCAACCATCTAATTGTTCATAACAATCATCTTTATATTGTAAAAAATTAGCGGTGAATGTATATTCTATAGCTGTTAAGAACTCATTCATAGGTTAATTTGTATATAGTTTTATTTCATCCCATTTATTTTGAATTATTTGTTTAGCTAATTCTAGAGGGATATTTGTATATAAAGATGTGACATCTAGTGATACTAAGATATAGTTTTTTGGTATCGTAATTTTGTTAATGAATTCCTTGAAATCCCAAGAATCTTTGATGTAAAACTCATTTTTGTAAGTTATGTTTTTTAGTATGTTGGATAAGTATTTAGTCATTTCATAAAAAGGTGATTGAATGCTGCATTCTACAGGTCGCATTGGTATATTAGGTTTACGAATTTTGGGTAAACCATATATTTTTGGAGGATGTCTATTTAAAATTCAACCTAAAAAAGATAAAGTATTATCTAATTATGACATTATGAGTAATAATTTTGAGGTTAAATTCCATAGAATTATCTTAAACTTGAATAGTTGATTATGATAGATCGGAAGTGTTTATCATAGAATATCTAATTCATACAATAATCATAGATATTTATAATTGTACAATCTTAAAATATCTTGTATTTAATCAAATTCAATCCATTTCAAATTGTAATTAGCCATACATTACTCTTTCACACACAACCGATCCAATGTTTTCTGCAGTTTTAATTGGATCTTAAAACACAAGTCGGCTGCAGACGCATTTCTTTAATCGAATTCATCTATTCTTTTCTAAATTACATGGAAACACTAATTCACATTTTGATAAAGACAATAAACATTGTCGAAACGTCAAACACAATATACCAAGAAAACATACAAATATTACAAATGGTAATGTCATCGCCCTCTATTACAATCACATATAATATGAACAAATGTCATGTTTCCGCTGACTACGGAAACATCTTCACAATAACTCTACAAGCATATGATAATTCACGCTACTGCTATAATTGATATTTTTATTAAGTTAGTTCTTTTCTCAGCTGTATCGAACAGCACCTGTTTTACTATATCTTTAATCAACCTGTAATACTAATTGTATCTTCTGTTATTATATAAATGTACTTTGATATTTGAATATAATTGTGAAATCGTGTGAACGAAATAAACCATCAAAAAAGAAAACCCTCGAAGGGAATTAAATAATTGGCGCAGTCGTTATTGGATCGCACTGAACAGTTCCGCGAAAAGGTTCTGGTTCGTTTCAACGGTTCGTCAGTGCTGAATCAGAAAAATAAATCAAAGTTTTGGTTACTAGATCAAATCGGAAGCCAAGTTGCAGAAGACAACATATCGTCATCTGTAGAATGCTGGGAAAGTTGTTTGTCTCACTGTAAGTACAATCTATGTCTTATAGAGGTTCCGAAAGTTCAGACTCTGAAAATAGTAATTTGGAATTTGGCTATATTAGCGAAGATAATATAGACTCAACTACTACAAACTCTCAAATATCAATTAAACCCGCACGTTTATTGTTAACAAATAAAGTTAATAATCCCAAAATGGTAGAACAACAGATATCAATCTCAGAATTGGAAGAATATTTAGAAATAGTACCAATGTTTAAAGGCGAATCAGAATTATTGCCTCATTTCATTTAAGAATCTGAAAAGTAATCAATTATTTTTACGATGCTTAGAATCCATTGAATCCTCGTAATAACTATATTACTTCACGGATTAGATCTAAAATTCACGGTGAAGCTGCACTTTATTTAGCAAATAAAAACATAGGAAGTTGGAATGAATTACGTCAATTCCTTTTAACTGCATATGCTGATAAAAGAGATGACGCTACATTAGCCATGGATATTGTTAAACTTGAACAAAGGAACGATACTCCGTTCCAATATTATAAAAAGATACAAAAACTGTTATGTTCACAGATTGCATTTGCAAATTAGAGTTATGGTGGTAATGATGGACTTAATACTCACTTCGGCAAAGTTGCCCTAAAAACACTATCAAACGGATTGAAAGATCCATTAGGCTCTCTCATGAGAACCAAAGATCCCGATGATTTGGAAACCGCATTAGATTTGCTCACTAATACTTATCAGAAAGAAATTAACTGTCAAAAAGTTAATAAGCTTCAGAATTTCAATTCGCAAAAGCCAAGACAATTTATGAGACCACAACAAAACTTTGTGCCTAATTTTAATCCAGGATTTAATTTTAAACCAACGAATCCACAAAATTTCAATTCCAATTCACAACCTCAAAATTTCAGAAGACCGCAAAATTATAATCAAACACCCAAAACGAACTATCAACAACATAATCGTTTAAATTTTATTTCAGCTCAAAATAATAGAATTACACCAATGAGCTCATCTACTGACAACACATTTCATACCAACTTTAGGCAATCGTACCCATAACAAAAATTTCATGCTGAAGAACTTTTTAATGTAAATGATGAACACTGTGAGGATACGAATGACCCACACATCGAAATAAATTATGACAATAATCCACTAAACGCTACATAATATAACGAAGGAGATTATACTCCGTACAATGATTTTATAGAACAGAGCGCCTCGGAAATAATACAAAATCAATAGAACTCATGAATTTAACAACTAACGCATCCGAGTTACCATACATCTTAGATCCATACACGAAAAGAAAAATTCTAATTGATACAGTTAGTACCAAGTCATTTATAAACCCTGGTTTAGCCAGTGAATTATGTCAAAATTTCATAAAGAAAGACCCTTTTAGATTATCGACCATACATGGCACTAGTGTTGGGAAATATTCATTAGCGATTTCACTTCCGGAATTATTCAAATCCGAAGTCAACTCAAAATTTCATCTTTTCAAATTTCATGATCATTTTGATTGGCTTTTAGGTATGGACAGTTTAAAAAAGTTAAAAGCAATAGTGAACATTGAAGACAGTACACTTATTCTTCCGAATTGTAGTTATGCCATATTGAGATAAATTATATAAACCTTTCAAAATTCCGCACAGAACACTTGAATAATGGAAAAAAAAATGCTCTCACGCAACTTCTGAGAGATTATTCTAGCATTTTCAAACAGAACGACCAAAAACTAACATTTACTGATCGAATTAAACATCATATTCGAACAAAAGATCCAGTATATACTAAATTTTACAGATATCCTGAAATTCACCGCCAGGAAGTAAGAAAACAAATTGATGTGATGCTCGAACAAAAAATAATTCAGCGATCCTATTCGCCTTGGTCGTCTCCCATCTGGGTCGTTCCAAAAAAATCTGATGCATCTGGGAAACAAAAACGGCGTATCGTCGTCGATTATCGAAAATTAAATGATAAGACCATCGACGATAAATATCCGATACCAAATATAACAGATCTCTTAGATAAGTTAGGGCGCTGCCAGTATTTTACCGCACTGGATTAAGCATCAGGATTTCACCAGACAGAAATGAATCCTGATGATGTACCAAAAACGGCATTCAATACCGAAAACGGACATTTTGAATATCTGCGAATGCCTTTTGGCTAAAAAATACCCCTTCAACTTTTCAACAGGCTATGGAAGATATTCTTAGAGGACTCAATAATGTCATTTGTCTGGTTTACTTAGACGACATAATCGTCTTCAGTACGAGTCTTCAATAGAACATAGAACACTTGAAACTTGTATTTGAAAGACTTCGAGAATCGAACTTTAAAGTACAACTAGATAAATCCGAATTTCTTCGAAAGGAAGTCGGCTATCTGGGTCATATAGTTACACCCGACGGTGTAAAGCCCAACCCCGAAAAAATTAAATTCAAAAGATTTTTAGGATTCTTGGGGTTTTATCAGAAATTTATACCCAATTTTGCCAAAATTACAAAACCCTTGACAACATGTTTAAAAAAAATGCTGTAATTGACATAAATAAACCAGAATATCGACAATGTTTTGAATGTTGTAAGAATTTGCTTACAAATGAGCCGATACTTCAGTACCCCGATTCCAACATAGTATTCTATCTAACTACAGACGCCTCGAATTTTGCCCTAGGTTCATTATTATCGCAAGGACCTATTGGGAAAGATCTATCGATCGCCTATGCCAGTCTCACCTCGAACGATTACGAAGTAAATTACTCAACTATAGAGAAGGAGCTATTAGCCATCGTATGGGCAACTAAGTATTTTCGCCCATACCTCTTTGGACGCAAATTTAATAAATACCGTAACAGACTACAAACCTCTCCAGTGGTTGTTTTCGTTGAAAGAACCAAATTCGAAACTGCTCCGGTGGCGTCTAAAATTAGAAGAGTTCGATTATATCATAATGTATGAGGAGGGTACTCTGACAAAGTGGTTGATCCCTTATCGAGGATCGAGTGCCCTGTTAGCGAGACCGAAGTGCCGCCCATCTTTCAGTATATGGAAAAGCTTAACGAAGATCTCGACAGTGATGGGAATGATAACGATAATCAATCTATGATTGTTGAATCCGGTACTGATTACGATTATAACTACGATAGTGAATCAGCCAAAACTATTCATTCTAACGCAGAAAATCCACCAATTGGGATATCTATACTGGAAAAATCTTTGAATTATTTTAAAAATCAAATATTAATCACCGAAGTAAATTATTCTTCTGATAGACCATTAATAAAGACATTATTCGATAAACAATACCAACGGTTCATCTTACAAATTTCAAAAAATAATTTCGAAAACGATATAGTTCATTTTATTAATGAATATTTAGTCCCTAAAGTCAATTATTATATTCATTTCCAATCTCCAATTTATGAAACGTTCAGCAACGTATTACAGAGACATTTTAAAAACTCTGAAATTAAATTAATTCGATGCACAAAGCCGCTAGAGGATATTGAGGATTCGAATGATCAAATAAATACTACTGATAGATATCACACTGGTAAAACAAACCATCGTGGTATTGAGGAAACTTATACTCGACTGAAAGAACGTTATTTTTGGCCCTAAATGCAACAAACAATACAAAATTTCATAAATGAATGTGATCCTTGTAGATTAGCTGAATATGATAGACATCCTCTTAAATTAACATTCAGTACCACACCTACCAAATATAACACCTACCAAAAAACCAAAAATTTCAACAATAGCGCAAGCATACCCTTCGAATTCTTTACAAAGGACTGAAATCGCAAATAATCTCGTAACTTACTTTAGCCATCACAGTATACCAAAGCAAATAATTTCTGATAATGGATGCGAATTCAAAAATCATTTACTACATGAATTATCAAAACTACACAAGATCAACATTCACTTCAAAAGTTCACAGCATCCTGAGTCAAATGGTATAGTGGAAAGATTCCATTCCACACCTTTCGAACATATCCGTATCCTTAACAATAGAGAGGACTTTAAAAATATGAATTAATAAATAATAAAGTAAGATACGCAGTTTTAGCTTACAATAACACAAGGCATTCAACTCCCTTTGAAATTATCAATGGTCATTTAGAAAATACAAACCCGTTTGACATAGATATTGAAAAGCATATAGTATCAAATTACAGCCAGCAACACAGAGATAAAACAAAAATTCTCTATGAACTAATTAAAGAAAAAATTGATGTGAATGAAGACAAAACTATTACAAAATTGAATAAAGAGAGAGAAGACGTCCCGAATATAACTCAACGTGTTTTTGTCAAAGACAAACAAAAATGTAGGAAAACAAATAATAAATATAAAATAGAAAATATAACGGAAATAGACCCACAAAGGAAAACTGGGAAAATAGTACCGCGACATACTAATACATCTGAAACAATATTCACCTTTCAAATATTAAACGACCTACAAAATTAGTAAAATAAAATCTGTTGCAGATCCGTCTTCGGAATCGGACTCTCAACAATAACAATTCAAAATATTACACATGGTCCTGGGTTGCCAGTATACCTAGGCCCTGCAAGACTACAGAAATCACAACACACGCTAGTACATTATTTTGACATATCGATCATATTCAATCAAATTGAAAAACTAAACAGTCATTACAGAACAATCGCAACTACCCTCTGTCAACGTGAACACTACATGGAAGTTGAAAATTACGATAAAATAGTTGCACACAACATAAACTTACTACGCGAGTCGAATTAACAAAATAATTCAACATCTGGAAAATAAACAACAATTTACAAAATCAAATACTAAATCAATATTCTGTGAATAATGACGTATTGAAACGATTCAACTTTTCGATTCAAATTATTTAATATAATGAGCAATTATTGAAAAATAAAATTATGAAAATTACTGAAAATGTCTTGAATAATAGAAAAGAAATCGAAAACGAGTTACCCCTTGCTGTCACTATCGAAAATAGGAAGAAATTTCCTTCCACTCACCGCCGTCTGGCCAGAGTCTTTGACTCATGGGTCAAAGAGGAGCGGCATATTCCAAGCTGGGCTGTCGAGGGGTACACTGTGCTACTTCCAAAGAGTGGAGACTTGTCTGATCCCAAGAACTACCGACCGATCACTTGTCTCAACACCTGCTACAAGTTATTTACACGTATCTTGTATGCTAGGTTGTTGAAATCGATCGGTCCGGTAGTTAATAACATCAGCGAGCAGCGTGGGGCAAAGAAAGGCATGGAGGGTTGCCGGGAGAACCTGGTGATAGATAGATCTATCACTCAGGACTCCATACTCTACAAGCGCAACCTTTCCATGGCCTGGATTGACTACCGCAAGGCATTTGATTCAACATCACATGAGCTATTATTATACTTGCTCCAATGCCTTGCGGTACCTACCCCACTAGTGAGATGCATAGAACATCTGTTGCCACTCTGGAAGACCCGTTTTGCCATCACATCAGGCACACGACGAGTCTTGACAGAGTTGGTAACATTCAAAAGGGGAGTTTTCCAAGGAGACTCCTTGAGTCTCTCTTGTTCAATATCTCACTGCTGCCGTTCTCCATTGCTTTAAGACCGACTCGTGGATATTACTCTGGACCACCGAACGACCGGAGGCATCAGATCACCCATTTATTTTACGTGGATGATTTGAAACTGTATGCCTCTGGGGAGAAGAACCTCCATCAATCTCTCAATGTAGTTCAGGAATATACACGAGCCGTAGGCATGGAGTTGGGATTGGACAAATGCGCAGTGTTTCATTTGAGGAGAGGACGATCTCCGGAAGTGTACAAGAATATGCAGCTTGCCGACGGAAGCATCTTTAAACACCTCGATGCTGGAGAGACCTATCGATACCTGGGAATTGAACAGCGTCCTAATTATGACGCTTCCCAGGTAAAGGTGGCTCTCCGCGGCAAATACAGAAACCTTGTTCGAAAGATTTGGTCTTCCGAACTTTCGAGTGGGAACAAGGTGTCTGCAACAGATATGCTTGCCGTTCCAGTCCTGCTCCACTCTTTTGGAGTGGTGAAATGGACGGTCGATGAGCTGCATAGACTCGATAAAGACACCCGGAAAATGATGCATATCCATCACAGTTTGCATCCTAGATCGTTCGTTTCCCGCATTTATCTCCCACGTCATCGGGGAGGTAGGGGACTCCTCAGTCTGGAGGGTCTGCATCGAAGTGTGGTTCTGAGTATAGCTTGTAAAGTTCTTAGGAGATCGGACCCCCTCCTGTGCCTTGTTAAAAGTCACGAATTGGCCGGAGTGGGGGCATTTATCGTTAAGGCAGCACAAAAAGCTGCGGAAGAACCTGGTTTCGAATTTCAGATCAGTCGAGAAGGCCGACTAGAGGGCAACCTCGAGCTCCTACCTTCTCGCCTGAAAGCCCAGATAAATGCCGCGGAGCAAGATCTCACGCTCAGGCGGCATGTTGACAAGCTGATACACGGTGTTTTCTATCGAAACATCGAAACGCTCGGCTTGTCAACTAGGCTGACCTTCGGCTACCTAAGGTCAGCCGGGCTTACATCCGAGACTGAGGGAGAGATTTACCGCAGCTTGCCAAGATGGCGTAATTAACACCTTGGTCTATCGCCGCAATGTGATGGGTGTGCAGGTCCCTGATGTCAGCTGCAGGGCCTGTCGAAAGGCGCCTGAGACGCTTTTCCACCTTCTGTCGGCATGTCCGGCAAAAGCGGCGTCGGCGTACACCCATCGCCATAATGCGGCCCTACGGGTGCTGTATTACCATCTAAGGCACTCGTACGGAATAGACCAAGAGCCGGTGCTGCCTTACATGCCAGGAGATATTGAGTCCGTTCTCGTAAAAACGAAAAATGCCAGATCTTCTGGAATTATCCGTTTCCGACCGTCAGATCCATACAAGCAAATAGGCCTGACGTTGTCCTCCTCGATAAACTAATCAAGACTATGTATGTCATCGAATTCTCCGCTCCGGCAGAGAAGAACATAGTCTTGAAAGAGGAGGAAAAATGGACAAAATATCAAGATCTCCTGTTCGAGCTCCGCACGTTATACCCAGGCCACAAGGTCGTATTAGTGGTTCCGATCATCGTTGTTTTGGGCGGAATTCGGTCTTCGCTGCGTTCAAACTTGAAGATCATTCCGGCCTGTAGGAACTCGGCGCAGATCTTGATAGACCGGATGCAAAAGGCTGTCATTCTGGGTTCAATTAGAATACTTAGGGCACACGATTTAGGAACCTGAAGCTACTTATCGACCGGTGGGGAGGAGTAGCTTCGGTTAACCGCCTTTTAGGTTTTCTTCTGGCGCGACTGCTGCGATGTCGTCGGAGCTCGCAGCAGCCCCGACCAGGTTTGAATGTAAAAAAAAAAAAAAGTATATATATATATATATGTATATCTATATATATATATATATATATATATATATATATATATATATACATATATATATATATATATATATATACATATATATATATATATATATATATATATATATATATATATATATATATATATATATATATATATATATGCTGTATTGGGTTGCTGGGATATACTCCGCGTTGTCGTAGATTGGTTTCGATAGAAACCGTTGATATGACGACGTTTCGGCACAATCTCATGTGCCATCTTCAGGTCTTCTCTTCAGGGCTGCTGCTCTGCTTCGAGTTAACTTGAAACTGATCTCCATTGATCCTGTTGGTGTTTTATGTATCCTTGTTACATCTGGATGATTTTGTCGGTTTGATGCGTCTGATTGAGTTTGTTGGTCTGTTGCGTTCAAGCGATTTTGTCGGTTCGTTGCGTTCGAGCGAGTTTGCCGGTCCGTTGAATTAGTCTGGTTGACTGTTCTCCTGGGTAGTTGAAGGGCTGGTTTCCAAGCAGTTGGTAATCTCTGTGTATCATCTCTTGTATTGAGATTTGAAGGTCGCTTCTCGATTTCGATAGCTTCTCTTATGATCCGTTTTCTTTTGTGCACCAGGCTGGCTAGGACTCGGGTGTTATCAAAATCGATTTCATGTGAAGTTTTTCTCACATGTTGGCAAGTGATGATGTTGTTTCTTGCTTCGCGACTGCATTGCGGTGTTCTTCACGTCGAATGTTGATTCTTCTGTTAGTTTGTCCTATGTAGCTTCCTACGCAATCTTTGCATGGTATTTCGTAGACCCCTCGTGTTTCCAGATTTATTTTGGATTTAGCGTTAGGCAGTACTTGACCAATCTTTCTTGTCGTGTTGAAACTTGTCTCAATGTTGTGTTTTTGAGAATTCTGCTGATCTTCTCTGTAGTACCTTTGACGTATGGGAGATGGGCTTTGGCGACAGGTTCTCCTTTTTCTTCTTCTGTGGGTCGATCTGTCTGGCGTCGTGGCCTTAGTGCTCGTCTGTTATTGTCTTTTGAGAACCCGTTTTGTTGTAGCGTGGTTTGTATTTTCTGCATTTCTTGTTGTTTGTGGTCATTGTCGGTTAGTCGGTCTGATCTGGTTATGAGTGTTTTTATTACGGATTGGAGTTGTGCTGGATGGTGATGTGACTGGGCGTTCAAGTAACGATTGGTGTGTGTTGGCTTCCTGTATATGGTGTGTTCTATTCTGCTGTTTGTCTTGCTCACAAGAACATCCAGGAAGGGTAGTTGGTTGTCCTTCTCGATCTCCATTGTGAACTTGATTTTTTTGTGAATCCTGTTTATGTGGCTCAGAAATTTTGTCAGTGCGGCTTCTCCGTGAGTCCAGATAACAAACGTATCGTCTACGTATCGTACCCATAGTTTTGGTTTTTGACTGGCTGTTTGGATGGCTCGTTCTTCAAAGTCTGTCATAAACAGGTTGGCTAATACTGGGGATAAGGGTGATCCCATCGGTGCCCCTTCAATTTGTTTGTATCTTTGGTCCTTGTAGATGAAGTACGTATTTTTAAGGCAGTGTTTGGTGAGTTCGATTATGTCCTTTCGTATCTAGTATTTCTTCTGGATAATTTCGAAGGCCTCATCGATGGGGATATTAGTGAAGAGTGATACGATGTAGAAGTATGTTTTTTTATGAGTTCGATGAAGTTATTTGCGTTCTTCACGTAAGATTCGGCTTCTTCGGCATAGGGTTGTAGATTCTTTGATAGGAATTTTGCGAGCTCCTGTAGAGGTGAACCTATCGAACTGACGATAGGCCTAGGTTCACCTCTACAGGAGCCTACTGGATATACTTTTTCTGTATTCACGAGTAATTTTAGTTTGTAGCTCTCTACAGTTCCTACAAATGTTGTATTCAATATCCTACTTGTAATTCGTATAATTACTGAGATATTATACTTGAACGCATTATTGGACCACCCGATATATAAAATATTTGGAACAAATCGTTCATTGGAATGCTCTAAAAAGGGAAAGACGAAATAAAAAAAAATAAAAAAACTAGCAGTCACCGAGCACTGCTGTCAGAAGTGAAAACTGTCATTATGAAGTAATCAATTTATTTTATGTCATCTTTGAATTATTGTAGCATTCGAAATTACAATTTTATTATTTTTAAATGAAAATTAATTTAGTTGTTCTTCAGTTTTCACTACTGTCAGCATTTCAATCAACAATTGAGTAGATTTTCATATTTAATAATAAACAAGAATTATATTCACAATATTTAAAACCTTGCACGTAGATAAGATACTAAGTACACAATGTAAATTAATAAATTCAATAAAAATATAACTTTCCTGTGCACGAGGACGAAGGATTTAGTAAATGAATAACGTCGAGTATATGCGTGCTGTTATTGCTTTATACAGTTTTTAGTTTGTATACGCAGTGTATATGTATACGTATAATCAACAGCACTGGCTCACACAGGCAGGCTCATCAACACCGTCTCAGATATGCACACGTGTGTAAGCGTATAGAGAGACTGCTTGACGCCTGACCCGAGTTCCGCATGGCCGCACTTGCGCACGCAGCAGTATACATAATACCTAATACATATAGCTACAGCGTGACGGAACGTGACAGACTCATGGTTTTACCCCTCATCTGAAATAGCCCAACGCGCCTAAAGGAGTTTTCACTCCAAAAATTCTCACAATTTTTTGCTCCATCTAAATCAATTCTACCCACTGAGAATTGACAGCTTTTCGTTAGAACTCCAAGGCGTTTTGTACTTATCCTCCGATTTAAATTGTGAAGATTTCAATTATTTCCGACATCAGACGTAAACGAGAGAATATCTATGGTTCCCGGTCGATTAGGAGAAACGAGAACTAGTTTTAGTGAGGCACGAAAGTAATATTTATACTCAGGCGCCATTCGATTACCAAAGTCATCTGTCACAAGTCATCTGTCACCTCATTTGAAAACGTTATATTTACGTTGTTTTGCTATGAAAATGAAAACATAAATAACACAAAATTGTTGAAAATCATCATTTAGTAAAATCGTTAGACGTATGTGAAGAACACAAAAGAAAATCGTTCGCCATTAGCGACACGTATCGTGATTATATTCCGCATCGAAATGAGACCAACAATAATCATAATGTTCACGAAAAGTATGCAAATATTGCAGTTTTTTTTCCAGCTCTGGACAAAAATGTCCGGATATTCTTAGCAAGAAAACATTTATGTTTCATTCCCATCACAAATCCAACAAAACGACGTGAATATAACGTTGTCAAATTGGGTGCAGATAACTTTGGTAACCGGAACTACACCTACTAGTGTTTTATTACTATCAGCTCAATTTAAAATGATTTTCTACTGCGCAATACCTAATGAACACAACCAATAACGCTGCAGTAGTAGAATAATCATTCAATCCTTCTGATTTTTATAATACATGTCCCTTTGGTATAGAGCTCGAAAGAAATAGCTAGCCGAAAGTATCACCATTGTTATGAGGAAGTGTCTACCTGCTATCTCCAAGTTCGACGGGGATATTAACATTACTACCTCCGAGATCGACACATACTTTGATAACACATGTGTGCAACATTAAAATATAAGTATGTGAAGGTGACTAACCTATGCCATTGATTAATATATATTTAATCATTGGCCAGTCGGAATAACTTTTGAAATAGTTTTTTTTGGACCGCTACTAGATTATGTTCAATTACAATGTAAAAACATGCGCTGAATATAAAACTTTGAATACACTTTTTCAGAACCGCGAGCTCCTTTGCTTAAGTTAAGCAATGATTTATTGCTAAATGTATTGCTATGCTAATATTAAGGAACGGCGTATTGTGGATAAAAAAATCTCAAATCAAATTGAAGGTATACATAAAACGAGTATTTTAAGAACAATTACGACCTTTCATCCGCAACCGTTGATTTATTATTAACATATTAAAGTCTGAATTACCAACTTTTACTTCAGGTTTTGCCCAAAAATTATCCATTTGAACTATCAAGAGAAGGTCTTATGAACAAATAGAATATTTTGGAAGAAGGGTTAAATTTTGTCATTAGAACCGTAAATTTTGGAGAAACGGAATTTTCGCTTTTTCATCGATTCTCAAGAAAAATATTAGTAAATCGCGTTTTTCCAAATTTACGGTTCTGATGACAACTTCAACACTTCATTCAAGAACATTAAACTGCATGATTGTGTCGAGTAACATTTTTATCTGACGAAATTTTGGGAGTGAGGGTTGTATATTAGCGCAGAGTGGACATACAATCTCTCGTAAAAAGGTACCACTGTGAGCTCATGAAAAACTGTTTACAGATTATAAGATTCACGTAATGAATATGGAGTGTTCATATTATTATTCCCCTTCTATGCTATGCCAGGCTCAAAAGAAATGTACCTGCACATACATTTCTAATGAATGGCGGTTAAGAAAGAAAAACTCTGGTTCTCCTCGAATTTTGAATAAATCCCTCCGACCACGCATGTGTTTCCGTATATAATACGCTATATCGTTCGTCTCGCGACGATGTACTACCTTTCTATTAAACTATCGAACGAATTTTGTAGGACCTTTTCTTGGTAGTTAGATTCACGCATACCCTTTAATTTAAGCCAAGGTTTGCTTCAAAAAAGTTTTCAATAAACATTAGAGAGAAAATCGGAGCAACAAAGAAAAAATATCTTAATATTCAGATCTTAAAAGACTCTTAAAGACCAGGTCGCTGAACTAAAAAATGGTGTCGCCAATCATGGAACGATTCGAAACGCGGAAGTTCGCTATTCATTCAAATACGTTTTGTATACTGATCTTTGTTATTGAATGCAAGCTAGTTTTATTTGAAATATTCATAAACCTTGATTAACAATGTTCTTATTACAATACCAGATTGCATTAAATGGATGAAATTATTGAGTTTATTGAATTCAAATTAACATTACAACAAAATACATAAAACATAGAAGAGAAGTTGCACCTACATAATTATGCTATAATAATAATTGAATTGGAACTGAGTATTCAGAAATCCCTTGATATGGGACATCTTCTATTCACCTGAGAAACTTGTTAAGTATTGGTTCTTATATATTATTATATTTTCAGGAAAATTATTGCTTAGGAAAATGTTAACGTAAGTACGTGATAAGGGTTTGACTACTATCCTACTCTATGCTTTGTATGTTATGCTGTTCTTTACAAATGTTGAGATATCTAATCTATATAACCTGAAAAAGCAGTTTGTATTTGGAAAAGTGAGAAGTGCCTACCACAAACAAAGCATTCATTATGTCAAGGTGCACGTATTATGTATGAGGAACACTGTTTGATGTTTTTGACATTGAAGTATTATTGTATCATGGTATGCAAGACCAAATTAAACTGTGTCAAGGATACGCATTTTTATCTCCTTAATTCAAAAAGTCGAGAATATATTGATAAAGAAGCAAACGGGATAGGGTTCCTGAAATGTTTGGCAAAAACGATACAAGTAACAAAAGAAAAAATGGTGTGACATAAATCTCTTTCTTGTATTTCGTCTACCCTGCAAGTGTTCCAAATTAAACTGAATAAAAAGAAAATTTTATTTATCATCAGGAATTTCGAGAAGTTACAGTTTACAGATACATACAGATAAGCTAAAGAAAAAGCATTCAACTGAGAAACAGTAGCTGCTTTTAAATGTGAATTTGAGATTACTTCTAGGTACTGTTAACGAGATAATTCGCAGAGACAGTAGAGAAATTATGTACGCTGTATCTTTTCCTGAAATAATTGTCCTTTAAATGGAATACTTTCAATTTTCCGTTACAGTTCTTGCCGATGGCAGAGGTAATTTTTGGATCTACAACTCCGAGTACCCAACTCCTTCACAAGCGCAAGGATTTATTATAGTATTATTTGACCATTCACAAGGTGATGTTGTTATTGTTGTTAAAACTGATCATTGTTCAACAATTTTTGACGACTCCAGTAATAGTTTCTTGTTTTCCTTTTCCATTTTTCAAATTAATTTTTTAATGTCTGGTTTCTTTTTGTCCGCATTTGTTTGATTTTAAAGTTTTGCAATGAATTGCATTGCTTTGCGCATTAATTGATATAAATTTTCTGTAACTGCATTTGAATTCTCCGCATTTCGATTTCTATCTGCGAAATGAATGTTTCTTACTGAATGTTTTGATATTCAAGATCATTCGAAAATACAGATATATACCCAAAAACAAGTATAATTCTGGATATTGTGAAAGCAAATTGAAATTTATATTGTATCACCATTTACTCAACAGTACAGATTCAGGGATTACAATGCTTATTTGGGATACTCAATATTTCTTCAATTAAACGCATAAATCTACCTACCTCCTTTTTATCTTACCAGTTTCTGAAATTCGCTTTCTTAATAAGTTCTTTTTACGACGTAGTTTTGTCAGATAAGTAACTATTCTTTATTCGGGTACTCGTTACTCTATCTATGAGAATCGAAGTAATGAATACTTGTTGAAAAATATATTCGGCAATTCAGTTACTTGTAAATCGATACTTGCCAAACCGAACTACCGACCGTGTACCTGATATACCTTGTCGAAGATGGGATGTATTCGTTTCGTACTTTACTACTTTCATACTGTCAATAACAATAAATGTCATTGTTCAAATTCATAACAGATGGTCAGATTGTAAAATGGTTTCGTCTATTTTTACATTAGATACATATAAATCTATCATCTACATGTTAATACTTCAACTGGAATGAAGAAATTTACAGAATATATTAATTTATAGATGCCTTTGCATATCTACTTATATTTTAAATAACCACAGATTCACAGATGTGATATTTGATTGGTATACTGCATTTATAGAAAACGTGCATAAAATTAAAGAATTTTCAGTATGCCATACTATACACAGTGAATTTAAGATTTCCAAGAGAATATAATATTAAGTACCAACTTGAACATTCAATTGAAATTTTTTTCCAATTTATACAAATTACAAATATAGAGTTTAGATATTCCAACATCTGCTAGACCGAATATTTCACATTTCATTGAACTGAAACGTGTAAAAATTAGGTATAATTTTAGAGGGATAGGGAATTTCTTAGATCTTATTGAAACATATTTTATAATATCCCTCAATTCTCAGATTTCGATTATTCCTTTTATCAAGTTTCTGATTACTTCATTATACTACCATACCAATATTAGGATTATTATGAGTACTGGTTTATCCTATTCGTTAATTGGATGTTGGTATATAATATATAATAATAACTACAACTACAAATATACTTATACTTATCGGTAGGTAGCAATGAGGATTACTGTGGTCAGTCATTCATTAAAGTGGAGGATTATTACTATAGGATTATATGTTGTGTTTTTATATTCTATTAAGATGAACTGCTATTAACAGCGGAGTATATAAGCTACAAATAATAGTGGATAAATTAGGTTAGGTTAGTTTAGGTTGGGTATATATAAGCTAATTAGAACAATAATTCGTGGAATAAATACAATACCTACAAATAATAGTGGATAAATTAGATCTGTTCGATCATTATGAAGTAGGGTATTGTTTTTGCATTTGTAAATTTCCAAAGATTAGAAAATAAACTTGCTAGAATCTTTGAGAATATACAAACACAAGAACCATACCCTTAGTCTTAATGAGCAAAGACACCTAATCTATTCACCATTATTCAAAGCTACGTAATCTATTTACGTAATATTTATTTCCTGATTTATTGTTTTGATTAGATTCTATCCTCCGCTGTTGATACCAATTCGTCATTATTAGAACGTAAAAAACCACCATATAATCCTCTAGTAATAATCTTCTAAGTTCATGAATGACCGACCACAGTAATCCTACCTACCGATAAGTATATTTGTGAAGTTAGGTATGTGTTTCAATCGTATACAAATTTACCGTCTGAAGATGACCTAAGGGCATGTAATTATTTAAAATAGAAACATAAAGTACCTACTTATTACTGTCTTCACGCGCTCAAACAGCACTTAGGCAAATAATCAAATGTATTAAAAGGTATACAAGACAATCCTCCGAAAAATACTTCATGTACCCCTGGGTAACGGGATATTAGGGGTCAATGCTAAGGCGGATTTCTATTTCTCAAAGCTCAAAATATTACAAAGTATTCGTTAATTTATTGAATATGTTTTTATTATACATTACACTACTTGAATTTCAATTACTATAATTTCAATAATACGTAATATTACCACTATATTTTCAGGAAACATTACAGTTTTCCCAATTCCCCTCATTCCAAACCGCCAATAAAAATACTGTTGCGTTTTAATATTTGTTAAACAGATATTATAATTTTATGTTTGTTTTGTTTGTTCTAAGTTAAGTACACTTTCCAAAGTCAATATATAAAAGGCATTAAAAAATGCTGAATAAGAGCATATGGAAAATTATACTGATATCAAAATTTTTTTATTATTCCAATTACAAATGAAGAAACCTTTGACATTGATATTTTTCACATCACCCCACTAATGAAATATAGACATAACACATTTCCATTCGATTTTCTCTTCTGGTCCAAAGCAGGTTCTCTTTTCAAATCAAGTTAATGTGGTACAAACGTTGTACACGCTTCTTCACAACTTTTCTTTCCATTTTAACTTCCACAACTTGACCTATTCCAACCTTTCTCGCTAATAGCCTCATAATTCTTCTAAGTGGCCCAACTATCGTTCTCTCCCAATTCAAGAATAACTAGCTCTCCTACTCTTAATGGGCGACTAGGCTTATCATGAACTCGATTGACTAGGTGGGCAAAATATTCAGTTCGGAAGCGTTGATGGAGTTCTTTTTTCAATGTACTGAGACATTTTTTCCAACAAAATCTTATCTTATCTCCATCCGTATCGCATCCTCCAGGAACTTCCAATACTCCTGGATTTTTCATAATTGTTCCAATTCACCTCCAATTACGGAGACATACGTAAGTGGTCTTTCATTCATTACTTCCTCTATGATCAAAATGGTATCATCAAGTTCCCTTTGACTCAATGTTGAACTGTCTATGGTCCTTTTTATGAGCTCTTCCATCACATGAATGAGACGTTCATAATAACCTCCCAACCACGGGGCTCCAGTCATATTGAACTTCCATTGAATAAGTTCCAAATGTTCCACTTCTGGATGGCATTCCAATTTAATGATCTAAACAAATTGTCTGCTCCTTGGAAATCAGTTCCGTTATCACTGAAGATAACGCTCGGGCGACCATTCATCCTAATGAATTTCCTTAGAGCATCAATGAAGGAAACTGTACTCAGCGCAGTTAGGACTTCCAACCGAACAGCTCTAAAAACTGCACAAGTGGATATTTCCACCAACACTTTTTCCTCATTCCTTTGAATCAAGGCCAACGCTATAGTAGAATCGGACCAAAAAATGAAGGAAACATTCTTAATTTCAATGTTTTCCTTTCAGAGCTGCAGACAAATGAACTCTCTTGGTCACGACTGCTGGAACTAATTAATATCCCTTCTGTGTCCACATACAATTCATCATTCACTCTGTCCCATATTATTCCTAGTACTCGATTATTTATCGCTTTCGAATATCCATCTACCAAAGGAATCAATCCCATACATCCTCTTCTCTAACTTCAATCATCTGAAAATCTTTTCTAATATCTGATATGAAACCAATACTCTCTTCTCGAAATTGAAGTGATAGATCAGGAATCGTATGTATATAACAACTTCCTTCCTTCAAACAGTCATTCTATGAAGAATTTTGTATGATCCATCCAAAAAAGGTCGAACAGGGGTAGTGGCACTGCTTAGCTTAACGACAGCTCGATGAAGGACACAATGGATTTTATTTACCTCATTTATTAGGGGTACTTCCTCGATAAATCTCTCTGCAGTCCAGTCACCGAAAAGTTCTGAGTAAAATTCATATGAGCTAATTTCTTCCAACCTTCTGGTAGCTGACAGTAGTCTCTTGATGGCTACCTCTCTCTCATGGAAGAGACACTACATACCTATCATCATCATTCCGACTGAGTCCTTGAAAGAACTTCTGTTTACCTTCCTCTTCTAGCTCCTTGGCAGTCTTAACAGTCATCTTATTACGAATGGCAATCACATCAAGGTCCCATAATTCAATAATGGGGAAATCTTGTAACGTCATCGATAGTGCACTCATCGATACAGTCTATTTTCCTGATTCCAGATATAGTTCATCTTAACTTTTTTTTTGTACTGTCAGTCCACATGGAAGGTGATACTGTTCCCCAGTGAGTAGTCTACAATATATGTCAGCTCATATTCACACTCCAATAGGCAGGCACCCAACCCCCACATTTGCAAACTGAATCCCTTCCTTATTTAATTCAGCCATCAATTGATTTGATGATTGAGAAACTCGTGGAATCAATTGCAGATCTTCACTTTGTTTCGCACTGCAATTGAGCATGAATAACCACTACAATTACTCTGGAGGACTGTATTGCACTTCAAGTGTTGTATGACAACTTTTTCTCCGCCAAAAAGTGAGTGTGTTACAGTCTCAATACCCAAGCCAATCCTTGAGGTCTCCACTGGATTTCTTCATCTCCAGTTTTGGTAGTCGATATCCTCTCATACCGTGTCCACTATCATTTCCAACACTTATACCATGTGCCGGTGGAGGGATTGAAGTTTCCTGTGACCTCATAGCATTTGAAACTTTATCCATCTTCATTCGGATTTCATCAATTTTCAGCTGTAAATTCCGAATCTGTTCAGGTTCTTGATTTTGCTGAGCCGCTGGAGTGTAATTGTGGGCCATTTGTTCTAAAATTGTATTATCTAGCTCAATAACTTCATCCTGTATCTCCATCCATACCCTTATGATCAAGATCATCCTACCTTTATCTACGGGTATTCTACTACACAGACCTTCCAGCTCGGCTACATACTTTTTGGCACCATTTCGAATAGGCTTACGTTCTCATTTCCACACATTTATCATGAGCATAAAATTTGAATATCACGTTGGGGTTAAATCAAAGAACCTTTGACATAACATTGACATTTTCTACAACAATGTTAAAGTAGTCTAGATTCACATCCGTGCCTCCACCTATGGTTTTGATTCATGCTAGACGACATTTTGTAAGAGAGAGACATATATATTATTCCCTATATTTATAATTTTTTCAATGGAGGGACTAGAAGTACCTCATCATTGTTATCTGCCAAAAGCCAATAAGAATAAATATTCATTCACTTTCTTAATTATTGAATCTTTGGAATATAAAATTTAGAAGGTCCAGCTGATTTGTTTGGCAAGCATTCAGCGGTACCACTTTAGAAAGGGTGCTTCCGAAATAAGATGCGCGCGTTTATCAATGAGTTCGGCGAATCGCCGAATTTTGTTGAAGTATTCAATAAGTAACTAAATTTATTCAGGCGCGCCTATGAGAAAACCTAACGAATTAGTTTTCAAAAAATATATTTGTCAAGTTTTGTTATCCAGAAAATTTCCTAATTGAACATTTGAAAAGAAATAGAAAGAAGGTATTGATACTCTTATTGCTATTAAAGATTTTTTAATTCACAGGATGCCTGGTGTTCCATTTGGAGAAGGTCCTTGCATTTTTGAACCTCTCAAAAAGGGCATGCAGTGAATTCGTACTAGATAATTCCGACACTCAACGTAACGCGGCTGTCATGGTTCCTAATTTCAAGATGTGAAATAGAGATTATGGAAGAAAATTGATTTAAAATTATTTGAATTATAATTTTAATGAAACGGTTGTTTATTTGTAATACTAATGAGCGATCCATGAAGCCTGCATCGCGCGAACAATAGTAAATAAAAAAAGAACGATTAAATCTCTATAACCACAAGAATGTACTTAGATATTTCCTATTACTCCGTAGTAGGTGATGTACATATTTTTAAGTCATTATAATACACAGTATCGTCCCCTCAAATTTTGTTTCTATGGCTAGCAGATTTAGTGCATACATACACAGAGGCTTTATTTGTAATATCTATTGGACTTGAATGATACAATATTCATACACCCGGAAATCATATACTCAAATACCCGGAGTGGTCTCATAGGTAGCATTATTACTAAATATATATATATATATATATATATATATATGTATATATATCTATATATGTAGAACTGGATTCTCGGGTATTGATCCGCGTTGTGTGGTTTCGGTCCTCAAAAGGACCAATTTCACCAAGTTTCGGCAAAGTCGCATTTGCCATCTTCAGGTGATTCGACCGTAGAGTCTGGAAAATCTAGGCGAACTAGACTCTACGGTCGAATCACCTGAAGATGGCAAATGCGACTTTGCGAAACGTCGTGAAATTGGTCCTTTTGAGGACCGAAACCACACAACGCGGATCAATACCCGAGAATCCAGTTCTACACATTACGTCCGCGAGAACCTAAGAAGAAACATATATAATATTATATTATATATTATATATATATATATATATATATATATATATATATATATATATATATATATATATATATATATATATTTATTTCATTTATATTTTCTTTGCCGTTTTATTAACTTATTTAGTTTATTTTTCTTGGGAGTAGCGGCTTATTGAAACACGTAGATTATTTATACATCTTTACTAGTTTCGGGATTTAGATCCCATCATCAGAAGATAATTCACTCTACAAAAATATATATTGTTTAATAATGACTAGTGTTGAAGCTTATGTTATTACTTTAAAATTGTGAATCGTGAAAGACATGTACTATATATTATAAAAATATGAGCAATGATTATTCTAACATGCAATATTCTTACTTGTACATACCTATAAAACACATTTACAAACACTAATTGACATAACATAATATTATAGAGATCGGATAACCACTACTGTCACCTTTCATCGTTCAGTCTGAAATGATATGATTAATCAACCGTTGCGTTTTTTGCTTTATTCCACAGGATAATATCAAACTACCATCTGTTATAATTTAATGTTGTTTTTAAATTATTACATTATAATATTGTAAATATTTCCAAGCCCTTTGATGTCAGATCGGTCATTAATACTATTTATTTGTTTATTTATGTGTAACATCTCAAGTACTTCTCTGGCTTTTTGATTGTGTTCCACTGTTAAGATTTTAACATCATTTAAATTGAATGTACGTTTAGTTTCAGTTTCGTGTTTTTTAACGCTGTTACATTTTTCGAATACTTATGGCCTTTCATTCTTTCAGAAATATATTGTGATGACTGTCCGATATATTTAGACGGACACTGAGTACATGATACTTCATAAACACTATGTGTTATTTTATCTTTGGGTATTTCAGCTTTTAATTGGGTAAAAATTGACTTTAAATTGTTTTTACTTTTGTGTGCTACTGTAATATTGTATTTATTCAAAGTTTTATTAATGTTTTCCGATAAATTTTTCACATATGGGATTTGAAATATATTTATTATTTTTGTCATTACTATTTTGTTTATTTATGTTTTCCGTTTTATTATAGAATCTATGAATTCGTTCTTTGAATATTTTGTTATTAGATTTGTTGTGCTATGAATTCTGTATTAATGTTTTTTTAGCTTTTTGTATACTTTCTTCTCGAAACTGTGCAGAAGTGAGTTTAATGGCTCTATCAGCTACACCTATTATTACACTCCTTCTATGATTTACTGGTGTAACAGAATTGAAATTTAAGTATCTACTTGAGAAAGTTGATTTGGTATACCAGGTAGTTAATATGTTTTGTATCACTATTAATTAGCGTCATGTCTAGAAAATTTAATTTTTTATTAACTTCAATCTCTGATGTGAATTGTAATTCATTATGATATTGATTGAATTTTTCTTTAATGTCTTCTATACAGTTTTCGGGACAACATGTAATACAATCGTCAACAAAACGTTTAAAAAGGGGAGGGGGTAGTTTAATTTTTTTATAACTGAAGTTTCAAGATCCTCCATTATTAGTTCTGCAATAACACTAGAAATAGGTGCCCCCATAGCACAGCCCGTTGTTTGTGAATAAAACACATCATGGTACTGAAAATAAGTTGAATTTAAAGTGAGATCCAAAGCTTTTAAAAACTCTTCTTGAGGTGAATCACTATGTTTTTTTATATCTGGCCATTTTTTGATAATTATGTTTCTAGCCAATTCAATGGGGGATACTAGTGTATAAGGATACGACGTCTAAACTAACTAGTTTTTTGGTTGCTAGTGATTTCTA